>OX422224.1:183446489-184046489 GCA_949130495.1 Sambucus nigra | reverse complement strand
TCAAGATTGCAAGTAGAGGTGTGCACACCAATAAAATAAAAATGCGAAGTTAAAAACATCTAGTAACAGTAAAGCCTAGTACATTCAGTAAACATCAAGAATGATATGCGTTTTGACCTCAGTTGCAGAACAAAACAAAAGATATTGATAGGAAAAGAGAATATGACACGAATGTGTATTTTTGAATATGAGAAGCCAAAACAACTTTATGTAATTTAAACTGTGTCCATGGAAATAAAAAGGGAAAAAATCACCTAAAAAATGGACCCATATCTGACAGAATAAAACCATGTAGCTCCTACATATCATTATACACCTGGGGTAATGAAAAGGTGGACAGATTAACGGAACACACCCTATATACTTTTAGTATTCATGCTAAAGAGCACTCCTCACCGTAACTTTTCAGCTCAGATCCAAGCAGAGCATTTTTTCGAGTGAACATACCACGTGAATCAAGATTTGGGACAACAATTACCAGATCCTTTGGGGGTCACTTTGGAAAGGAAGATTTAAGCTCAGGAAAAGATGTCGTTCCATGCCATGTCTGCTCATTTGAAGTCCCATGATTCTAAAAATCGTAATATTTTCATCAATCTTAAAGTCCCCATGAAACAATGGCACACATCGTTAGGAGTAGAATAGTGGCGGGACCTGAGGAGTATTTCAGGTGCTCTATACCAGTGTCACCACCCCATGTGTGAATGTCCTGATATGAATACCAAAATGCTCTGACTAATCCAAAATCAACAATCTTTAGTGCATTGGTACGATGATCTATAACCAAGTTCTTTCGAGGCTTCAGAACGACAATACGCAATACTACACAGAATTTAGCAAAAACAATATTTCAGCATACGTGGAACATTTTATACAAATACATATACTTGGCACACATGTTTCATCACATTCAAGAGAGAATTTATCACAAAAAATAGATACAGACGCTTCTCACTGTGCATAACATGTTTCTGTGTTGCATCTCCTTCAAGAGAGGAATTTCTCTAATAGTTCTGCTTTGGCACTCCTTATCTTCCTGCTTCAGAAGGATCTTCGTCACTGCAATAGTTTCGTTGGTCACACGATCACGTACATTGTAGACCACAACATATATTCCTTCGCCAATCTTTTCAAATTTTTCATACTGGTCCATCTAGTCCACCTCACTGATCAAGTGAAAGTCCAATGCCAAACTGAAAACTCCCATACAGTCATAAGTAAAATAGTGGAGTGAAAGGAAAAAAAAGTTTCAAAAATCTCTCTAATAGGTGTTCTTGTAAATCCCGAAATTACAATTCTTCATTCAATATAATATAAAACATAAAAGTTTCAAAGATTGTCGCAAAATATAGCAAAAAGTTAAAAAAAAAATCACGTTACGAACGATACATGTCAGCATGAAATTTATGGCAGTGCCACTGTTAAGATTCCAAGACATTCATGCAATGTAATGTTCACTTTGACATTTAAAAATGTATCATTGAAGCCGACCAAGTTTATAAACTCAAATCATGACTTGAATATTGAAATAAGATTCACACTGAACATTCATTTATAATGAAGCTCAATGTAATTTATCACATAAACCTGAATATAAATCACCAACCATAGTTTTAGTACTCAGAGGACCCAAAATTAAATTACAAAAGGAAAAAAATCACAAATTAAACCCATATCTTAAAAGTGGGGTTTAAGTTTTGAGTAACTTAACATAACAGAAGCGTTGAGTGTGTAACGTTATCAGGAGTATTGGACATTTTAACTTTTTATTTGTCAATAACCTCGTAATGTGATAAATATTGGGATATGTTATCAGGAGTACTTTAGGATTCTCCAATGCCTCAGTTGAAGAGATAATTGTTTATTTTGGAATAAAATTGCACCCATATTTTGTCATTGGTGATGAAAGTTTGTCAACTTTTAAGCAGATATGTTGCATTCATCTTACGAAGTTCTACTAAACTGTCAATATTGCCTATAGAATGTATACATAATCATAAGAATACAATGTAATGTTGCATTCATCTGTCAAAGCTCTACAACCTTGAATAGTATTAGATATGTCCATGCTGGTACTCTCACCTAAAAAAGGCAAATATATGTAATAGAGGAGAGGTAAGTAAAGTAATTGTGCTTGAAAGTTTTAAATTGTTGAAAGAATCAAACCCCCATTTTAGTTTCGAAACCACAAACAAAAAATGATTTTATACCCAAAACAAAATTAAAGACGATTTTTTTTGTTTTTGGAGAATATATTCAGATCTATATGGGAGAATATATTCAGATCTATTCAGATCTATATGGGTGGAATGGTATTTTGAAGAAACATATGTACGGCGGCAGGGACATCGCCGGAGAAGAAACAACAATGACGACGGCGGATGGAGGTCATCGTTCAAGTTTTTACATCACCAGAAATTAGATCATAAAAAGCATTATATGAAAGAAGAAAAAGGAAAAAAATAGCCGAAGAAGAAAGACCAGCGGCGGCTGGAGGTCATCGTTTAAGTTTTCACATCACCAGAAATCATAACCATTAGAGGGACATCTAACCTTATGATGTGTGTAAAACTCAACTTATCTATTATCTGCAAAAGCCTGTAGTGAGAGAAGATGAAAGAAGATGTTCAATGGTGGTGGCGTGCTTTAGGGAGAGGGAGAGAGAGTTGGTGTGGAGATGTTTTGAGATTAGCTGACCTAATAGGTGAAAATGGGACGGGTGGGAGGTATGGGTGAAAATGGGATGGGTGGGAGGCTCGAGGTAGACCAAATAGTCTGAATCATTAAGTGAGTTCTTCATAATTTTTTAATGATACGTGGCACTATGTAAGACCAAAATCATTAACTTCAAAGATTCAATCTGAGCCGTCAGTTGATAAACACCAAAGTCATCAACTTTCAATCTGAACCACTAGTTGGGGACGACAAAAAGTCCCTCCTCCTTTATTATATAGATATATTATATAAGTGTCCAGACACAGGGACGCCTGGATGGTACTTCTTTAGAGTCAAACGTCAGCTGCAACAGTTGTTGATGCGTGTAGGTTCTCGATAGACACTTCTATCCTTGTACTCTAGATAAGAGGTACTATATAAACATTCGGGCCAATGGCCCAATTGCATTTATTTATTCTTTACCGCCTTTTAGTGCGGCATTCGATATGGTTGTATATTTTAACCGAGTGTTGGGTTATTTTATTTCATTTCAGTTTCATTTACGCAAACTGTGTGGATGTTTTAAATTGTAGTGGTTTAAAAAGAGTAGTTAAGTAAAATTTTGATGCCAGCCTAATAGGTTATTAGTAATTAAATGGATTTTCGACAGTGATGCTAAGAATGATCCGTATGTGACTCATGCTTTAATTTAATATGCAGTGATCGCCCATTATTTTATTAGGCGGGGTATCACAACTGGTATCAGAGTATCAGGTTCTAGTGTCCTTAGGAATATGTGCGGACGTACTACGCTTTCAGCGTTGCTCTCAATTTGATATAGAGCCTCAGGATTAGGATTGTTGATTTCTCTTGTGAGATTTCATTCTCCTGCTATAGTATGAGATTATGTAAATCTTTTGCTTGCTCGTTTGAAATTCGTTTGCGGGGCTTGGATGGCAGCAGGAGGCGGGGCTTAACTGGAGCAACTGGTAGAAGTTGGGAACGTGGACCGTAGTATAGGTTACTTCCTTTGTAGTGTTTGCTAAGGATGGTTGCAATGACTACTAAAGTATAGTAGTTGTGAGTATCGTAGTACCACCGTAGTAAAGAGTGGTACTAAGGTTGAATTTCCTAGTGAAGTTAAGTGTTCGAAAGGGATCTTACGGATAGTTTTAATCGTGGGTCCCCAGGATTTAGCAGGAATGAGAAGAATGCTATTTTGGGTTATTCACATAATTATCGGCCAGAGGCCGACAGTGGATAAAGGCGAAGTTGTTGTTATGAGTTTTACCTCAATGAAGGATGTATATTTGGTGTGCCTAGTTAATGTCACAGTGTTCGCTAACCCTAGACTCGTGTGTGTAATTTGAACTTTGTGGTGATACCAATAACATTATATAATGCATGCCTATGTGTTTTTCGTTGTAGAGGAGTTTTATTTTCCTTCATTCGCTATATAAGAGCGGGTGTTGATATTTTGAATATATATGTTTGGTTTATGATACTCGTTTTATATGTTCGTACGAGTATGGTAATATGGTGAGTATGGTATATTATTGGTTGTTCGGAGCGATAGCAGGCTAATGATGGGAAGACTATCGTGTTCGCAGTTCCAGGGTGGAACGGGTTGTTGATTGCGATATGTCACCTGGATACAGGTTGAGTTCGCCTTGATTATGTGGATAAATGGAACTTCGATGAGCATAGGTTTCATTATCGTGATTAGAGTATGTGGCGACCTTATCGATGTGATTTGAGGTGCATAGAATTATTGTTGAGCTGTGAGTTTAAGCTCATTATCGATTGCGTAAGGACTGAGTGTCGTGCGATGCGCTTAGTGGTGTGACTCTTAGTTAGAGATAAGATTTCAGACCACCTTTTATTGGAAAAGGGGATAGGGTTATCCCGATTGCATGTTTGAAATAACAGACTTCGATGACCGATCAAGTTAAGCAGTAGTGTGTGGAGCTGTTCCTTGTTTGGATTTTGCTTTGCGAGACGCTCCGCGCATGAACCTTAACGACATCGGGAGTGGAGAGATGTTATTGGATGCAAAGATAATGGTTTTGTGGAAAAGTCTTATAGTGTAGATGAACCACTATAGACTATGAGCCATGTGATGATCGTATGCTTATGGAAATATTGTGCTATGGAAAAGCACTAAAGTTGTCCTCTCACCACAAGTGGGTGGGTGAAGTAGGGCTTAGAGAAATTGATTTGAGGATTATGGTTAGGCCTTAATGAAAAGGAAAATTATAAGGAAGTATGTTTTGGGTAAAATAATCGTAACATCTCGATAGAAAATAGGCTCCCGATGATGGATAGAATAGTAGATTTACGAGGTAGGATTTAGGACGTCCCGCTGGTGTGCCTTATGTCGCTATATATCGATGATCGACAATGCGAGGGAGTAGTGTAACGGGAGGGTTCCTTGTTAGGATTTTGCTTTGTGAGACATCCCACGCATGAAACCAAGTAAATGTCGAAAGTTGAGAGAGGCCTTGGGCACTAGGGATATACTTAGGATTAGGTAAGGTAACGCATAGATCGTAGCATTATTAGGATGTAAGATCAATAGAGTTAGTGGTGCCGATGTAAGGAGAATTGAATTTCGCGGGTCGATAGGACCCATGTGTGAGTATTACACCGAGAAAAGGAGACCCTTATTTAGAGAGAGTGTTACGTGTCAAACGTTCATAATGGATGTGCAGATGTGCATGAGTTAAAAAAGGTGTATGGGCACCTTAGTAAATTGATTTATATACTGCCTGAAATAGAAGGGGGATAGTATATAAAGTTGAAGTTTATGCCGTGAGGTAGTCACGAATGGATTTGGAGCGATCCCGGGATTTGTGGTGTAGTTTGTATCCGAATTTTGAGGAAGAAATTCCGTTGTAAGGGGGGAGTATGTAACAACCCGTCCTTTTTGGAGATAATTAAATTCCATAATTGAGTATAAGTTGGAGATTTGAGGAATTTTTGGGAATAGTGATTTTTGGGATTTTCGAGGATTAGATAATTTTCGATGGATGATATATTTACTTTTGGTGTTAAGTTAATATGTCGAAGTATTTTAATAATATGTCGCCATTGAGTAAAGCGACAAAAGGTAAGATTTTAATTGGAAAACCCGCATTGAAAGATATTGGGTTAAAATAGTGATTTGCGGTCAAGTACCTCAGATGGAAATTTTGAATGCGCCGTGAGTCTCAGAATGGCCGAGATAGTCGAAAAGAGTGTCTCATTATCGAAATTGAGTTTCGGGTAATTTTAGAGTTAAAAGCGCTCGTAATTGAGTAAACGAGTCGTTTTTGAGTTTTAAGGGTTAAAACCCTTTTTCTTTCTATATAAAGAGGGATAGAGGGAGAAAAGAGAAGGAAAAGAGAGAAGAGAGAGAGGAGGAGAGAAAAGAGGAGAAAAGGGGAAACTCCGGCCAAACTCCGTGGGATTCGGCTCTAGGTCATCGGATTTTATCCACAAGGCAAGTGTTTACTTGCTTTATTTACTTTTGAGAATACATCTCATATCTTAGTTTAGTATAAATAAACCCTAAAGATTTTGGGTTGCGTTTTTCATGGATAAAACGGGTTTTCGGGAATTAAAACGAATAAACCCCAATAATTTTCTAATTGGAGAAACTTACAAATTATCTAAAATTAATTGGTGATTCCGAGTTCTAGAATGTTTAGAACCCTTATTATAAGTGTATTTGTTGTTGGTTGAAGTTGTGGGCTGTTGGGTGAGGAGATGAAAGTTTGGGAGAAGCTTTCATGGACGAAACATCTTCTCGGAGAAGAAGCTGCCCGCTATGATCGATCGATCGATCGAGCATGGGGGGTCGATCGATTGAGCCATCGATCAATCGACGGCCAAGGGTCGATCGATCGACCCCTTCTGAAAGATAGTCAATTTTCCTAGGGTTAATTGGATGGGTTGAATTCCCATTTGTATTGATTCGAGGTTATTTATGTGATAACATAAGGGACCTTTTAGGACTATATGGTCCTCTAATTAAGGAAATCTAGGAGGCTTAAATAAGGGTTTTAAATGTATAACCCTTAAAATATATTTTCGAGAAAAATAGAAAACAATTGTAGAGGTTGAAGGTTTAGGGTTCCTAACTTAGGGTGGGGACCTTTAAGTGATTTTGTGGACAAGATGTAGCCCTTGGGTCCATGGAAATGAAATCCATAACCCACTAAATTTAAGGTTTTTCGGGAAAGATAAATCCCTAGGATATTTTTGTGGGCTTTTAGGCCTATATAATTTATGCGTATAGGAAAGAAGAATTATGTTTATGGTTTGGTGAATCCTATGGGAGGATTAGAATGAAATTTGGGAATATAGATATATATTCACTTAATGTAAAATGGTGAAATTGGAGATATCCAATAAATCCTTAGATGGGATTAATGTATGTATTACTTATCAAAGTAGGGAAATACTTTGTGTCACACCCTAACCCCATTAGGATATAATTAACTAAATAGTTTACAAACCACAATTATAATTTATTTATTACTTTAGTAATACATATTGAAACAACTTTAAGGTTAAAATGCGGAATACTAAAAATTCAATTGTTTTAAGGAGACATAATTTCAACATAACTCACATATCATTTAACTTAATTACAATAAGTACACTGTATAAAAAAAACTAACAAGTCCATACTTCTATTTACTCAACCTCCAAGACCTGGCAGTGGTAGCTGGAAAACCTGAAAATGTAAACATATAAAACCATGAGTTTAAAAACTCAGTGAATGTACAACATCTCTATATAGTAAAAGTACTATATTAACATCTCAACATATTAATATATACATCTCTGTGCCAAATTAGGCCATATACATATCCGGAGTTAATAAACTCCACATCTCTTGCCCGTAGGAAATAATCATATCCATAGGTTTTAAAAACCTAACATCTCCGGAATTGGATAGCAACTCAACATATCCTGACTTTTATAAAGCCATAACATCTCAACATCTCTTGGCTTTTAAATAAGTCATAACATCTCAACATATCTTGCCTTTTAAATAATACATAACATTTCATGACTTCTAAATAATCCATATCATCTCAACATATAATACGTATACATCATATCCAAAATCAACTCAGTAAGTACACTCACCTTGTGTTGTCAACTATGTTTTCCCGTTTCTCTCTGGTAGAGCTGAACTTGGTTGATTTGACCTTACACCTATTATTCCAACTAAATCAGGACTGGAACTCAATCATAAGTATTATATTGATATAATTATATAACTTTAAATGAGTATACAACCACAATATGATTCTACTCAAGTCATATTCCATGAAACATATGTAAAGACGAAACGATGGTATATATGTTGATAAGGTCATGAACATTCAACCCTAGAAACTACATCATAAGGAATTTATAACTAAACTCAAGTAAACATAAAAATATACTTCTGAATATATATACACATGAAACATGTACTCAAAATACCTTTGGGAAGAGTAGATAAAAACATTCTTTCATGAAGTATCCAATATGGCCTCAATTTATTGTCCTCCATACTTAACCATCCCATATTAATAAATAGTACACATACAGGTGTCCAAGATTATCAATATGAAAACATATCTGAATATAATTTCCGTTACAAGTGACGGTGTAATTTTTCAAGCTTCCTAGGGCAAGTTATGGCCATTTCTTTACAACACAAGAAATATGCCCTACAAACTCCTCTATTGTTCCTTCGACTTCCAAGAATTTTCATAATTTTTATACAGCATAAATTTCCATGATTTTCAATAATCTTTTAGTATACATACTTAATAGTACATAATTAAAGTTTCATAATATTTTGATTTCATTTTCTATCTCAAAATCTTGACCAAACTCAGGGCATACTGAAATGAAATATACAAATAGCAACTGTATACCAACTTTCAACCACCACTAAAGCCTAACCATAAGGAGTTAAACTTTATTTTTGGGATATGATATGAATTTATGAGTCTATTTTCATATACAATTGGAATTTCTAAATTCCAGTAAGCACACAAAGAGATATGCAAGTTTGAATACAAAGGGTTTCAATACAAAGCAATATGACCTATAACACCATTTATCTCACATATGGACCAATACATATTATCACAAAGGAGGATGGAATTTGGATCAATAATTCACGATTTATATACTTTGAAATAAGTATAATAGAATATTAAAACAATATTAACACATAATATTACCTTGGAAACACCTTAAGGATTTTCTTGGAATTGTTTTCCTAGATTTTCCTTGTAACCCTTTCTTCCTTAACTTCTACCTCTCTTTCCTCAAGCTAATAACACTTCAAACTGAACCTAGGGGCTTATTTACTCAAGAAATAAGGTTAAGGGAGAGTTTTAAGTCGGCCAAGGTTGCCTCCCAATCCATCCAATCAAATTAAATCATTTGGTTTACTAAAAGACAATTTACCACTTAAGGGAATTGACAGGTTTGCCCCTTGTTCGTAATTTCGGCCTAACTTCTTACTCGAATGTCCGTTTGTTGCAACGTTTATTGTGTTACAACCCTAACTCACATATATACAACTATTTAGTTTTCACCTCAAGTCAATTGTAATGTTACAAGGGTCAAAACTAGTCCTAAATAGGAACATTTCTATCGAAAATAACCAAATCTTGTGTTTGTAAATAATTCCACAATTCATGATTTATGAAAGTAGAATTATACTAACCATAACCACTTAACATTAGAAATACTAATAACACATTATTAATATCACATAGGATAAGTATGATTTAAATATAATTTATCATAATTATATACGGGTTGTCACAACCTCCCCCCTAGAAAATTTCCCCCCCGAAATTTAATACGGATGTCACTTACCAAACAAATGGGGATACTGTTTCTTCATACTATCCTCCATTTCCCAAGTTTCTTCTTTAATTCTGTGTCTCATCCACATAACTTTAACTAAGGGAATAACTTTATTCCTCAATACTTGCTGCTTACGATCAAGAATTTCCACCGGTTCCTCGATGTACGACAAGTCTTCTTTCAGTTCAATAGGTTGGATTTTCAGTTGATGAGATGGATCTGCCAAATACTTACGAAGCATAGATACGTGGAACACATCATGCAAATGAGATAACTCTGGAGGTAATGCCAGTATATATGCTAGGGTCCCAATTCTTTCCAACACTTCATATGGTCCAATGTATCTTGGACTTAGTTTCCCCTTCTTTCAAATCTCATAACGCCTCTCCACGGTGAAATACGTGGGAATACAAAATCCCCCTTATGAAATTCCAATGGATACTTCCTCTTATCAGCATAAAATTTTTGCCTACTTTGCGCTATCTTTATTCGTTCCTGAATCATTTTGATCTTTTCAGTTGTCATATCTATCAATTCAAGACCCAAAAGTTTCGTTTCACCTACTTCATCCCAACACAAAGGCGTTCTACATCTCCTACCATATAAAAGCTTCATACGGAGCCATACCAATGGTGGACTGATAACTATTATTATACGAGAATTCCATCAATGGAAAATGATCATCCCATCTACCCTTGAAGTAAAATACACAAGTTCGTAACATGTCTTCTAATATTTGAATCGTCCTTTCAGATTGCCCATCGGTTTGTGGATGAAATGCAGTGCTAAACTTCAAACTTGTGCCCATGGAATTTTGTAAACGAGGCCAAAACTTAGAAGTGAACGTTGGATCTCTATCTGATGCAATTGACACTGGTGCCCCATGTAAACGGATAATCTCATCAACGTACATACGTGCATATTTGTCAACAGTGTAGGTCATCTTAACTGGAAGAAAATGAGCTGACTTTGTCAATCTATCTACAATCACCCAAATAGAATCATGCCCCTTTGGAGATCGTGGTAATCCTATAATAAAATCCATCGTTATATGTTCCCACTTCCATTCTGGAATAGGCAATGACTGCAATAATCCTGCTTGTTTTTTATGCTCCGCCTTCACTTGCTGGCATACTAAACATTTAGCTACAAATTCTGCAATCTCACGTTTCATATTGTTCCACCAGTAATACTCTTTCAAATCTCTGTACATTGTGGTACTTCCCGGATGCATAGAATAAATATAACTATGTGCCTCTTGTAATATATCCTTCTTTAAGGGTGGATCATTCGGTACACAAATTCTATTTTTATAACACAACGATTTATCATTCTTAATTTCAAAGTCACTCTCTTTACTATCCAGGATTTCCCATTTCTTCTTTTCAAGGAATGGATCAGTGACTTGCAAATTTCGTATGCGTTCTGCCAGTAAAGGTCTCACTGTAACGTGTGCAAATAACGCCCCCGTTTTAGATAAGTTCAACTCAACTCCCATCAGTCTTAATTCCATAATATTGCCAACCTGTGCACATTGAATACAAGATAACCTCCACAATGACTTTCGACTCAGAGCATCTGCGAAAACATTGGCCCTCCCGGGATGATGGTGAATGGTACAATCATAATGTTTAATTAACTCTGTAGATGCAATTATTATGCAACACAAATAAATACGAGAGAAAGATTATCAAGAAGAGAACAAGGAATACAAGATGCCAATCACACAACAAAGGATGTACGTGGTTCAGCCAAGATGTGCCTACGTCCACGGTGGTGCAGTCGTTATTATTTCTATATACTCCGGAGAGTGATTACAGAGAATACAACTTTTCCTTTTACCCCGAACCTAGGGTTTAATATATACATGTGCATGTAGATTAGTGGAGGTGATGAGTTCCTCCATGTTTTCCATTTCCCCCATAACTTCCCTTCATGGGATCGTGGGGGGAGACCGGATCAATTATAAAAGATGAGGGGCCTGGACTTTGGGCCGCCAGGACTGGGCTACTCGTCCAGGCCCATAGTTCTAAATTTCGGGTACCCACAATTTCCCCTAAATTTATTGGGCCATGTTTATGGGTTCAATGTATTTAAATGATCAGCCATTATGGCTGATTTGCGATTCTTCGAAAACTATGAAGTTGCTTTGGCGGCACCCGCTTCGCTATTTTTGCGCTATGATTAGAATTGAAGGCTTGTTGGAATAGCCACTTTTTCTTTCGTCGCTTCAGCCTTTCTAGTACTCTTCCTTCTTCAGAGAACTCTAGCGCCTCGTACCCTCTTATCTGAATCCCCATTCCCATTGATTCTTAGTCGTCTTGAGCTCGTTCTTCTTCATCACTCGAACCGATCTTCTGTTGTGTAAGTTTCTCGTGCCCTTTCTTTGCACTTTCTCTTTGGTTTGTAGATTTTCTTTAGTTTTTCAATGGCGAAGATTGGAAATAGGTCAATCTCTGAGTTCAGGAAGTTCTACAATATTCCTGAGTGGGTAGATATTGAATGTTGTGCTTCCCCTCCTAGGAACGTTACGGATATAGAGGATGCCCACTGGATCCATGTTTTGTTGCTCTCCCAGGGGGGACTTACGTTTCCCCGTAATGATCTATTTTTGCATTTTTCTGGTTATTTCAATATTGTTCCCGCACAGTGCTCGCCCAATGTGTGGAAGATAGTAATTGGTATTCATAGAATAAACCAGTTGTATGGTACTAGGTTAGGACTTACCGAGATCTATTTCTGTTATTCCTTCTCTCGAACTAGCTCAGGTGTCTTATACCTCAAATCTAGGAGTCCTGATAGGGTATTGGAAGTAAACCTACCTGATTTCGAGAAGAACTACTGGAAAGAGGGTTTCCTCATTAGGAATTGGCAGTTCCCTCCCTAGTTTGAAGGGTCGAGGTCTGAGAGGTTCACTGTTCCTTTTTACGGGGAAGAATATATAGGTAGACATTATACTGTTGTTTCAACCTTTGCTGACTTGTGACTTTTCTAACCTCTCTTTGCGTTTTCTTCCACAGTGAGGACAACGAATTTGGAGCCTTCTCTCAGCGAGGTTCGTATCTCGGAGTTGGTGAAAGCTTGGAATATCAGGGAGCCTCTGGGTGACGATGAGCATCCCAGGTCTGCTGCCTTTTTGCTCGAGTATAAGAACGCGGGCTCTAGCTTCATAGCACGACCTGTGGATAGTGTCCCGAAGTTTGATTCTTTCGGAGAGACTACTGCTGAGCCTATCCAGTTAGACGAAGAGGAGAGCATCTCTGAGAGTGAGCCTGCAGGAGCTGCGAGTAATTTAGGTGGAGGGAGCTCTGAAAGTAGCAGTTCTTCTGAAGAGGATTCTGAAGCTCGATGATCGTCGAGCACTTCCAGCAGTTCAGGCGAAGAGATGCCTCCAAGGAAGAAACATGATTAGAGACGATGATGATGAGGACCATGTGCTTCTTGCACAAAGGTAAAAGAAAAACAAGTCTTCTTCTGGGGCCGTGGCTAGTGGTTCTCGGTCTACCACTCAGGAGAAAGAGAGGAAGAGGAGAGAGGAAGAGCAGGTGAGAGAGAGGGAGAGAAAGAAGGAGGAGGAGAGAAAGAAAGTGGAGGAAAGAAAGAAGGTGGAGGAAAAGAAGAGGATGGAGGATAGGAAGAGGATGGAGAGGGAGAGAGAGGAAGAGAAGAGGAAGATGGAGTCGAGGACGAAGGCTGGGCAAGCCTTGGTCCCGGTGTCTTCTTTGCCTAAGGGGGCCTCAGTTGCCACTTCTCCTCAGCTGGCACCTGCGCTGCTCGAGAGGGTAGTTCCTCCTGTAGATCGCCAGAGGGTGATGGGGTCTGATCAATTGGCCCTTTAAGCTAGCAAAAGACTAGCCTTCTTAAGGTTATCTCCCTTTTTCAATTCCTTAAAAAGTTTTAGTTATTTCTCCTTCGTGATTTCTTCTTTATTTTTGGCAGTTTCTGACTGACTTTTCTGTGCTCTACCGTTCTCGCGACGAGTTGGTGAGAATGAATGGTGAGCTTGAGCAGTAGAAGTCCGCTTTGGAAGTCAGGGGTTCTCAGCTGGAGGCTGATTTGAAGGCTGCTGATTCCGCCCGAGCTTCCTCTGATCTGGGCCTTATCAATTCTAACTGAGAGATGGATGCGGCGGTTAAGGAGCTGAGCGAGCTGAGGCAGGCCTATAACCTAGTCTGCTCAAGCAAGATGGGTGTTGTGGAGGAGAACATGGCTCTGATCGAGCAGCTGAAGGAGAAGGAGTCCCAGGTGGCCACCATCAAGGAGGATTCATACAACTCCGGGTGGAATGCTGCTTATGAAGACGCCAAAGTTCAGATAGGCTATATCAGCCGTTTGAACTTCAAGAAGGGCTGGAACAAGGCCCTCCTAGCTGCTGGTGTTGATACTGAGTCTCCTCTATTCGACGAGCATGACCCGGTTCCAAGGCCAACTGTGGACAAAGAAGCCCCTTCCCCAGCCATCGAGGGTGTTGATCTTGCCTCTCAGACAACTTCTGCCAATACTGGTCCTCCCCAGGCGAATGAGGGCATCCCTATAGAGGGGGATGCCTCTACTGCTGCTGACAAGGGGAAGCAGCCAGCCACCTCTAGGCAGCCTGAGGTTGCTAGTTAATCCTCTCTTAGGACTATTTTTGTACTTCTGCTTGTAATTTTTCCATTTTCTGCTCGATGTACTTGACCTTTATTAATGAAATAAAAAGGCTTCTTTTTCCAATGCATTGATTGATTTTTCTTTCCCTTGCCCTTTTATGTCTTCTAGTTGACTGATGTAGCAGAGTATATTCCTTCCACATCTCAATTGGGCAGGACTCTTGGTCCCAATGCCAGTCCTCAGGTTCGTCAGGCCTTTGTTAGGCTTTGCAAGTCTCTTAGGTCAAGGAATCAAAAGTGTAAGGAGCTGTCCGAGATAGTGGCTAAGCTGAAGGACAGGCTCCAGGAGATGGAAGGCATTGGTGCCTCTGTACAAGAGGAAGTCAATGTACTGAGAGCAAGGTTTCTAGAGGCCACCGAGATAAATCAAGTTGGGGAATTCCTGCAGCAGGGGAATGAAAACCTGAGGAGGGAAGTCCTGCAACTTAGAGAGCATGCATCGAGCACTATTTTAGCAGTTCTGTAAGGCTCCTCATATTCACGAGCTGGACATACTCCTCCTATGCTGCGAGGTTCCACTCGTCCTCCCCTCCCGCGAGCTGGTAGGAGCACCAGGGGTAGGAACAGGGAAGCAGAAGAACAGCGGGATAAGGAGATGGAAGAGCTCCGTGATGATGTCCGCCGAGCATATGTAACTACTGCTGGGATTCAAAGGGACGTTACTCGATTGCGGTATTTATTCAAGAGGGGTCCTCGACAAGCGTGGGTTGACGGTTATGATCAAGGCTGGCTAAATGCTCCCACAAGACTATCCGAGTTCGAGGAACTTTCTTTCATCAGAGGGTGGTTGAGTGCCTTGAAAGAGCTTCAATTCCCAAGGAACTCGATGTTATGGTATTGTCACGAGATGTCCTCCTCCACTCTGATGCCCAACCCATTAAGGAGGGATGATCGATGGATCCCCATTGATGCTATTCCTCGACAACTATTAGAGTTGGACGCAGATGAGGTTGTGGAATAGCTGGTCCCTACTCCTGATGATGGACGTAGAGCTAGAGTGGCAGATTATCTTGTTCGGAGGCTTCCACCTTCTTGAATTTTTTGCAAGTTGTTTTTCTTTTGATAATGTAAACGCTTTGGGCGAGCTTCGCCGACTAAACGTGTATTATCATTGTTGTAAATATAACAAGTTGTTATTCTTTTGTCTTTTTTGATAATGTAAATGCTTTGGGCGAGCTTCGCCGACTAAACATGTATTATCACTGTTGTAAATATAAGAGATTAATGAAAAGTTCGTGTTTTGGGCGATTTTTGCCGACTAAACGTGTTCATCCAATCTTTTTATATTCTTTCTGCTTCATAATCCTTTTTATTTTGCCATGCAAGTGTCCCCCCAGTCCAGTATAATACCAAAATACCATTATGCCCCATTTTACCTTTTAGGTTGTGTCGTCACACTCCCTTAGGCCTAAGTAGGGCAATTGGCGAGGACACACCTGGTATTGGACGTCTTCATCCGATCAGGATTTTGCTCAACCAAAGTAGGTTTGATGGCCAGTATAAAATCTGGTCGCATTGCCTAAGAATCCTCTATAGGGCTTTATATATTGCCAGGGGCAAGGCTAAGAGGTATTTCATGTTTCATGACGATGACCTGAGGAGGGGTATTCCCCTGCTATATCGACCATTATGCCTGTGATTTGGAAAAAGATGTGTGATAAAATGTAGTTTATTGATTTCATTAGTAATAAGGGGAATGAATTGTTCCTTTCACATAACAAATACAAGAAAAAGACTCAACAATAGAATTCCTTGAGAATTTAAAAATAGAATTTCTTGAGATTAACTGCATTCCATGCTCGTGGTATCTCTCCGCCCTCCATCATTTCCAAATGATATGCACCTTGCAGGTCGTCCCTAGTTACTTTAAAGGGTCCTACCCAGTTTGGTCCTAGCTTGATGTCTGATGACCTTACTGTGTTGCCCAGGACTTTCCTTAGAACATATTCCCCAACTTGGAATCTTCTCGGGTTAACCCTTTTGTGGTAATGCTTTGCGAGCTGTTGCTGATAGCTCGCAAGCTTCACTAGGGCAAGTTCTCTACGCTCGTCGGCGAGGTCGAGTTCAGCGAGCAACGCCCCATCATTCTGGCCTTGGTCGACAAGGTCGGATCTCATTGTTGGCAAGCCCGCTTCTAGTGGAATGACTGCTTCCATGCCACATGTTAGCAAAAATGGGGTTTCTCCTGTTGCTCGCCGAGGATTTATTCGGTATGCCCACAGGACATGGGGTAGCTCGATTGCCCATGCGCCCTTGGCTCGCTCTAGTCGCTTCTTCAATCCATCGATCACAGTTTTGTTGGAAGCTTCTACTTGCCCATTACTCTGAGGGTAGGCCATCGAACTAAAGTTGTGCCTGATCCCGTGTTCGTTACAGAAGTCCTGAAAGGGGCCACTCTCAAATTGTGTCCCATTATCAGTGATGATGGTTCTGGGGATTCCGAATCAAGTGATTATATTCCTCCATATGAATCTTATCATGTCAGTGTCTCGGATGTTTGCCAATGGTTCTACCTCGATCCATTTGGTAAAGTAGTCAGTTGCAACAAACAGGTATTTGCGATTGTCGGCAGCAGTGGGTAGTGGTCCCACGATGTCCATCCCCCATTGGGCGAAGGGCCACGGGCTGGTCAGGGATTTTAGGTCGCTGGCTGGTTGGTGGACCATTGGAGCATGAAGCTGGCATTTCGGGCATTTGCGGACATATAATACGGAGTCCTTTTGCATATATGGACACCAATAGCCTTCCTTCATTGCTCGAAAGGCTAGAGACCTTCCTTCGACATGACTTCCATAGATTCCTTCGTGAATCTCGCGCAGCACTTGCTCGACATCACCTGGGTGGACGCATATAAGGTAGGGACCGGAGAAGGACTTCTTATACAAGTCGCCTCCTGTGGATAAGTGAAAGAAAGCAGCTTTGACTCTTATCTGGTGGGCGGTTTTCTTGTCCTTGGGGAGCGTGCCCTCCTTTAAATAGTCTCTTAAGGGGTCCATCCAGCTGGGGTCTGATCCCACCTGGAGTATTTTTTCCATGTTTGGCAGCTTGTTGTTGTGGTTAATGCTTGGACAAATGAGGAAATCGATGGGAATGACCCTTTTAAGGCTAGAATCAACTGCCGACCTTAAGGCTGCTAAGGCGTCGGCATGACTGTTTTTCCCTCTAGGAAACTACTGGATGTTGATCTCCTCAAAGCTCGTCATTAGTTTCCTCACCAAGGCGAGGTAGGCTGCCATTCTTTCATCCTTCGCGTTGTAATCTCCACTTATCTGATTGGAGACTAGTTGAGAATCGCCCAACACTTGTAAACATTTTTCTCCCAGAGTTTGCGCCTTTTGGAGACCGGCTATTAGGGCTTCGTACTCTGCTTCGTTGTTGGAGGCTGCAAATCCAAACCTGATTCCTTGCTCAAGGATGGTGTTTTCTGGGGGGATGCGAACGATGCCTATGCCTGCTCCCTTTGAGTTGGAGGCTCCATCAATGAATAGTTTCTAGGTTTCCACTATTGCTGGGTCCTCTTTTTGCTTTTTTGGTTGAGGTTGGTCGGGGAGTTCTTCGCCAGTGAATTTGGCTATGAAATCATTGAGGATCTGACCCTTGATAGCGGTCCTTGGTTGAAATTGGATGTCGAACTGGCCGAGCTCGACTGACCACTTAGACAATTTGCCCAACAAATCCGCTTTCCTTAGGACCGCCTTAAGGGGGTGCGATGTAAGGACGATGATAGTATGAGCGTCGAAATAATGCTTCAGTTTCCTCGAGGCTATCACTAGTGCAAATACGAGCTTCTCCAATGGCATGTACCTTTGCTCGGCGTCTAATAAGGTCTTGCCCGCGTAGTAAACGGGGTGTTGGATTCCTGCGACCTCGTATATTAACGCCGAGCTGGCAGTGTGACTGGATACCGAGAGGTACATGTACAAAGAATCCATTTGCTGTGGTATGACAAGTAGCGGTGGAGAGCTTAAGTAAGACTTGAGCTCGTCCAAAGTTCGAGAGCAGTTCGGGCTCCATTCTATTGGTTTACTCCCTTTTAGAAGATGGAAAAAAGGCTTGCACTTCTCGGAGGATTTGGAAATGAAGCAATTTAAGGCAGCGAGCATTCGAGTGAGCTTCTGCACGTCCCGGCCTGTTCAAGGGGGTTGTACCCTGTTGATTGCATCGATCTGGTCTGGATTAGCTTCTATGACTCTCTTACTGACCAAGTATCCAATAAATTTTCCTAACTGGACACCGAAGGAACACTTGCTCGCATTAAGCTTCATTCAGTACTTCCTGAGGATTTCGAAGGTCTTTGATAGGTCTGAGAGGTGAATTTCCTTCTTCTTGCTCTTAACAAGAATGTTATCGATGTAGACCTCCATTGTGTCTCCCATTTGATCCTTGAACATTTTTGTGAACAGCCTCTGGTAGGTTGCCCCCGCATTCTTGAGCCCAAATGGCATGACCTTATAGCAATACAATCCAACCATCGTGATGAACGCCGTTTTGTCCTGGTCTGGGGCATACAAGGGGATCTGGTGATATCCTGAGTATGCATCCAGGAAACTCATTCGCTCGTGAGCTGTAGTGGCATCTACTAGTTGGTCTATCTTTGGGAGGGGGAAACTATCCTTTGGGCATGCTTTGTCGAGGTCAGTGAAGTCGATGCAAACTCTCCCCTTCCCATTATTCATCGGAACTACTACTGGGTTGGACAACCACTTGGGGAATTGTACTTCCCGTATGGATCCTGCATCCAACAGTTTTTCAACCTCCTTTTCGACCGCTTTAGCCTTCTCGAGTGCAGTTCTTCATGCTTTATGCGTGACTGGCTTGAATGTGGGGTCGACGTGCAACTGATGATAGACCATATCAGGATCAATGTCAGGCAGCTCGTATGGTTCCCATGAGAAAACATCTACGTTATGTCTCAGCAAGGTCATCAACTCCTTCTATTCTTGATCGGTGAGAGATGCTCCAATCAAGAAGACTCCGATACTGTCACCAACTTCGGCTATAACTTCTATCAGGTCCTCGATGACACACTCGAAGGGGAGGAGCCTGGTCTCCT
Organism: Sambucus nigra; assembly: GCA_949130495.1. NCBI lineage: Eukaryota > Viridiplantae > Streptophyta > Magnoliopsida > Dipsacales > Adoxaceae > Sambucus > Sambucus nigra. Next base: position 184,027,262 of record OX422224.1, on the reverse strand, counting down.
CTACTCCTGGTCTTCCATACTTTAGCTACTATTTAGAAGGTATCACACCCTCTTCAACTTTCTCGCTGGGTTGACCGACCTTCTTCTCTGGCTTTGGTCGGATGGCTGCTATGAAGCACTTCCTCGCCATTTCTTGGTCACCGTGGATCTCCATTACTCCTGGCTCGGTTACATACTTGAGCTTCTGATGGTTGGTCGAGGAGACCGCCTTCATTGCATGAAGCCATCCTCTGCCGAGGATGGCCTGGTACGGTGATTCGATGTTAACTACCAACAACTCAATCATCTTGGAGACGTTCCCAACACGAACTGGTAGCACTATCTTGCCTAGGGGCATGTTCATTTTCCCAGCGAAGCCGACCAAAGGAATAGTAGCTTCCTTTAGGTCGTTGATGCTCAACTTCAATTTCCTGAACAGGTCGAGGTACATTACTTAGGATGAGCTTCCTTGATCGACGAGCAGCTTGTCGATGTCAAAGTTGGTTATCCTGAGTGTAATGACCAGGGCATCATGATGTGGGGTCCTTACTCCCATCAAATCTTCATCCGTGAAAACAATATGCTTATTATAGTTGACGTCCTCTGCTCGTCGATGCTTTCCTGACTGTGATTTTACTGGTTGGATTTAAAAGGCTTGCATTACCGCTGTAAGTTTTTTCATCTCGATTCGAGCTGAGTACCCTTGTATCTGCTTGACGTCAGATACTCCGTGAATTACGGCGAACTCGTGTCCAGCATCATCCTCCAGCACATTGTCGGGTCTCATCTCTTTGTTGGCAGTCACTTTCTCTGCCCTTTTTTCCACAAAGTCGTTCAAATGCCCGGACTGGGCCAATTCTTCGAGGTGAGACTTAAGAGCTTTGCAGTGCTCGGTCTTGTGCCCTCCCTCTTTGTGAAAAGCGCATCTTAACGCATTGTTCCTCTTCGAAGGATCTCCCCCATCTTCTTGGGGCACTTGATGAATGGCTCATCCTTGATCTTCGCGAGAACCTTGTAAATTGGTTATTTGAAGACGGTGTTGACCGCCTGGAATACTTTCAACGCGTCCTGGTTCCCTCCATTTTTGGAGCCATTTTTGCCCCCGTTCTTTCCTCCTTTCCTCTGGTTCTCAGTTTTCTCACCTACCTTGGTAGTGAGCTTAGCTCGACCGTTTTCTCCTGTATTAGGGCGGGTGACATCTGCCACCTTTGCGTATTTCTAGATTCGGGCCATTAGGTCGTCAATAGTCATAGCTTCTTTCTTCGTCAGGGACTGGTAGAGGAGGGAAGAACTAGGGACCCCAATTTTGAAAGAGGCCACTGCCACTTCCTCCGCGCAGTCCTTGATCTCGTTGAATAACTCCCAGTACCTCTTCGCGTATTCTCGAAGGGTCTCTTGAGGCATTTTCTTCATTGTCAGTAGAGCATCCATCCTTTTGGGATGGGAGCTACTGGTAATGAATCGAGCCGTAAAGAGTTCAGCTAGGGATTTGAAATTCTTGATCGACCGGTGGGGGAGCCTTTCGAACCACTTTTGTGCTACATCATGAAGTCTCGAGGGGAAAATATGGCACATCAGGGCATCCCGGGGACTCCAGAGGGTCATGGCCTGTCGGTATTGCCTGACGTGATCGATGGGATCAATGTTTCCGTCGTAAATCTTGAACCTTGGAATGGGAAATTTCTAGGGAGCTTCCTCATCTTCAATTTCTCTTGTGAAAGGTAACTTCATCTGGGTTTTGAGAGCTCGCCTCGCGAGCTCTCTAGTTGATCTTGTTCCGTGGTGAGCGGGATGCTGGGCCATCTCCCTACGGACCATGTTTTGTCTGTGCTCGTCGCTGCGAGAAGGGCTCTGGTGGAGGCAAGCTCTTCGCAGCTGTTCGCGGAGGTCGTCGTTTGGAGAAGGTCTTTGGTAGCGGTGAGCTCTTCATAGCTATTTGAGGAGGTCGTCGTCTAACTCGCCTCCCTCGTCCCTTTGAGATTCTCGCCTAGGGCTCCTTCCTCGGCTGCGAGACTTGCTCGCCTGAGGGCTAGGAGTGCGATATGGCGTCTTCGGTTATCAGGACAAATCTCCTTTTCTAGTCTTTCCAGTCTTCTTTCCATGCGAGCATTCTCAATCTCGTATCTGCGAGAAGACTCCCTCTGCTCGTGGAGCCTTGCCTCGTACGCATCAATCAACCTGGATATCTGTGTGGACCTCGTTGGTCCCTGACTTTCTTCTGAGGCTGGTCTTTACAGGAGAGCTCTCTGATCTGAATGTCGGACTTCATACCTAATCCTACGAGGAACAGGTGGCTCTTGAATATCTCCTGCTTGGGGGGCATTGCTGGTGTGGCCAGACATCTTAAACTCCTTTCTTAACGTGGGTTCTTCTCAGGGAAAGATGAACGTTTCCCACTGATGGCGCCAATTGTAGATGCAATAATTATGCAACACAAATAAATACGAGAGAAAGATTATCAAGAAGAGAACAAGGAATACAAGATGCTAATCACACAACAAAGGATGTACGTGGTTCAGCCAAGATGTGCCTACGTCCACGGTGGTGCAGTCGATATTATTTCTATATACTCCGGAGAGTGATTACAGAGAATACAACTTGTCCTTTTGCCAGGGACCTAGGGTTTAATATATACATGTGCATGTAGATGAGTGGAGGTGATGGGTTCCTCCATGTTTTCCATTTCCCCCATAACTTCCTTTCATGGGATCGTGGGGGGAGACCAGATCAATTATAAAAGATGAGGGGCCTGAATTTTGGGCCGCCAGGACTGGCCTACTCATCCAGGCCCATAGTTCTAAATTTTGGGTACCCACAAACTCCATCCAACTACTTTGTGTCAAATTCAAGTCTCTTTGTGTAAATAAATACTTCAAACTTTGACGGTCAGTGAAAATTTCACACGTCTCTCCATACAAATGATGTCTCCATAATTTTAAGGAAAAAATAATAGCCGCAAGTTCTAAATCGTGCGTAGGATAATTACGTTCATGCGTCTTCAACTATCTACATGCATAAGAAATTACCTTTCCATGTTGCATGAAAACACAACCCAGACCCTGATGTGAAACGTCAGTATAAATCACAAAACCTTCTCCACTTGATGGAACAGTGAGAACTGGAGCTGATACTAGCCTGTTTTTCAACTTTTCAAAGTTGTGCTGACATTCGTCACTCCACACAAATTTCACTTCCTTTCGGGTCAATTTAGTCAACAGAAAAGCTATAGAAGAAAACCCCTTTATGAATCTTCTGTAATATCCAGCCAATCCTAGGAAACTGCTTATCTCCGTTACATTCCTTGGTCTTTCCCATTGTACAATTTCCTTTACCTTCTTAGGGTCAATATAAATTCCATCTACCGAAACAACATGCCCCAGAAATACTACCTGATTTAACCAAAACTCACATTTGCTAAACTTCGCAAACAATTGACTATCTCGCAAAACCTGCAATACAACTCTTAGATGCTTCTCATGTTCCTCTTGGCTAGGTGAGTATATCAAAACATCATCGATAAAGACAATCACAAACAAATCTATGAAAGGATAAAATACCCGATTCATTAAATCCATAAAAAACGCAGGAGCATTTGTTAACCCAAATGGCATTACCAAAAATTCATAATGACCATAGCGAGAGAAAAGCTGTCTTAGAAATGTCATAATCTCTTACCCTTAATTAATGATAACCCGATCTCAAATCAATTTTTGAAAACACTATAGCACCTTATAATTGATCAAACAAATCATCAATACGAGGCAGTGGATATTTATTTCGAATAGTCACCTTGTTCAACTGTCGATAATCAATGCAGAGTCGCATGGTTCCATCTTTCTTCTTCACAAATAATAATGGATCGCCCCATGGTGATACACTGGGTCGAATAAAACCTTTATCTAGCAAATCTTGTAGTTGAACCTTTAACTCCTTTAGTTCCATAGGTGCCATTTTATATGGAGAAATAGAAACTGGCGTTGTACCAGGCACTAAGTTGATAGTAAACTCTACCTCTCTGCTAGGTGGCAATCCTGGTAATTCATCTGGGAACACATCTGCAAAATCCTTAACGACTGGGATATCTTCTAATTTTTGCAATTCCCTGTTTGTATCCACAATATATGTTAAAAAGCCTTGACAACCCTTATTTAATAGTTTCCTCGCCCGAAGGGCAGATATAAGACAGTTCGGAACTACATTTCTTTCCCCAGTAAATTTGAATTCTTCCTCCCCCGGCATATTAAATGTAACCTCCTTACGAAAACAGTCAATTGATGCATGGTAGGAAGATAACCAATCCATACCCAAGATAATATCAAAATCTCGAACATCTAGTGGAATTAAATCAATGGTCAACTCCCTCTCCCCCACATACAATACACAATTTTTATACACACGCTCCACTAACATCACATCCCCCATAGGTGTAGAAATATATAAACCACAATCTAGATAAGAACATGGTCTACCCAAATGCATAGTAAATGACAGTGATACAAATAAATGAGTAGAACCAGGATCAATAAGCACGTAAGAATGTTTGTTTATGACATAAAATGTACCTGTCACCACCTTTGGAGTAGCCTGAGCATCTTGTAATGACATAGAAAATATCCTTCCCGAAGCCCTGGATCCACTAGCCTGTCCTCTACCTCCTCCTCTTCTCCCTGTGCCTCCATGTGATGAGCCTCGACTAGTAGTAGCTGATTCAATCCCTCCGAGTAGCATAGGACAGTTCTTTTTGGTATGACTAATTTGATTGCAGTGATAACACTCTACCCCCTTTTACTTGGGACAATCTGGACTGCTATGGCCCTCAGCTTTGCAAAAATAGCATGTAACAGGCTTGGACTGCCTATTGTCATTCTCCTTCTATCTATTCTATTGGCCCATCGATCCATCAACCCTAAAGCTACTTGGTGTCCTATTCTGAACATAATTTCCTGTCCCTCTACCGCGCTGAAATATTTGACTCCCTTGTTTTGATTATTCTACATTGCCTTCCTTTTGCTGAGATGGATCAAACCTGCTCCTCTTTCCCCTTTGTTCCCTATTCTTTATTGCATCATTAACATCTCCTTCAACCATCATATCTTTGTTAACTAAAGAAGCATAATCTACCATTTCAAGTGCAGTGAGTCTAGACTTGATAACTAAATTCAACCCATCCTAAAATTTTGTGCATTTATCCTCCTCATTGTGTAAGAAACGTAACGAAAATCGAGAACAAGATATAAATTTAGTTTCATACTCCCTAACCGACATATTCCCCTGAGTCAATGATAAAAATTCTCTATCTTTTTGCTTTCGATACATGTGAGGAAAATACTTTTCATATAAGGCTTTAATAAAGGAATCCCAAATAATTACCTCACCTCCCTCCAGAGTAAGCAATAAATGTTTGGAAGACTCCCACCAATATTTAGTTTCGCCCTTTAACATGAAAGTAGCCAAAATTACCTTCTGCGCGCCTGGTACATTCATCACCCCGAAGATAGGTTCAGTATCTCTAACCCAAGCCTCAACTTCTAAAGGATCTATAGAACCTGAGAATGCTGGGGGGGTTCAATTTGATAAACTTCTCATACAAAGTATTCTTCTCCTCTCGTTGTATTTCCCTTTCTCTTCCGGCCAAAGTCTACTCCTCCAAGTACTTGGCTTGTTGTTCTGCTATTTGCATCATAAACATGTTTTGTTGTTCTTCCATTAAAGTCATGGCACGAGCCATTTTTTTCATATATGTAAGTTGTCCAGGAGCCCCCTCTACATTATTTGGATTTTGTTGGTTTACTGTATTTGAAGACTCCTCATCCACCCTCTCATGAACATTTGCTCCTTCCATAGCTTACTATCTGTCATAAACCACAATTATAGAAACAAGAATACAACATTTATTTCTAACATAATGGTTAGTATTTCTCACAAATTAATAAAAATGACCCACACAACGTTATTTCTGCCACTGCCATATCTATACTCTCTAACCTTAGAATATAAGAACCTAAAGCTCTGATACCAATTTATCACACCCTAACCCCATCAGGATATAATTAACTAAATAGTTTACAAACCACAATTATAATTTATTTATTACTTTAGTAATACATATTGAAACAACTTCAAGGTTAAAATGCGGAATACTAAAAATCCAATTTTTTTAAGGAGACATAATTTCAACAGAACTCACATATCATTTAATTTAATTACAACAAGTACACTGTATAAAACAAACTAACAAGACCCTACTTTTATTTACTCAACCTCCTAGACCTGGTAGTGGCAGCTGGAAAACCTGAAAATGTAAACATATAAAACCATGAGTTTAAAAACTCAGTGAATGTACATCATCTCTATATAGTAAAAGTACTATATTAACATCTCAACATATTAATATATACATCTCTGTGCCAAATTAGGCCATATACATATCCGGAGTTAATAAACCCCAAATCTCCTTCCCGTAGGCAATAATCATATCCATAGGTTTTAATCACCTAACATCTCTTGAATTGCGTAGCAACTCAACATATCCTGACTTTTATAAAGCCATATCATCTCAACATCTCTTGGCTTTTAAATAAGCCATAACATCTCAACATCTCTTGGCTTTTAAATAAGCCATAACATCTCATGACTTTTAAATAAGCCATATCATCTCAACATATAATACATATACATCATATCAAAAATCAACTCAGTAAGTACACTCACCTTGTGTTGTCAACTATGTATTCCCGTTTCTCTCGGGTGGAGCTGAACTTGGTTGATTTTACCTTACACCTGTTAATCCAACCAAATCAGTACTGAAACTCAATCATAAGTATTATATTGATATAATTATGTGACTTTAAATGAGTACACAACCAAAATATGATTCTACTCATGTCATATTCCATGAAACATATGTAAAGACGAAACGATGGTATATATGTTGATAAGGTCATGAACATTCAACCCTAGAAACTACATCATAAGGAATTTATAACTAAACTCAAGTAAACATAAAATTATACTTCTTAATATATATACACATGAAACATGTACTCAAAATACCGTTGGGAAGAGCAGATAAAAACATTCTTTCATGGAGTATCCAATATGGCCTCAATTTATTGTCCTCCATACTTAACCATCCCATATTCATAAATAGTACACATATAGGTGTCCAAGCTTATCAATCTGAAAACATATCTGAATATACTTTCCGTTACAAGTGACGGTGTAATTTTTCAAGTTTCCTAGGGCAAGTTATGGCCATTTCTTTACAACACAAGAAATCTTCCCTACAAACTCCTCTATTGTTCCTTCGACTTCCAAGAATTTTCATAATTTTTATACATCATAACTTTCCATGATTTTCAACACACTTTCATTATACATACTTAATAGTACATAATTAAAGTTTCATAATATTTTGATTTCATTTTCTATCTCAAAATCTTGACCAAACTCAGGGAATACCAAAATGAAATATACAAACAACAACTATATACCAACTTGCAACCATCACTAAAGCCTAACCATAAGGAGTTTAATTCAATTTTTCGGATATGATATGAATATATGAGTCTATTTTCATATCCAATTGTAATTTCTAAATTCTAGTAAGCACACAAAGAGATATGCAAGTTTGAATACAAAGCAATATGACCTATAACACCACTTATCTCACATATGAACCAATACATATTATCGTAAAGGATGATGGAATTTGGATCAATACTTCACGATTTATATACTTTGAAATAAGTATAATAGAATATTAAAAAAATATTAACACGTAATATTACCTTGGAAACACCTTAAGGATTTTCTTGGAATTGTTTTCCTAGATTTTCCTTGTAAACCTTTCTTCCTTAACTTCTACCTCTCTTTCCTCAAGCTAATAACAACTCAAACTGAACCTAGGGACTTATTTGCTGAAAAAATAAGGTTAAGGGAGAGTTTTAAGTCGGCCAAGGCTGCCTCCCAATCCATCCAATCAAATTAAAACATTTGGTTTAATAAAAGACAATTTACCACTTAAGGGAATTGGCAGGTTTGTCCCTTGTTCGTAATTTCGGCCTAATTTCTTACTCGAACATCCGTTTGATGCACCGTTTGTTGTGTTACAACCCTAACTCACATGTATACAACTATTTAGTTTTAACCTCAAGTCAATTGTAATGTTACAAGGGTCAAAACTAGTCCTAAATAGGAACATTTCTATCAAAAATAACCAATTCTTGTGTTTGTAAATAATTCGACAATTCATGATTTATGAAAGTAGAATTATACTGACCATAATAACTTAACATTAGATATACTAATAATACATTATTAATATCACATAGGATAAGTATGATTTAAATATAATTTATCATAATTATATACGGGTTATCACCCGTTGGGTTTAGTATCATGTGTATATGAATGCATGATTATGATTCTTTGAGAGAACCTTTGGGATTATTGGTCATCGCTAGATGATATTGGCAATTATTGCCATATATATATATATATATATATATATTCGAGGAGGAGTATATGGTATATATATACTATGTGATTAAAGTATATATATGATATGATCTGAATGACTTTTGAAAATGTAAAATATGAATGTTTTCAAAAGGGAAAAATAAATAATTTTCATAAATGATAATTTATGGATACACACCTCTCTAAATTATATCATAAGGGAATTTGCGCGCGTGAGGTGAAGCCCCCTGACTAATGAATGCAGGGTGGATATAGTCGTAGGCCATATAAGCGATTATTATTTGTTTTTCTGCTATGGTGAGGTAATTTTTGATGTGGTTATGACTCTCCCGCATATGGCCTCTTCCCGACGTTTCGGTAGGTTCCCAGGTTGTCTTGTTTGATAGACCCTGGAAGATGATAGCCATTTAGGGGCACGTCCAGTGGGAAAACCCAAAGGGATGGTCTTATATATGTTAAAGCAATTCATGGTAATGAATTGGCTTTAAATACATTTCCCGGATGGAAGAAGGTAAATGGGATAAACGTTTGGCTTCGGATACATTTCTCTGATGGAAGAAGGGAAATGGAAGCATGTGATATGGAAAAATCATTTTTATGATAATAAAAATGGCTTTTAAATACATTTCCTGGATGGAAGAAGGTAAATGGGATGTTATAAAATGAAAAAGAATTTTCATGATAATAAAACTGGCTTTTAAAAAGTTATATGATATGTTAAAGCATTTCATGATAATGAATTGGCTTTTAAGTACATTTCCTGGATGGAAGAAGGGAAATGGGAAGTTTTGAGATAAAAAGAAAATGAAAATGGAATTGGTATAAATGTTTTAAATGAATTCTCATTCCGGGAGATATATCCGGAAATGTAACATGATATGTATATAAAAAAATGCGTATGTATAAATTGAGTACTGAGGGTCTAATGGATCTCGACGATCGACCTTGCCGCGCAGTAGTGTATCGGGGGGTTCCTTATTTGGAATTTTCTCTGCAAGACACCCCACGCACGAACATGGCTTAGTGTTGAGACTGGGGAGAAGTTTAACCCTTAGTGCTCTAATATTGGTATTTATTATATGGTGTATATATGTATATGTGATATGTATTGAGGGTCTAATGGATCTTGACGATCGACCTTGCCGCGTATTAGTGTATCGAGGGGGTTCCTTGTTTAGATTTCACTCTGCGAGACACCTCACGCATGAACATAGCATAGCGTTGAGACTGGGGATAAGTTTATCCCTTAGTACTTGGATTATCAAGGGTTGTTAGAAGATGGGTGACGATTTTGGTAGTCGGTGTGGTCTGACTAAGATGTTTAAAGGGATGTGCTAGGAGTGCACTGTTAGAAGAGAGGTGAGGGGTATCTCATGGGAGTGCGATACCAAATTTAAATATGAGATAAAACTTTTTTCTAAAAATAAAGAATTTATGCACTTGCTAAATATTTTCAAAACTCGGGCTCTGACCCGTCTATCTACTTTTCCTTGATATATATATATATATATATATATATATATATATATATATTATATAGGTGTCCAGACACAGGGATGCCTGAATGGCACTTCTTTTGAGTCAGACATCAGCTGCAGCAGTTGTGGATGCGTGAAGGTTATCTAGAGATGCTTCTATCATTGTACTCTAGATAGGAGGTACTTTATAAACATTCGGTCCAATGGCCCAATTGTATTTATTTATTCTTTACCGCCTTTTAGTGCGGCATTCGATATGGTTGTATATTTTGACCGAGTGTTCGGTTATTTTATTCCATTTCAGTTTCATTTACGCAAACTGTGTGGATGTTTTAAATTGTAGTGGTTTAAATAGAGTAGTTAAGTAAAATTTTGACGCTAGCCTAATAGGTTATTAGTAATTAAATGGATTTTCGACAGTGATGCTAAGAATGATCTGTATGCGACTCCTGCTTTATTTTAATATGGAGTGATCGCCTATTATTTTATTAGCCGGGGTGTCACAATAGTATAGTATTTCAGCACCATAGATTTTATGTGGGGTGCCGATAGTATATATATTATATGAGTTCTTAATATGTTTACGTATTCACCAAGCATAAATTTTTCGGAATTTTGCCCCTTAAGTTAGTGATTTTGATATCTCGAACGACGTAATTGAATCAGTTTTATCCCATATCATTTCCATTGATTAATTCTAATGAGTACCCCGAGTGTCATGTATTTCTTATTGATTTTACAGGAATTTAGTGCAAGAAAAAATAGAAAGAAACCGAAAGAAAGGAAGAAAAGAAAGGAAGACAAGTCAAAGGGAAAAAGTGTAAATTTACACCCGGAGTTCGGATTTGAAGCCTTAAGGAAAGTTGAAGATACTTGTTTCACAATAGCATCGAAAGAAACGACATTCAAATCAGAGCTCGTGATCAAAAGTTATGACCAGTCAAAGATGTAAGAAAAAGTCAAACTTGAAGAAAATCGGATTGATTCGGTGTACCTTGTACCGATCCGAAATGTCACATTTCCAGTAAACCCCAGATTGATGCCGAACCGATGAAAAGAGAACCGATCCGATAGCATCCGGACCGGTCTGATGGAAATAAAAAAGAACCGATCCAGTGACTGAAAAGAGAACCGATCCGAGGGGATCCGGACCGGTCCGACTGATAGAATTCCTGGCATTAATTCCTGGCATTATTTATGGAGCTCAAGAGGTGCAAATCTTGTAATATCTTGCATAGACCATCGATTTTAGCTGTCAAATTCGTGCTAGTTGGTGCTATAAAAGGCCAAGCCTACATCCTTCCAAAAGGGAGTCGAATTTGAGAGAGTATTTTTAGTTTTTATTTAAAGTAGATAATTTCATCTTCTTAGAGAAAACCCTAATTTGTAAGTTTGAAGAAGAAGAATTTTTCTGGATTCAAGTTCATCTCTTTTCCCTATTGCTGAATACAAGTATCAATTTTTCATTCTCTTATTTGTTCTCTATTTTATTTTCAATTCAATTCTCAATTGTTTTGCAAATTGTTAACAATGTTTGTTACATCCATAATTCCATGTATGAATTTGTTTTCTAGTAAAACCATGTCTAGATAAATTTTCAAGGGTTGGGTTACCTTAACTCATTCCGAGGTGAATTTCCCAAGTAGAAAATAGAGGGTAAATTAAATATTGACCGAATCATGTATGGAAATTATACGAACATAGCCGATCTTTTAATCTCTCTTGCCATAGGTACTTGGGATGTTTAAGAACGCTATGCAAGTGTAATTGTCCATTCACCGCTTTGTATTTACTTTTAATATGATATGATGAGGGCTAGATCCTTCATATATGTAATGCTTAGGATCTATAAAGATTGGATTTAGTCAAAAATTTCAATTTACAATTCTAGTATTCTATACGATAATTTACTAAGGTTTGTGGGATTGTACTCCACCCTATTTTCTCTCATTTTCAAATCTAATTTCTTTACAATTCTTACTGTCTTTGTGCACATTCTATTTCATCACAAATTGGAAATTTGAACTCATCAATCATCTTTTTCTTTTCTTTTCTTTTAACATTAACTTTAGGATTAAACTACCTTACCTTTTGTCGTCACGTTCAAACGTCCTAACTCCTTTTGTATTCGATACCCAGACTCACCACTATACTCCTTAGGAGTGTAGTTACAAGTTTAAGTTTTTTTGTATTGAGTTTGGAAGCCTATAACAACGACTAGCGTATTACACGGATGCTCGGTTTTTCCACTCGATCAAAATGGCATCGTTACCGGGGAATTAGGTAGACTTTAGGTTAGGTTGGTTAATCCCGAATTTGATAAAAAAAAAAAATAAAAAAAAAATGAGAAAAATTAAAAAAAAAATTAGAAAAACCTTTTTGAATTGCCCACTTTGAAATGTCTTATTTTAACTCTTTTGGTGGCTTTAATTGTTATGCTAATAGTGAGGAGGAGAATGAACTCACGATTTATGAACATTGGATCAATATCACAAAAGATGAGTCTCATAAATACAAGCCCAGTGATAAGGCCATCCAAATTTATGAAAATGAACGGCTTGAAGAAGAAAGGCGTGAAAAAGAATATAGGGAAAAAAATCGTTTTCATGAACAAGAGTTGGATGCATTATTCGAATCCAATGACGATTTTTCTTCCGATATTTTTGAGGCTAAAGAATTTTTTAAACCAAATGAGGAATCCAATGAAGAATCACTTGAGCTTGAATATATGTCCTCACCATTCTCATTCACTATTATCGAACCATTAAGTCCATCCCAAGAACTGGATGAATGTTTTGAGGATGTTGATCCGATTCTTGTATGGGAATGTTTTTTTGAGATGCTTCATCTTACGGGCCATACACTTAGATGTGTCACTCCACCAGATCCAGTTGAAAATTTTTGGGGAGAAGATTTTGAGGACAAGGACTCTATGCTTAAATTATTTTCCAAGATGGACTCTTTCTATTTGTGTGCTCCGCTTCCCATACTAATTGAAAAATCTATGGGAGGTGATTCTATTTTTCTTGGATTACAATGGTACTTGTCCCCCTATGCACCCAAATCCTTCATTATCCCCCTAAATTTTTTAATAAGTGGTGATTCATTTCTTCCGCGTTGCACATGCCTTTCGTTTTTCAAACGGAATTCTTATTTTTCGGGCCGCATGCTTTCTAATGGGGGTACACCATTAATCCCTCAAAGTCAAATTGTATTTTGGGTGGACCCTCTAATTTTTCGACTTCTAGTGTATGATTTATTAGCCGTTCAAATTTTAGGTTGTAAATAATTAGTTTTTTTATTATTGTTTTATTCTTTTTTATTATAGTCTAGTTTCGATGGTCGGGTGTGTGTTATTCATTTTGTTGTGCTTGGTTCTAACATGTTTTGTAGATTCAATGGACTCGCACTCATAGGAGATCGCTCCATTTGGGTAATATGTTTCTTTTCCTCTCTTTATGTTGTGTTCTTGAATTACATTGAGGACAATGCAACATTTAAGTTAGGGGTATGGGATATTCTTCCCATTTATTGTTTAGATTCATTAATTTGATCACATGTTCTTTTCAAGTGTGTTTTTTTAGATCACATGTTCTTTCCAAGTGTGTTTTTTTTTTAGATTTGAAAAATTTTGAAAAAAAGCAAAAAAATATTTTTCTTCAAAATAAATAAAAATTGGAATTTAAATTTTTCAGAAATATCACCTTTATTTTATTTAAAGTATCAAATTGTTAACAATCAAAATGCACTAAGCCAAAATTGACCGATGATGGAAATTGAAAGAAAATTAACGACTTAACGAATAAGTGTGGAGATTGATCAAACCCGGTGAGCTTTCAAGCCTTTCAATTTTTTATGAGTTTTTAAATCAATCCGAGTTTATGATTAACTCAAAGTTCTTTTCAGCGTTTTAATAACTTGTTGATGATATCACTCCTTTGTTTTGATCGGTTATGGGATATGTGTGAAATGTTGTCTCGAAATTCGTGCTAAATATATCTCTAAACTTAAGTAATCTCGAGATGCATATGGTAATGTGATTAGCAATTTGGACAATGAAGTAGGTCCTCTTTTGTTTAACCCAAAAATATTAGCCATAATAAAATTATGAAAAATTATCCCTTTGCAACCCAATTTGAGCCTAATAATTTTTTTTCCTTTTCGTTTGATAACCCGAAAAACCCAATTACCCCGGAATTGTGAAAATTGAATATTCATCAAATAAAGTCCGAAAAGTGCATAAGAAGGGGCAAGAAAAGAATATAAATTCTTAACAAAATTAAAAAAAAGGAAAATAGAAAAACAAAGAGAAAAATGAGCAAATGCCCGAAAAAGCACAAATGGACGTCATCGGACATTTTCCGATTCCGAACATTCCATCCATTCCCATTTTTACCCTTTACACTTTTTAACCCGATAAAGTCCTAACTGAGTCCAAATGGCAAAATTAATTACTGCATGGAGAGCTAAGACATGAAAAGGTAGTAAAAGGGATTAAAATGGTGTGATTAAGAGATGATGTTTCCCGTTTCCTAATAACTGTATTCCGATGATGAGATCTTTTCACAATATATTTCCTTCGTTTCAATTTTGTATGCGTGAATTTGTGTCCATTATATTTACTCTTTATATCATGCATACCGAGAGAAAATAACCACAATCCGAGTGATTCGTTTGTGAGTGCATCCGTAAGAATTTGAATCAAAACGAATTTTTGGAAAGTAACGTAATGCTCAATCGGTGGAAATTTGAGGTTTAATTTCTGGCTTTGCACACACACATTATGGTTTGAGACATTTGAATATGAATTTATGGTGATTATTTTTTGAAAAGTTTAAATTGTACAATTTTTAAGTATTTTGATAATTATTTGAGTCAATAAATAATTTTGTGGGTGCATTCACTACAAACCCTCACGAGACAAAACTCGTCCTACTAGGGTAACCTAGGGGTTTAAAGGCTTGTTGCATATGCTCAATGCAATCGCATGCCTGCGAAAGTGGAATTTAATTTTAATAAAGGAATTCTCAAGAATAAAACTTTGAGTAGCTTCATTTTCATTACCCGAGACGTGTAAAGTTCTATGTTAGGGGGATTTGGCCAAGCACAAATTCTTTTGAATTCAGCCCCTTAAGTTAGTGATTTTGATATTTCGAATGACGTAATTGAATTTTGTTTATCCCATATCATTGCCATTGATTAATTCTAACGAGTACCTCGAGTTTCATGTATTTCTGATTGATTTTACAGGAATTTACTGCAAGCAAAGAAAGAAAGAAACTAGAAGAAAGGAAGAAAAGAAAGGAAGACAAGTCAAAGGGAAAAAGCATAAATTTACACTCGGAGTTCAGATTCAAAGCCTTAAGGAAAGTTGAAGATACTTGTTTCACAAGTGCATTGGAAGAAACGACAGTCAAATCGGAGCTCGTGATCAAAAGTTATGACTAGTCAAAGATGTAAGAAAAAGTCAAACTTGGAGAAAATCGGACCGATTCGATTTACTTCGGACTGATCCGAAATGTCACATTTCTAGTAGACCCCGGATTGATGTCGAACCTATGAAAAGAGAACCGATTCGATATCATCCGAACCGGTCCAGTGGAAATATAAAATAACCGAGTCGATGACTGAAAAAAGAACTGATCCGAGGTTATCCGGACCGGTCCGGCTGATAGAATTCCTGGCATTAATTATGGAGTTCAATAGGTGCAAATCTTGGAATATCTTACGCATTCCATCAATTTTAGCTGTCAAATTCTTGCTAGTTGGTGCTATAAAGGACAAGCCTACATCCTTCCAAAAGGGAGTCAAATTTGAGAGAGTATTTTTAGTTTTTCTTTAAAGTAGATAATTTCATCTTCTTAGAGAAAACCCTAGTTTGTAAGTTTGAAGAAGAATAATTTTTCTGGATTTAAGTTCATCCCTTTTCCCTATTGCTGAATACAAGTATCAATTGTTCATTCTCTTATTTATTCTCTATTCTATTTTCAATTCAATTCTCAATTGTTTTGCAAATTGTTAACAATGTTTGCTAGATCCATAATTCCATGTATGAATTTGTCTTCTAGTAAAACCATGTCTAGCTAAATTTTCAAGGGTTGGGTTACATGAATTCATTCCGAGGTGAATTACCCATGTAGAAAATAGAGGGTAAATTAAATATTGATCGAATCGTGTATGGAAATTATACGAACATAACCGATCTTTTAATCTCTCTTGCCCTAGGTACTTGGGATGTTTAAGAACGCTACACAACTGTAATTGTCCATTCAACGCTTTTTATTTATCTTTAATTTCATATGACGCGGGCTAGATCCTTCATATATGTAATGCTTAGGATCTATAAAGATTGGATTTAGTCAAAAATTTCAATTTACAATTCTAGTATTCTATACAGTAATTTACTAAGGTTTGAGGGATTGTACTCCACCCTATTTTCTCTCATTTTCAAATCTAATTTCTTCACAATTCTTAGTGTCTTTGTAAACATTATATTTCATCACCAATTGGAAATTTGAACTCATCAATCATCTTTTTCTTTTCTTTTCTTTTAACCTCATCTTTAGGATTAAACTACCTTACCTTTGTCGTCACGTTCAAACGTCCTAACTCCCTGGGGATTCGATACACAGACTCACCACTATACTCCTTAGGAGTGTAGTTACAAGTTTAGGTTTTTTTATATTATGTTTGGAAGCCGATAACAACGACTAGCGTATTACACGGACGCTTGATTTTTCCACTCGATCATGTATATATGGAAACCTTCTACTCTGCATATAAGTAATTAAGTATTGAATAAACGCTCCAAATTTATAGAAAGTGTTCGGGAACTTTATATCATTACTTACATATACTAGGTAATGTAAGTAGTCATTAAGATATTAATCTCTAAACTAAATATTATAGCCATGTGACTTCTCGAGAGAGAATTTATGGGAGGCGAGTTGGAAAGACTTAGGAGGGATTTAGTAGTATGGTAGGCGTGCACACTAGATGAGAGGTGAGAATTCTCAAGAGAGTGTTGCGTACTAACATGGTTGTTATATTAGCCAGTAAGAATTTTAAATACTTGCTAAATTATTTTAAAAACTATTTTACACTTGGTCTTTGACCCGTTTCCTGTCATTCTCTTTTTGTCTTTTATATATATATATATATATATATATATATATTAAGGAGTTAGATGTTTTTACTATTCAATAAGTTGATAACTTAATTAGAGGCGAGGATGAAGCCACCTAGGCCAGAAATGGAGGGAAATATCAACATACACACAATAATGTTATATACCTCACCACACTTCATTTTCTACTCTAATTTCAGTTACAATTTTATCCTATTAAAATTTACATTCCCCCTCATTTTACCCTTAAATTTTTTACTTTAATTC
Organism: Sambucus nigra; assembly: GCA_949130495.1. Taxonomy (NCBI): domain Eukaryota; kingdom Viridiplantae; phylum Streptophyta; class Magnoliopsida; order Dipsacales; family Adoxaceae; genus Sambucus; species Sambucus nigra. The sequence goes on along the minus strand of OX422224.1, from coordinate 184,009,931 downwards.
ACATATAGGGGTTGTTTTTGTAAAACAACCAAAAGGGGTTATTTTGATTCTGACACAAGGACTATTTCTCACCCTTACACATTGTAACTCCCTATCTCCCCTAATTTTGATTGACCCCGACTTTAATTTCGTCGTTTTCGTTTTCTCTCCAACTTCTTCTTCCACTCCATGGTGTGTTGTTTCTCCATCTTTATGTTACGAAAGCTATATTATCCTACGAAACCTAATGTATGTTACGAAAGATATTTCTTTTTTCACATGTTGTGCTCAGATCACAAATCATGAAATTGGACCATAAATCTGTGATAGGGTGTCTTCTAAAGGTATTTTATGTCTCTCTCTTCCTTATAGTTTTTTAATTTGAGATGGTTTTTATCTTGAGTTAGTAGGGTTTTTTAGTTGACACGTATTTGGGACATTTTTCCCTTCTAACTTGCGTAATGATTATTTTACCATGTTTATAGGGGAGCCTTACACAACAAAAATCCCATATACACGAGTAATCACAATAATGATTATCTCTACTAGGCTATTTTTTAGATTTTATTTGTATGGTAGTTTTCAGTTTATGATTTTTTGAGTTCATATTTGTATGGTAGTTTCGAGTTCCGGTTTGTATGTTAATTTATCATATTTGTGTGATGATTCTTAGATTTGTATGGTAGTTTTGAGATCCGATTTTCATATTTATGTGGTAGTAATCAAATTTTTATAGTTTTGTTTCATTAATGCCACGAATATAAGTCTGTTTCATGAATGATGTGAATGCCATGGTTGAATCTTTAAATGCATTCAGATACTCATGTTTCATGAATGCCACATATCTGAGTGTTTACGTACATTTATAGGGTAATTTGGAGTATCATTTCTCAGATTCCATCTCAAATATTTAAGTTTCAACTACTTTGTATTAGAGTGATATTTCTGTTTCAATTACTTAAATTTTAAAATAGAGTTATAGTTCCATTCAAGCATCTTTTTGTGGTAATAGTTCTCCGATTATAACACTAATCCCACTACGCTTTGTTTTTCTTTAGCTTCAAATCTTGTCATTACATTTTTTTTTCAAATTTAAGGTTTTGTTTCAAGGTTTTGAAATTCAGGGAGTATAATAAGTTTTCGTGTCATTATAGTTGAATAAAATTTACTCTTGTAAAAATGATGCATTAATTTGTATGCATTGTGGAAAACTTACTCTGGTTCAAATCGTTTCATGTGTGGAAAATTTTAGTTTGAAATGACTGTTGGAAGCTTACTCTGCTTCAGCTGTACTTTGTATTATTTTTGCAATCAGGGTAATGATTAGGATTTTGACTTAAGAAATATGAAGTGTTTGTGGAATTTGGCTCAGTCGGCCCTAGCCCTCTACACTGCCAACCCGTATTAGGTAAACTACATGTTGTGTTCTTTATTATGCTCTGCCATTCTATTGTGCTCTTTGTTGATATTTTACAAGTACTTATTATGAAATCACACCACATGAACTGGTACAAAATTATGTAGCTGAATATGTCCAAATTTAGATTTCAATATTTCCTCATATTTTGATCTTTCATTGCAGATTTAAAATGTTTAATTTACAGGCCAAATGTCAATTTGAGGTTGTGCCATTAGTTCTTCCTTATGGAATACCTATTACCTTTTATGGTGCAAAAGGAGTTGCTCTGTTTAATTTTTTCAATTTTTAGATTTTTTTGCACTTTGGCTTCACTGTTGACAGTTTTATCAATTCACTATGCGTATTTATAATATGTTAATACTATTATTTTATTGTTGGTTGCAGTTTAAAACTATTGCACATGTGATGGTGGGGTTCAAAAGGATAAGAAGTTGGTGCTTGAGGCATTAGATAAGGATATAGTCCATGAACCTTATATGGATTTGAGTCAAAAGATGCTGTGAGAAAGTTATATACTTAATATGCCAGCTATTTGGGATTTGTAGTCCATGTTATGCAACGCTGTCGTTTACATATTGAAGGGAAAAATCTTTCCCATTGACTTGGATGTAATCATGTAACAAGCAGGTCACATGTTTGACTCACCCATGCTCCCAATTGTCTTGCATAATTGGTTTGGATGTTTGGGTGTTCCCTATCTATTGATAATCTGATCTAACATTTTTTTATTTCTACTCATTGATAGAGTTTTGATTACAACAACCTAGTGGACTTCTAACTTCCAAATAGAGGTTCTTATTCCACTTCCAAATTTAAATACACAAACATATTTTGATGTATAGTGTCATTCTTTAAAGTATATAGGTGACCTAATATTATTTATATTTTTATATAATTTGAGCCAAAAAAAATTTGCTTATGTTTTAGGTTACCTAAGTTCATTTATTATGAGCTAACAAGGTGAGTTTTTCTTTTTAATAGAAATTTCAACATTTTGTATTAAGTTGACTTTGTTGATCCCATTATTCTAATGCTCGAGTTGGTACAAGGTTTTCAGGATTGACGCAAAAAATATGTAGAAGTGACTCCGGACGTGGAATTTTATTTGGTGTCAGGGGATACAGAGGATACCCTTTCTAAAGGAAGAATCATGCATGCAACAATGCGTCGGGTGAAACCCGGAAATAAATTTGTGTACTTTAATCTGGGTGGGCATGTATACTTACAAAAAAAGACTGCATAGATGAATGTAGGGAATGTGAGTTGAGGAGTAATCATTATTAGAATAATCATGACATGAATCCCTAATACTATGGAGACTACATTAGCCTACAGAGTGAGCGGGACATAACTCGCAAGGAAAAGGACCTCGCTAAGAAGCATTTTAAGCCGAGGATGATTATTCATCCTTTGTTCCAGAACATCACAACAAATGAAGGAATGGAGGTTTTGTCCTTAAAAGGTGTTCGTTCTTAAAAGGGTTGATTTTAGGTGAAATCTTGCATAGGTATAACTACAGGTCATACATCTATATCAGGGCACGAAGTTTTGACCTATTTTTGTTTATATACTTTATCTGAAAATATGAAATCTTTGAGCATGTTTCACATGAAAATGCAAGCTATTCCAATGTAAGTTGCTTTCGGTTAGAATGCTTTGTTTTGAAACGAAGAAGTATTTTGTACAGAAAGGGTGAAATTCTTTCTTTGTCTAAGATGTTTTTGTAGACACTTAACTTATATTATTCGTTGATGTTTATGCATTTTTAGAAAACTGTAGTAACTGAATTAGTTTGGAAAGAAATTGAAGATGAAAATTGGCTTAGTTCCAATACAAGTCATTTGGCATATTATTTATTATGTTTACTCTATTTATCTAAACTTACCTTTTCTCTTAATCTATCTGACTTTTGGGTTATTGCTATCACTAACTTTAACAGAGATATTAGGTGGCAAATTATTCAGTTGACTTCTGCTACCAGGGAACCTATTGGATATGGGAAACATACTTCAAATGAAATGTATGTTTAAGACTTTGCATACGTCTATTGACTTTTTAACCGAGTAACACTCCAAACATGTGTGTTGGATATGTTTAGATTTTTTTGTTGCTTAAGGTGTGTGCGTTTAATTTCCATCTCACCTAAAGAACCCTGTCACATTTTTTTAGTTTAAAAATAATGTTTATTTTGAAAGATTAATTTTTAATTTATATGTTCTGTATGATAAAGTACCCATGTTTAAATTTGTCAAGCTTCATTTTCAACCATATAAATGTTGCTCCATGGTTTTCAGGAGCAAGATTTAAACTCCAAATAATGTTTATGCATAATGTAGTCGGTGTAATGAGAATCAACGTTGTATTGATAGGGAGGTTCCCCCTGTAGTGTTAGGCTATCATATGATTTCCATTTTTTTGGGTAAATGAGGAATATAGACTATTTAATATTGGTTTAGTGTACTATGTGAGACAACTTAGAGTTTAGATTATAATATTCAAACTCGACTTGCAAATGTGGGGAGTATCAACTAACGAATGTAGTGTTATGATATCATATGATTTCCACATTTTGGTTCATTTTACATACGATTATTTTTTTATGAATTAACTTTAATCTTTCAGTTAAGGTTGCATTGGTTTTAAATTGAGCGAAAATCTCAGTTGATTCCATTATAGATGATATGGTGATTGTCACTTTCAAAAAGAGAAAGACTAATCTCTGTAAGGTCATTCCAGCTGTCACCATCTGGTAGCGCAAACCTTGGTGCCAATAGGACGATGTTTTCATGTATTTAAAAGATAATGTTGGTGGTATTTTGTAAATCCAAAGGGAGAAATGAAAGGCTCTGCTATCACTTGCCTCATAAGGAAGGAATGTGTTGATCTATGGCCTAGGATAGCTAGTGTAACCAATGCCATTATCTTAATTGAGTTTTCTATAATACCCCATATTTTTTAGGATTTAAATAATTATGGGATTAATTATTAGAGAGGGATTAAGTGAATTTAAATATGAGAATTAATTATTAATTAATCCGAAACTAATAAAAATAAATATTAACTAGCGTGCCAAGGGTTAATACTTATTAATTTAATATTATTTTGCGATATGTAATATGGAACTATACACTTTGATAAATTGTAGAGATAGAGAATAATACGAAAGTTTAGTGAATAAAGTCAGACGAGCGTGTGAGTCGTGTCGGGACTAAGTTAGTGGAATAAATATATCAATTATTTTTAGTAACTCGCATGGTCACTTCGAGTGTACCGTTGAGTCAAAAAGTGTCGAGATAGTCAAAATAGTATACTCGGGTATTTAGTTTGGGTCCCGAGGCAATTTTAGGCCTAACCGGCATCCCGAGAGGGCATTACGGTAAATTTGATTTTTAGGCTAAATTAATGGACGAAAATTAAGAGTTAAATTATCAGGCAAAGGAAGTACATTAGGGTTAGAAAGCTACAGGAAGTAAGAACGGCCATAGGAAGGGTGAGGGAAAGCTATTGCCAGGAGAAGAGGGCCAAATTGACACCACTTTGCACAACTGACACCACCACCGTGTAGATCGGGACAAGTGGAACACACCCATACCAACAAAGTCAAGAAATCAGACGACTAATTCAAGTAAAACATTTATAACTTCCTATATTTCAGTATTTATCACACTCATGTTAGTATAGGACTGTTAGAAATATGTTTGGTTCATAAAAATGATGAAATTGAGGATTTTGGGTACGTAAGTTGATTCTGAAATTTTGTTAAATTGAAAACTTTCATGTACGTAGACTGGGAATCACGGTTTGAGGAACTTATGGGTAGAACAAATATGAAAATTATGGGTTCTTGAATATGAATTGGAAGAACTAGGGTTTTGAGAAATTTAATTTGGGGATTTCATGTTTTATGAATGATTCGTAATGAATTGATGATTCTAGGATGTTAGAATTCATATACTGTTGATGGGGTTCGATTTAAAACTGTTTGTTTGGAGTTTGGGATGTTGAATGAGATGTTTTAGAGTTAAGATGGTGGAAAAATGCTGAAAATTTTGGGTAGGAGACGAACAGCGCAATCTCGCGCGAAGTCGCTCGAAGTCGTTCGAGCGGGATTGCATCTTGTGCGAAGTCGTTCGAGCGACATGTGGTAGTCGTTCAAACGACATGCCATCTGGTTCGAGCGACAGTGAAATATTGGGAATTTCTTAGAATCCAGTTTTGAGTTTATTGGTTCATGGAAGAGAGATAAATTTTCAAGTAATAAACTTATGTAAAAGCAGAATTTCTGAATAAAGTATGAGCGACAAAATACTTTAATGAATTTGGCACGGAGAGAATGTACCTTAGAGTTTACGAGAGGGATAATAATCTCAATAACTGTATTTAGAAATGTTGAAATCAAAATACATAAGAGAAGTATATATGTAGGTGAGGGAAATACCTATAAGTTATAATAGGATGTGTGTGTGCCTATTATGTATTAGTATTACCTAAGACAATAATGGGTGATAACCCGGCGGTGTAAGAATCTTATTATTGAGTGTACTAATGGGTGATAACCCGGGGGTACAAGAATTAATTATAAGTGTACTAATGGGTGATAATCCGGGGGTACAAGATGATTTAAATAAGAGTACTAATGGGTGATAACCCGGGGGTACAACATTTTGGTTAGGTGCGTTAATGGGTCATATCCCGGGGGTGCAGTATTATAATATATATATATAGGGAAGATGACTATATATATATGTACGTGAGTTTGTGAATCAATCTACTATGTGTAGCTTGTAGAGATGGGCATGTAAATTTGTTAAGAAAATCTTAAGAGTATAACCGATTTATTATGAAAACGGGAAAATATATTAATTCGCTATTCGACATAGGCAAATTTGATAACGTATTGTATGGGCAATACGGGTTTACTAATAATAAGGATAAATACTATTAGGATGATTTTGATACTAGTAATATGGGGTGGTATAGCTAAGGAGAAAATTAGATACTCTATTAGGCGTGCACAATAGAAGAGAGGTGAGAATCTATTGGGAGAGTTCGAACTAACATGTACTTGATACTTGCTTAACTGAAAATTTTAAATACTTGCTTAAATAAACATTTTTACACATTGGGCTCTGACCCGTTTCTTGAATCTCTTATCTCTCTTGCTACCTTAATTATATTCGGTGATTAAATAAGTTATTATGTTTTCGACCGTGATGCTAATAATGAACCAACCGAACATTCTGTTTTAAATTTTATAAAGGACTGATCACCCGATATTTAATTGGGCGGGGTGTCATAGGTTGCATCAGAGCATCAGGTTCTAGTGTCCTTTAGGATCTGTACGCCTTACTATGTTTCATCTTTACGCCTTTGATATAGAGCCCTATTTTTAGCAATGTTGTGATCTTATATTTTTACAGGTACGTCTTCATCTATTTTAGATTTAGTAATAACGGTGGACTAATAATATTCTTTCTCGTCTCAGATGCCTCCTCGATGTGCACTAAGAGATCGACAGGCCCAACAAGAGCAGCCAACCGCACAGGATCAGAGGGAAATGAACGCAACGGAGGTCTGTCGTGATTGTTGCAAAAGCGGTGAATGCAGCCTTAGTGGTGGTGCAGCAGGCCCCACCCCAGGTTCAGGCAGTGGCATCAGTTCCAGTGCATCCGTTTCCCACTGCATGGGAAAGAGTTAGAGAGTCCTTTCAAAGGGATTATCCCTCAGAGTTCATGGGCAATTTAGATGTGGTTACCTCTATTCAGTGGAAGAAGGACATGCAGCGACACCTTCGTATGTATGAGTGCACGGAGGTTCATAGGAAAGTTTTGGCTACCTTCAAGATGAGAGGGGCATCCTTACAGTGGTGGGAGTCCACAACTACTATATAGGCATGATATTTGATGACTATCAGTGATTTCTGGGTGCGGTTCGACCGCAAGTACTTTCCTTCCTCCGTCAAGACTGAGATGGGGTAGAAACATTTAAACCTCACCCAGGAAGGGAGGACAGTGGCAGAATACGAGGTGGAGTTCACACGATTGGTAAACATGGTGCCGGAGGAGGTTTCTATTGAGGGGAAGCGCATTCACATGTTCATGGATGGCTTGACTTCGAGGATACGACATCATCTGTTGGGTAACCTTTCCCTACACTCATATACCGATGTTCTGAATGCAACCTTATTGCATTGTTAGGATAACTGCTTCCATGCTAAGGGAAGTAAGTGAGGGGGAGATCCCAATCAGTTGGGAAAGACAGGGGGAGGTAGTGCCAGTGGGGTACCAGTAGAGCAGAGTCAGAGGCAGGGTTCCCAACAGGGGGAGTCTGCTAATTATTTTCATTCTGGAGGATTCAGGCATGGTCCTCAGGGTTGGAGATAGGGCCACCAGGGCCAGCCACATAATCAGTAGCAGGGTCAATAGGAGGGAGGACAGTCGGGCCAACAGGGCCAAGGTAGAGGTGGTAACGGCGAACCGGGCCGAGGCTATTAGGGACAGAGAGGAGGAAACTTCATCGGGGAATGTTATACTTGTGGCAAGACTGGCCATAAAAAATAGGAGTGCCCCGATAAGGACAGAGTTCCTAGGTAGCACAGTGCTCACCAAGAGGCCCAGAGACCTATTTTTCCCGCCGCCCTAGCAGTGCCAGCTCCAGTTCCATCTTTGCCCGCAGTTTCGATGAAGTAGGGCAATTACAGTATGGATGTGTCTATAACGTCCACTATGCCGCAGTTCTGCAGGCACCACCCGCAGTGGAGGGTAAGTTTTCTATCCATGGTACTTTGGGGCGTATCTTATTTGACACGAGGGCATCAAACTCCTTTATAGCCACTAGCTTTGCACGGACCACTGGGTTGTTAAGCACGGTAAAGAGTATAGTGACTTGTGTAGACTCACCTATAGGTAATGGGTCGATGCTTTTCTTCATATGCCGAGGAGTAGGCATAGAGATTGCCAGTTTGATTTTACAAGCTGATATGCTAGTGTTGTACACGTCTGAGTACGAAGACATTATTGGCATGGATTGGCTAGTCGAGAATAGGTCCGTGATTGATCGCTTCAGTAGGAGTTTTGTAGTTCCCCATTCCGGGCCAGGAGATGTTCTTAGTCGCGATGCCTCGTTCTGAGGGAGGGTTGTCCACCCACTTGTTTTATATAGAGGATGATACCTATGCAGTAGTGATTCCACTCAATTCAATTCCGGTCGTCTATGAGTTTGCTGATGTATTTCAGGATACACCGGGGTTGCCTCCGAGTATAGAGATCGAGTTTATGATAGAATTAGCACCAGGCACATGTCCGATCACACGTGAACCTTATCGTATGGCTCCGGCAGAGATGAGGGAGTTACGGGATCAGATAGAATAGTTGTTGGGATAGGGCTTCATCCGTAGGAGTACCTCGCCTTGGGGTGCCCCAGTTCTATTTGTAAAGAAGAGGGATTGGTCCCTACGACTTTGTATTGATTATCGGGAGCTTCACAAAGTCACAATATGGAATAAGTATCCCTTGCCTCACATCGATGACTTATTTGATCAGTTGAAAGGAGCAGCCCACTTCTCGAAGATAGACTTGAGATTCGGGTACCATCAGCTACGCATCAGGGAGCAGGATGTGGCTAAGAGTTCTTTTCTGATGAGGTATGGGTCATACGAATTTAGAGTTATTCAATTTGGGCTAACAAATGCCCCAATAGTATTTATGGACTTAATTAACAGAGTATTCAGAGAGTTCCTAGATCAGTTTGTCATTGTCTTCATGGATGACATCCTGATTTATTCCCGCACATAGGAAGAGCATGCTGAGAACTTATGTATGATTTTGCAGACTTTATGAGAGCATGAGTGGTACGCCAAGTATGAAAAGTGTGAATTTTTGCAGAGGGAAGTACAGTTTTTTGGACACATTGTATCAGATATCTGCAGACCCTAGTAAGGTGTCAGCGGTGAGGGAGTGAGGACAGCCCACGACGCTGACGAAGGTACAGAGTTTTCTGGGATTATCCGGATACTATAAACGATTTATTCGGGGATTCTCGAAGATTGCAGGTCCGATGAAAAATTAGACTTGTAAGGGCGTGCCATTTTTTTGTGATGATGCATGTCAATTGGCCTTTGATGAGCGGAAAAACAAGTTGACTTCAGCACCCGTATTAGCACTTCCTAGGGAGGGAGTGGAATACCTGGTTTATACTGACGCATCCCTATAGGGGCTTGGGGGAGTACTTCAACAAGAGGAGCATGACATAGCTTTTTCTTATCGGAAGATTAAGCCTCATGAAAAGAATTACCCCACCCATGACTTAGAACTGGCAGCGGTTGTGTTCGCGCTTCGAATTTGGAGGCATTACTTATTGGGGGAACAGTTTCGCTTATTTACGGACCACAAGTCACTAAAGTACTTGTTCACGCAGAAAGTTTTGAATATGCGCCATCGCATGTGGCTTGAGTTTGTAAAAGATTATCATTTTGAAATACACTATCACCCGGGGAAGGCTAATGTCGTTGTTGATGCATTGAGCCTTAGGCCGGTAGATGACACGGCCGTGGTGTGGAAAGAAAAATGGAGGGAATTGGGACATCAGGATGCCGTGTCCCGATCATTTATGTTTAGGATGACAATTACGCCTCAGAGTGTTAAGCGAGTAGTACAGGCACAGGCAGCGAATTCATTCTGTCAAGATCAAATTAGGCATCTTTTAGCCGGGGGAGCCGAGTTTTATTCTGTAAGTTCCGAGGGTGGTTTGCGCTTCAATGGGAGACTCGTTATTTCAGAGGGTGAGGACCTTTGACATGCAGTAATGACTGAGTCACATGGGTCCTGATTTGCGATAAATCCCGGTGGGGACAAAATGTACCAGGATATGAGGCGGCAGCATTGGTGGAGCAGGATGAAAAAGGATATCACAGAGTTCGTATCTAAGTGTATCACTTGCCAGTTAGTGAAAGTGGACCATCAGAGACCACCAGGTTTTCTTCAGTCGTTTGAGATTCTTACATGGAAATGGCAAGGCATTTCCATGGATTTTATCTCTGGGTTGCCCACTTCCCAAGGGGGCACGATTCAATATGGGTTATTGTGGATCGGTTGACAAAAGTATCTCACTTTCTGCCCGTTAAGACCGACTACACGGCGGGATAGTATGCTCAACTATTTATTGCAGAGATAGTGAGATTTCATGGTGTGCCTCTTAACATCGTGTCGGATAGAGACAAGACATTTGTATCTCATTTTTTGGAGAGCTTCTAGGAGGCTATGGGTACCGAGTTGTGGTTGAGTACATCGTATCACCCGCAGACTGATGGGCAGACATAATGCACTAATCGGATGCTCGAGGACATGTTGCGCATGTTTATCCTCGATTTTGGGGGAGGTTGGGAGCAGTATCTTCCACTTGTGGAGTTTTCTTATAACAACTCCTATCAGTTTACTATTGGCATGGCCCCATTCGAGGCATTGTATGGTCCTCCTTGTCGTTCCACAGCTTTTTGGCTAGAGGTGGTAGACAAAAAACTACTCGGTCCACAGGTAATTCAGGATACGTCGAGCAGGATCGAAATGATTCGGGATTATATATGGGTAGCACAGGAAAAACAGAAAAGCTACGCCGATGCTAAAAGGTTCTTCTAAGAGTTCGCAGTGGGGGACCAGGTTTTGTTGAGAATATCTCCGATGAAAGGAGTAATGAGGTTTGGGAAGAAAGAGAAGTTGGCTCCGAGATATGTAGGATCATTCCCTATTATAGAGAGGATCGAACCAGTGGCTTACAGATGTGGGTTACCGAAGCACTTGCATTGTATCCATGATGTGTTCCACATTTCGTCACTGAGGCGATACCTTCGGGATGAGTTGGCACACACTCATATTGTGATCGAGGAGATTGAGTTACAGCCATATTGTTCATATGAGGAGAGACCGATGGCTATCCTAGATTATAGTGAGAGGAGGCTAAGGTCAAAGGTAGTTCCACTTGTTCGGTTGTAGTGGTTGCATCACAATGTGGAGAAGTCTACTTGGGAGCATGAGGCGGATATGCGTGAAAAATATCCAGATTTATCCATACCAGCTATGCCTTATTTTTCCGAATTTTGGGACAAAATTCCTTTATTAGGGGGGAAGTATGTAATACCCCATATTTTTTAGGATTTAAATAATTATGGGATTAATTATTATAGAGGGATTAAGTGAATTTAAATATGAGAATTAAATTATTAATTAATCCGGATCTAATAAAAGTAAATATTAATTAGGGTGCTAAGGGTTAATAATTATTAATTTAATATTACTATGCTATATGTAATATGGAACTATACACTTCGATAAATTGCCGAGAGAGAATAATACGACAGTTTAGTGAATTAAGTCAGACACGCGTGTGAGTCGTGTTGGGACTAAGTTAGTGGAATAAATATATCAATTATTTTTTGTAACTCATATGGTCATTTTGAGTGTACCATTGAGTCCGGAAGGGTCAAGATAGTCAAAATAGTATACCCGGGTGTTTAGTTTGGATCTCGGGGCAATTTTAGGCCTAACCGGTAGCTAGGGGTGTGCAAAAAAACCGACCAAACCGACAAACCGACAAAACCGAGCCGAACCGAAAATTTTCGGGCCGGGTTTTTTTGAGGGTCGGTTCGGTTCGGTTTAGTCAGGTATAAAACCGACAGGGTCGGTTCGGTTTTCGGTTTTGGCATAAAAAAACCGATTTTGAACCGAACCGAACCGATTTAATTTTTATACTTTTTAATTTTATATTTTATATTATATTTATATTAGTCTTGACATATTATATTATATTTTTTAATTTTATATTTATATTAGGTATTAAAAAAATCTATTTTTTATGAAAATAAAGGAAAAAACCGAACCGGCCCTGTATAAAACCGGCCCTGTCAAAAACCGACGGGCAAACCGAACCGGCCCTGTCAAAAACCGACCCGATTCGGTTCGGTTCGGTTCGGTTTTTCAGCATTTTCGGTTCGGTTCGGTTCTCCTCCTCCAAAAACCGACATGGTCGGTTCGGCCCAAAAAACCCGGTCAAAACCGAACCGACCGACCCGTGAACACCCCTACCGGTAGCCCGAGAGGGCATTACGATAAATTGGATTTTTAGGCTAAATTAATGGATGAATATTAAGAGTTTAATTATCAGTCAAAGGAAGTACATTAGGGTTAGAAAGCTACAGGGAGTAAGAACGGCCATAGTAAGGGTGAGGGAAAGCTATTGCCAGGGAAAGCTATTTCGAGTGTACCATTGAGTCCGGAAGGGTCAAGATAGTCAAAATAGTATACCCGGGTGTTTAGTTTGGATCTCGGGGCAATTTTAGGCCTAACCGGTAGCTAGGGGTGTGCAAAAAAACCGACCAAACCGACAAACCGACAAAACCGAGCCGAACCGAAAATTTTCGGGCCGGGTTTTTTTGAGGGTCGGTTCGGTTCGGTTTAGTAGGTATAAAACCGACAGGGTCGGTTCGGTTTTCGGTTTTGGCATAAAAAACCGATTTTGAACCGAACCGAACCGATTTAATTTTTATACTTTTTAATTTTATATTTTATATTATATTTATATTAGTCTTGACATATTATATTATATTTTTTAATTTTATATTTATATTAGGTATTAAAAAAATCTATTTTTTATGAAAATAAAGGAAAAAACCGAACCGGCCCTGTATAAAACCGGCCCTGTCAAAAACCGACGGGCAAACCGAACCGGCCCTGTCAAAAACCGACCCGATTCGGTTCGGTTCGGTTCGGTTTTTCAGCATTTTCGGTTCGGTTCGGTTCTCCTCCTCCAAAAACCGACATGGTCGGTTCGGCCCAAAAAACCCGGTCAAAACCGAACCGACCGACCCGTGAACACCCCTACCGGTAGCCCGAGAGGGCATTACGATAAATTGGATTTTTAGGCTAAATTAATGGATGAATATTAAGAGTTTAATTATCAGTCAAAGGAAGTACATTAGGGTTAGAAAGCTACAGGGAGTAAGAACGGCCATAGTAAGGGTGAGGGAAAGCTATTGCCAGGAGAAGAGGGCCAAATTGACACCACTTTGTACAATTGACACCACCACCGTGTGGATCGGGACAAGGGAAACACACCCATACCAACAAATTCAAGAAATCAGACGACTAATTCAAGGTAAGTGTTTATAACATGCTGTATTTTGGTATTTATCATACTCATGTTAGTATAGGACTGTTAGAAATATGTTTGGTTCATAAAAAAGTTGAAATTGAGGATTTTGGGTACGTAAGTTGATTCTGAAATTTTGTTAAATTGAAACCTTTCATGTATGTAGGCTGGGTGTCACGTTTTGAGGAACTTATGGGTAGAACAAATATGAAAATGATGGGTTCTTGAATATAAATTGGAAGAACTAGGGTTTTGAGAAATTTAATTTGGGGATTTCATGTTTTATGAATGATTCGTAATGAATTGGTGATTCTAGGATGTTAGAACTCATATACTGTTGATCGGGTTCGATTTAAAACTATTTGTTTGGAGTTTGGGATGTTCAATGAGAAGTTTTAGAGTTAAAATGGTGGAAAAATGCTGAAAAATCTGGGTAGGAGACGAACAGTGCAATCTCGCGCGAAGTCACTCGAAGTCGTTCGAGCGACATGTGGCAGTCGCTCAGACGACATGCCATCTGGTTTGAGTGACAGAGTGAAATTTTGAGAATTTCGTAGAATCCATTTTTGAGTTTATTGGTTCATGGAAAAGAGATAAATTTCCATGTAATAAACTTATGTAAGGCAGAATTTCTGAATAAAGTATGAGAGACTAAATACTTTAATGAATTTGGCACGGAGAGAATGTAGCTTAGATATTATGAGAGGATTAATAATCTCAATAACTGTATTTTGAAATGTTGAAATCAAAATACGTAAGAGAAGTATATATGTAGGTGAGGGAAATACCAATAAATTATAATAGGATGTGTGTATGCCTATTATGTATTATTATTATATAAGACACTAATGGGTGATAACCCGGGGGTATAAGAATCTTATTATTAAGTGTACTAATGGGTGATAACCCGGGGGTACAAGAATTAATTATAAGTGTACTAATGGGTGATAACTCGGGGGTTAAGATGATTTAAATAAGAGTACTAATGGGTGATAACCCGGGGGTACAACATTTTTGTTAGGTGTGCTAATGGGTCATAGCCCGGGGGTGCAGTATTATAATATATGTATAGGGCAGATGTGACTATATATATATATGTACGTGAGTTTGTGAATCAACCTACTGTGGGTAGCTTGTAGAGATGGGCATGTTAAGAAAATCTTAAGAGTATAATCGATTTATTATGAAAACAGGAAAATATATTAATTAGATATTCGACATAGGCAAATTTGATAAAGTATTGTGTGGGAAATGCGGGTTTACTAATAGTAAGGATAAATACTATTAGGATGATTTCAGACTAGTTATATGGGGTGGTATAGCTAAGGAGAAAATTAGATATTCGATTAGGCGTGCACAGTAGAAGAGAGGTGAGAATCTCATGGGAGAGTTCGAACTAACATGTACTTGATACTTGCTTAACTACAAATTTTTAATTCTTGCTTAAATAAATATTTTTACTCATCGGGATCTGACCCGTTTCTGGCATCTCTTCTCTCTCTTTCTATATGTATGTATTATATCTGGTGCTCAGCCAGAGGGACATCAGGTTTAGAGACTTGGATTGCTTGACGTGATGCAGCTGTTGTGGAAGCTGTATGACATTGTATTATACGCCTCAATTATTTCATTTGCACTCTCTATAGACATTCTCTTTAGGGTATATGTCGCCCATTCCTTGGACAACTTTCATAGATTATGTTCAGTTTATTTTCCGTTTTGTTTCATTTGGATTGGTGATTATTATTGTGTTGGTTTAGAGTTCTGAACTGGAAATGTTTTATCCAGTCATATTTATTTCAGCATGTGATTCTGATTCAGTATTTATATCAATTAACAATGCGTGGATGGTTTATATTAAATTTCTTGGTTTGGTAATTAAATGGTTTTAATTAACAAGAAACGTTTTGACACTTAGCTTAATTATATTTGGTGATTAAATAAGTTATTATGCTTTCGACAGTGATGCTAAGAATGAACCAACCGAACATTCTGTTTTAAATTTTATAAATGACTGATCACCCGATAATTAATTGAGCGGGGTGTCACATTTGCTTGCTCTCTAGACCTTCTATATATATAACAGAAATGTTGTTTGTTCTCTTCTTCCTTGAAATGTTGTTAGAATAAGGGAAATAGCAAAAGAACGTAGGTATCAGGTTTTGAACTGAAGGCTTCGTTGGAACAAGGCGATCACAAACGTCCACCTTTGGTTCGAAGATACTCCATCTATACCCCCTCCAATCCACAAAAGACGAAACAAAGTTTGGTTCCAAAGCTTCAGAAACTCAAGGACAAACTTCAGGTCTCATTTTATTTCTCTTTTTACTTAGTTTTCAACTACCTGTTCTAATTTGTAAATTTTTTTAGAATGTAATATGGATGAAAAAACACATTTTTATTAAAATAGTAAGAAGTTGGGTAGAGAAAACAAAGTAACTTACAATTTTTGTTTTTTGGATAAGAAATGTTTACAAATCATATAATTTAACATTTGGAGGAATAGATAAACAAGGACGGTAAGTGATCATTTTGTCTCATGTACAAAAAGGGAGAGAAATATTCATTTTCCGTTAACAACTCTACACTACATAGAGGAATGTATATATTTCGTAGTACACTTTTGCACTTGAGATCTTTATATTGAGATGTTTAATGGATAAGAAAAGTGACATCGATAAATGAGAGATAGAAATGGCGATGAGAAAGACAATAAATTGGTGTGATAATTATGATTGATGTCCCAATTTCATAGTCACATGTGCTAGGATGAATTATATGTGAGATCTTAATGTAGTAACCACCGAGCTAGCTATGAGTAGCTGTAGACCTACCTCTTTTAGTATTTCTTGTAACCCTCAAATCTTGAAAGTGGTAAAGAACAAGCTAAATGAATAATGAGATGTCTATACTAAATGGATGAATACTAAGATGTTTATACTAATTTTTAAATGAGTTTTACATGATTTTTTTTGTTCATTTGGATTATAATGCATATTGAACTGTGGCATGTAAAATCTGGAACTCTATTTGATAATGTTTTGGTTTGTGATGATTTGGGGTTTGCTAAGAAGCTGGCTGAGGAAACATGGGGCAAGCTCAAAGAAGCTGAGAAGGAAACATTTGATGAGGCCGTAATTTATGGTTGGATTACTTTTTAAATCGCGTGTATGCAATTTGGTGAGGCTTCAATTTGATTCACTGCAATTTATGGAGTCAAACGCACACCAAAAGATCATTATCATGTTGAATTAGATGTTTTTAGGGTTAAAAAAATGCTTCAATTTAAATCATGTGTATTATTTGGGTTTCAATTGTATAAAAGTTGTATGTATTATTTAAATTTGAGTTTTTGTATCGATTTATACACGATTTCTGGTACCTCTTTAATATACGGTGGAATTATAAGCCATTTTGAGTATTTCTTATCAGTTTTTTCGCCTGGTGGTTTAAGGCTATGGGTTATGGATTTGTGGATAGTGGAATTAAAAAGGGGTATTAGGAATATTATTAAAAGACTGTATTACAGAACTATCAATGATTTTTACTTTTATAATCGTTTTCATTTTTTTTCTTCTAGACGAACTATTATATTAAGATTTTAGATCTTTAAATTGACACAACATAAATTATACACAGACTTAGATGAATTTTGACTCTTTGAATATTGTTGGATTGGTTTTATCCCTTTATAGGGTGGATAGTCCAATAGAAAAGTGAGATTATGTTTATTTTTTTTAAATTGACACTTTGTTTATTTGAGGGACAATGCGAATTCAATTGATGAATATTATATATTTTTTGTTATATGTGAATTTGTTTGATGAATTTAGACTATTTGAATGTTGTTGGAATATTTGTTATTTGTTAAGCTGGGTGGGTAGTGCTATAAAGAAAAGTTTTACACTATGTTTTGTTAGTGAACGGAAATTTTACCGTTTTGCAATTATGTACTTTTAAAATTTTTGTCATTTTACTATTACGTACTTTGAAAATTTGCACCGTGCCTTCAGGCACGCGCATTCCGCTAGTGTATATATATATTGCTCTTGTGCGGACTAGTCCGCATTTTAAGAATGCGGACCGGACATGTGTCACCTAACGGTGCGCTAAGAAATTATCGCCTAAAGTATAGGCACACTCTCCCTCTTTTTTTGGCTCACTGACACGATTCAGAATGTGTCTCTAAAGTGTGTACTCTCTAGGCTCAAGTGCAAGCCTGTCGCTCAAGTAATAATTCGACAAGTCGGGTATCTATCCTCAGGGAAAAATGACAACGGAGTTGTGACGATGGGATTAGACGGAGGTATCCTAACGATGACTCTAAAAAAAAAGAAAAGATTTGGTTTTGGGAATGATTATACGAAATGCAATTATGAAATTATGATGACAAATGCAACTAACTAAATTATCTAAATGAGGAATGAAGAATTGAATCAAAACTTTTTAAACTAAATGATGAGAAAAGAGGATGGGAATGCAATCCCCCAACCCTAGTGTAATGCAGTGACAACGTCAATCATAAATTTATCTGATAAATCAGACCCGAAATTTAGGACTCCCAAGCATTATGTATACGAGGTTCAAGCCCGCGTCATACCTAATCTGAGGATGAGTAAATCGGTATCGCGGTGATTGAACTCAAATTGTACTCTAAATCATCACGAGTACCCAAAGGTAAACGAGATATAAAGATCCACAACTATTATGTAATTATGCAATACGATCAAAATTTATCATTAAATTCATTGGATGAACGTTATACACATGCACTAACACATCAGGTTGGGTTCATGCATCCCAACCTTTTAAATCTAGCCGAACATGTTAAATGAACCAATGCAGGATATAATAACGTTGCATGTGTATGAATTCATGATGAAACTAGATTAAAGCATGTAAATATGTATTATGAATGCAAAAATAAGTTGAATCGAATATGGAAACCAAGAATGCAAGAACAATGACAAGAATCTTGAATATTGAACAAAAACTTGAAAAACAAACCCGTAACAATTGAATCTTGAAGAAATTTATTCCCTTGATGTTCCTAGATGTTCCTCTCTATTTTTCTCTCTCAAAAACTGACTAAAACTATCCCTAATGGCTGTTCCTAAGCTGCTGCCTACGTTCCCTACTATTTTTGAGAGTTTTAACCTAATAGGACTCTTGGGAACCAATCAGAAAAAAGGAGCAAATTCGCGCATCAGGGACCCCGAACCAGTTCGGCCTGTACATCAAACCGGTTCGCCCCCCAAACCGGTTCGGCCTGGGGTTCGCGAAAGCTTGCTGGTTTGGGGTGCTTATTCAACACTTAGAATTTTTTTAGCTTTCTTTCCTTTCTTCCTTGGATTTTTCTTCAACTTCAACTGGGCATAAATCATCAACCGTAGCTCGGATTTGGGTGCCGTTTCTTCCAGTTTTCTCGTTGTTACGAGCTCTTCAACTTTTCAGTTGACTTCTCCTTCTGGATCTGGCTGAAAAATTACCAATTTTCAATTGAACTTGCTTTCTTAGCTTTTCTAGCATTGTCTTGCTTCCTCTTTTGCACTGCTTGCATAATTAATCTGTATAACTAATAAGAGAAGCACGAAACACGAAATACTCGCCACGAAGGTTAGTAGCATAAATGTGCATCAAATCCATATATGTTACATCACTCGGGTTCACAAATGTACTGAAATTAGGGGGATAAATATACAATATTTATGCCCAATCAAACCCCCCTAACTTAGAACTTTGCGCGTCCCGAGCAATGTAAAAGAATGAGAGTATGAGTTAAGGATCCATCAAAGAATTTATTGGGATAGAGCACCTCTTTCATGGGCAAGCGATTGCATTTAGCGCATACAACAAGCCTTCAAACCTCTAGGTTACCCTAGTAGGACGAGTTGTGTCTCGTGAGGGTTTGCAGTGAATATAGCCACAAAATTCGACTCAAAGAAAATTCAAAATACGCAAAAATTGAGCAATTCAAACTTTTCCAGAAAATAGTCATCATCAAGTCATATTTACGAGTCTCAAACCGTAGTGTGTGTGTGCGAAGCTGAAAATATAACCGCAAATTTTCACTGATTGATCATTACTTTACTTATCTGAAAATTCGTTTTGATTTCAATTTCTCACGGCACGCTCTCACAAACGAATCTCTCGGATTATGGCATTTCTCTCGGCATGCGTGATATAAAGAGTAAATGTAATGGAAGAAAATTCACGCATACAAGTACAAAGACGGAAACTTTATGGCGAAAGGATCTCATCAACGGATTACGATTTTAAAAATGCGAACATGGCCTTTATTTCGCGCACTTAGCCTCTTATATTATCTTTTGGTGTCTTAGCTCTCTACGCGGTAATCAATTTTCACAATTTGGACTCGGTTAGGACTTTTTCGGATTGAAGGTTGCATTGGTTAAAATGAAGGAGGTATGGAAGGTTGGAATTGGAAACGTCATTAATGATGTTCAATTGTGCTTTTTCCAGGCTATTGCTCATTTTTTTCTTCTTTTTCCTATTTTTTTTTTGTTTTTGTTGAGCATGCTATTTTGTTTCTTGCCCCTTTATATGCACTTTTTGAACTTGGAATCTGAATTTTTCATTTTTTACAATTCCGGCTATTTTGGGTTTTTTTCGGGTTGTCAAACGAAAGGGAAAATTATTCGGTTCAATTTGGGTTGCAAAGGGTGATTTTTCGCTACTTTTCTGGCCAATATTTTTGGGGTGACAAACGAGGGCCTACTTCATTGTCCAAAATGCCAATTGCGTTACCATATGCGTTTCGAGGTGAATTTAGGTTTAGAGACTAATTTGGCACGTTTTTCAAGACAATATTGCACACATTTTTTAAAATCGATCAAAATGAAAGGATTGAGATCCTTGACAACTTATTAAGCGCTAAAAAGAACTCTGAGTTAACAATTTACTCGGAATGATTTAAAAACTCGCAAAACGTGATAGGCTCGAATCTCTACGGGTTTGTTAATCTCCACATTTATTCGTTAAGTCGTCAATTTTCGCACAATTTCCATCTTTGGTCAATTTCGGCTTTGTGTATGTTGGATGTTTACAATTTGAGACTCCAATTCGACTTTTAATGATATTTTTGAAAAATTTGAATTCCAATTTTTATTTATTTTGAAAAAAAATATTTTTGGGTTTTTCAAAATTTTATGATTTTTTTAGAAATTTTTGGGCATTTTTGCAAGTTTGTGAAGTTTTAGAAATACGCACTTGTGACCCCCCCCCCCTAACTTAGACTTTTGCATTGTCCTCAAGCAAAAAGGACGAAAATCTATCTCAAAGCGAACAATAAGTGCGGAAAAATAAAACAAACAAATATGAAAAAAATGCAAGCTTGTATAATAACAATGAGAAACCTGTGTTACATAGGAAATGAGAAAGCAACTGTGAAATTCCTACAACAACCGACGTCCACACCAAAATATAAAAACAATCATAGGTCATCGGGGAGGTGGGTGGGAGGTGCTGGGTGCATTTGGATCATACGGGTCATAATAGAAGGGGGTGGAGGACCTCCGAAGTTGAGTTAATGAAGGTGGACTTGGAGTTGGTACATCATCCGGGTGCCCCTTCGGTAAGCCGCTTGGTCTTGATTGTATTGGTTGATGAACCCGTCGAGACGGGACTCAACCGCCGAAAGGCGACTATCGAAGTTTGCCCCCGGGGGCTCAAAATCGGAATCCTCCTCCTCATCCTCAAATTTGTCCTCGTCGACGTCCATCATTGGGTCATCATGAGCTTCCTCGGCCACAGCCTCTTCGAGAATGGGACGGTCGGGGTGAGCTACGCACATTTGGCGTTCGCTTCGAGTGGTGGATGTGCCGCCAATGGGGCGAGGAAGTCGAATTTGTTGCCCGTGGTCATCCACTCCATCTTCCATCAATAGCTCCGTAATGAAATGGGCGTAGGGGAATGCAATTTTGCCTTATTCATCGTAGGCGGCGTTGAGGATATCCGCGTAGAAGAGCTGGGCAAAGTTGATGGTGCTCTCGGGGTCCAAAAAGTAATAGAGGAAATTGGCGACCAGACCACCGAGTCATTAGTGGTTTGGTGGATGGCCCCACAATCAATGAGGTGCGTGAAGTGCACCGTGGCGGCCAAACCACCAATAGGAAAGGATTCGCGCACCCATTCACCCCGGGTTCCATGCGGGCAATGCATTCTTCTTTGGTATGGGGGGTACCATTGTTGGGGTATTGGAAGGGCACGGGGAGGATCACCCCTTTGGCACGTATTTTGCGTGCGATGATGGCCGCCGAGAAGGGGATAGTGATACCGTCAAGGTATGCCTCGTGAAGTGTGGAGGATTTACGAACCAAGGTCGCATAAAATTGGCGAATGGAGGCATCAAACACGATAGTGCCTGTTGGGGCGAGGAAGGAGCACCAACCGCGGCGGTCGAATAGGGCGGTGACATCGCCCGGAAGTTGGCCCCAATCAACGAAGCGTTCGATGTGGATGGGGCGCATGGACGAGAAGTATTGCTCGTCCCAATGACGTTCTTGGACACATCGAAAGACCCCCTTACCCGGGTTATCAAGGATGGTGGTATCGTCATATTTTTTGGGGCGGAGATTGGTGCGGCGAGGGCGCGACATTTTGAATGAAAGAGAGAGGGAGAGGGAAAAAAATATATGGGAGATAAGAGAGTGAGGGAGATTGTTTTGGTGTTTGAAATGGAGGAGGGGTGGTTGGGTATTTATAGGTGTGAAGGGGTGTGGTTTTGGTGGGAAATGTGAAAGGGTGGGAAGGAGAGGTGGGAGGGAGTGAATTGGGATGAATTTGGGAAGGAGGGAAAGATTTGGACGGAGTAAAAAAGAATGGGGAGAATGGGGGGAAGAATGGAGGGAAGGGGAATGAATTTGGAATTGGGGGGATGAATCTGCCAGGTACCCTGAACCGGTTCGGGGTGAACAGCGAACCGGTTCGCCCCCCGAACCGGTTCTGGATGGGGTTCGGGGTGACATGCTGGTCCGAACGCTGGAATTCACTCTTTTCTCCGCTTCAAGGTTCTCTCTCATCCTCTAACTTGTGCATAAGGACCCTAAAAACTTTCTAGACCCTCGGGGTTCCTAAAAATTCCTCGAATTCAACCTCGTAATGCGTACTAACTCCCTCTAAGTGCGTGCTAACTGATCTCTTTTGCAACTCAGGATAATGACTCCTAACTAACCTATTCACACACGATTACTATACACACAAATTCACCCC
Source organism: Sambucus nigra (assembly GCA_949130495.1). NCBI lineage: Eukaryota > Viridiplantae > Streptophyta > Magnoliopsida > Dipsacales > Adoxaceae > Sambucus > Sambucus nigra. The sequence continues at coordinate 183,987,163 of OX422224.1, read as the reverse complement.
ATACGCGTCGGGGGTACGACGACCTCACTTTCTCAGCTCAATAGACCCCGTAAACGGGGTTCGACAACCAAATTGTGTCGACCTCATACTCACACGCCTCTAGGTATGGCTTTAGGCATTGTCCATTGACTTTGAACGTGTTTCCCCCTTTTAAATCGTCTAGTTCAACAGCTCCATGGGGAAAAACGTTCTTCACGACGAACGGGCCGGACCATCATGACCGCAACTTGCCTGGAAAGAGGTGAAGCCTAGAGTTGTAGAGAACAACTTTTTGCCTGGGATGAAACTCTTTTCGTCGAATAATGCTATCATGAGCAAGTTTCATCCTTTCTTTTGAAATTTTGGCGTTCTCATACGCATCATTGCGTAGTTCTTCTAGCTCATTCAATTGAAGCTTACGGGCTTCACCGGCTTTGTCCAAGGCATAGTTCAATTTCTTAATTACCCAATATGCTTTGTGCTCGAGCTCAACAGGAAGATGGCAAGGTTTGCCATACACAAAACGGAAAGGAGACATGCCAAGTTAATTCTTAAATGCGGTACGATAGGCCCATAGTGCATCGGTCAATCTAAAGGACCAATCTTTCCGGGTAGGATTGACGATTTTTTCAAGAATATTCTTGATCTCCCGATTCGCTAGCTCGGCCTGCCCATTCGTCTGTGGGTGATATGTCGTCCCAACCTTGTGGACGATGCTATACTTTCTCATGAGCTTCTGGAATGGCCTATTGCAAAAGTGCGTGCCATTATCGCTAATTATCGCTTTCGGTGCACCGAAGCGAGAAAGTATGTGTTCTTGTAGGAACATTATCACCACTTTGTTGTCATTAGTCTTAGTAGCTATAGCTTCCACCCATTTAGAAACGTAGTCCACCGCGACTATAATGTATAGGAAACCAATGGATGGGGGGAAAGGACCCATGAAGTCAATACCCCAACAATCAAATATCTCAATGATGAGTATGGGGGTAAGGGGCATCATGTCACGTCGAGAAATGGCTCCCATTCGTTGGCACCTATTGCATGACTTGCAAGCGTCATTCGCATCCCGGAAGATTGTGGGCCAATAGAGGCCGCATTGTAGAATTTTAGCGGCCGTCTTTTTCGTCGAGAAATGGTCTCCACATGCTTTCGAATGACGAAACTGGATGACCTTCAGGATCTCGCCATCCGGTACACATCGTCAGGTGATTTGGTCGGCGCAATATTTAGAGAAGAAAGGATCATCGTAAAAGAACATGCGCGACCAATTAAGAAACCTCTTCCTATCTTGCGGTGTCCAATCGGGAGGGACGACTCCCGTGACAAGATAGTTCACTATGTTCGCAAACCAAGGATACACAGAAGTAGCAAATAGTTGCTCATCCGGAAAGTGCTCGTCTATGGGTATGGGATCACTAGGTACGTCGGACGAAAGCCGAGATAAATGGTCGGCAACGACGTTTTCTACTCCTTTCTTGTCTTTGATGGAGAGATTGAACTCTTGTAGGAGTAGGATCCACCTTATGAGGCGCGGCTTGGCATCTTTCTTCGCAAGTAGATACTTTAATGCCGCGTGGTCGGTGAAAATAATAATAGGAGAACCAATGAGATAGGAACGGAACTTATCGAGGTCAAAGACTACCGCTAGAAACTCCTTCTCCGTGGTAGAGTAGTTGAGTTGAGGTCCGGTAAGAGTCTGACTAGCGTAGTAGATGACATGATCTTTCTTATCTTCACGTTGACCCAAAACGGCCCCAATTGCGTAATCGCTTTTGTCACACATAAGTTCGAATGGTAAGGACTAATTCCGAACTTTCATGATGGGAGCAGACACGAGCATGTTTTTTAACTTATCAAAGGAGCTTTGGCATGCCTCTGTCCACTCAAACGGGTTGCCCTTCATGAGTAGGTTGCTTAAGGGACTAGCGATGGCGCTAAAGTCCTTAATGAACCTTCGATAAAACCCCGCGTGGCCTAAGAAAGAGCGCACGTCTTTCAGCGATTTCGGTGGGGGAAGATCAGCTATGACATTTATCTTAGCCCTATCAACCTCTATTCCGTTGGATGAAACAATGTGACCAAGAACTATTCCCTCGGTGACCATGAAATGGCACTTCTCCCAATTCAGCACTAAGTTTTTATCCACACATCGGGTAAGTACTTTTTTCAACTTGTCCAAACAATGGTCGAAAGAGGTGCCAAAAACGCTGAAATCGTCCATGAACACTTCGAGTCCTCTCTCGACCATGTCGCTAAATAAGCTCAACATGCACCTTTGAAAAGTCGCGGGTGCATTACACAAGACAAATGTCATACGTTTGTAGGCAAACGTACCAAAAGGGCAAGTGAAGGTCATCTTCTCTTGGTCAAGTACATCCACCTCAATTTGGTTATATCCGGAATAACCATCAAGGAAGCAATAATAAGGGTGGCCCGCAACTCTCTCAAGCATTTGATCAATGAATGGCAAGGGGAAATGGTCTTTCCTAGTTCCCGCATTGAGTTTCCGGTAGTCAATGCAAACCCGCCAACCGGTGGTTGTGCGTTGGGGAACCAACTCTCCCTTAGCATTCTCAATCACAGTCATACCCGACTTCTTCGGGACGAATTGAATAGGGCTCACCCATTTGCTATCCGAAATTGGGTAGATAATCCCGACATCCAACAATTTGATGATCTCGGTTCTCACAACTTCTTTCATGTTGACGTTCAGTCTTCTTTGCATTTCTCTAGAGGGCTTGACATCCTCTTCGAGATGAATCTTGTGAGTGCAAATTAAAGGACTTATCCCCTTCAAATCAACGATACACCAACCAAAAGGACTTTGGTGCTTCCTCAGAATTCTCAACAATTTACCCTCCTGCCCTTCATCTACTCTAGAGGAGATAACAACAGGAAATGTCTCATCCTCTCCTAGGTATGCATATTTAATATGGGAGGGAAGTTTCTTTAGTTCGAGGGTTGGAAATTTTTCACTGGAGGGAGCCATATGTGTATCCCTCGGAGGTAATTCCTCGAATCTAGAAACCCAATTAACCTCTCTCACGTCCTCGTCCGACGTACTCTCATCGAGTAATTCTCTCAACCTTCCAACCTCCCTCTCTAAGTGGGTATACGTACCCTCACACTCATATCTCGTCGCTAAACAGGACTCTAAAGCGTCGCCATAGAAATTTTCCTCAAAGTGCTCTTCTACTACCTCATCTATGAGGCTCACCGCGTGAAGATCATCTTCCTCCCCTGCATTTTGGGCTATGTGGAAGATGTTAGTATCCAAGGTCATGTTCCCAAAAGTGAGTTGCATTCGCCCATTTCTTGTATTGATGATTGCATTAGTTGTAGCTAAGAAAGGGCTCCCAAGGATGATGGGAACATGATTGCTCGAGTTGAAGGAGGGCTCCGTGTCCCAAATGACAAAATCTACCGGGAAGTAGAAAGTGTCAACTTGGATGATCACGTCCTCGACTATGCCTCGTGGGATCTTCACTGATCGATCCGCTAATTAGAGAGTGACCTTTGTGGGCTTGAGGTCTCCCAAATCAAGTTGCCTATAGATGGAGTAAGGGAGTATGTTTACACTTTCTCCTAAGTCAAGTAAGGCTTTCTCAATTCGATTTTCTCCAATGATGCAGGATATAGTGGGTGCATTGGGATCTTTGAATTTAGGCGGGAGATCATTTAGTAGAATGGAGCTCACGTTCTAGGATAGAAATACATTCTTTTTTACCTTCATCTTCTTTTTTACTGTCAACAAATCTTTGATAACTTTTCCATAAGCTGGAATTTGTTCGATGGCATCAAGAAAGGGTAAATTCAGCTTTACTTGCTTAAGTACTTCTAGCACTTCATCACGTGGATTCCCTTTTTGAGCGGGAATCAACCTTCGAGGAAATGGTTCTGCGTAGGGTGGTTTCACTACCACCTCAGGCTCACTAGTGTCTTCCTTGTCACTCTCGTTCAAGGGGACATCTTAGGCCTCTTTCGTGCCGGGCGAAACCTCCTTGTCTTTTGTTATGTCGTGTGGAGGAGGTGATAAATCAATGACTCTTCCACTACGAAGAGTGGTCACTGCTTGACATTGCTCCTGATGTTCAGTGGATGTGGAGCTAACACTAGTTTGACCTTGGGGAGGTCGTTGGCCCTGGGCACGAAACTTGCCCTTCTCTTGGACACTCAACGAGGATTGTATCTTTGACAGATTTGCATTTATGTCGCCGATCAGATGATCATATTTGGCATTGGTTGCAGTCTGGCTTGCAATGAATTGATTTATGGTATCCTCGAGAGTTCTCCGATATGGCGGGATATAATTTCCATGAGGTGGTGGTGCTTGCACATGTCCTTGTATGTGTGGAGCTTGTTGAAATTGTTGTGGTGGAGGAGGGGCAACATGCGAAGGAGGGTTCATTGTGGAATGTTGTTGCCTGTAGCTAAAACCAGGATGGTTTTTCCACAAAGGGTTGTATGAATTCCCGTGCGGGGCACCGAAATTAGCCTTAAAGCCTCTTATACCACTAACTTGCTCCTGCAACATTACATTGTAGGCGGGTATCGTCGGACATTCCTCAGTTGAATGTCCCGCCTCACAAATCGCACACACCTTCACGATAGGGTTCGAAATGGGTCCAGCTGGTCCTTTTCCATATAACTCGCATAGGTCTCGCAATCCTTTCTCAATGGTGCCCAATCGACAATCCGTCATAGATTTCTTATCTATGTGGAATAGGCCGGACACCGATGGAGTAGTGGTGGGTTATCGATTTCGATTTTGAGCGTTCGGGTCAGAGGTATCCCATGATTGGGTAGTCTTGGCGACATACCTCATGTGAAGATCAGCATCGCGGGCATCGATATCGACAAATGGACCGCTTCCCATAGTTTCAACAAGTTGTTTAGAGTTAAGATTTAACCCATTATAGATAAAGGAGATGATTTGCGATGGATCAAATCCATTATGGGGGCATGAAGCCACTAACTCGTTGAAACGTTCATAACATCGATGGAATGGCTCATTTTCATGTTGCCTAAATGCTTGAATTTGAGCCTTGATAGAGATTGTTCGATGTGGTGGGAAGAATTTCTTGGGAAATTTCGACTGGAGATCATTCCAGGATGGAATCGATCTTGGAGGTAAAGACCATAGCCAGGCTTTGGCTTTATCTTTAAGCGAGAAGGGGAAGAGTTTGAGGCAGATTACCTCTTGTGTGCAGGTTTGATCATTGAGAGTATCACACACGTCCTCAAATTCCCTTATATGGAGGTATGGCTTTTCAGAATCCATACCGTGGTAATGTGGTAGCATCTGGATCATTCCATTTTTGAAACGGAACTTCCCGGCATTATACGGGAGTATAATTCATCCTGGAGTGACAGTGCGCTTAGGATATAAGAATTCTCTCAACGGGCGGTATGGAAGCTCGTCCTCACCGGTAGGTGCATTACTATGTTGCGACATATCTCTCTCACTTGACGACTCGACGCTCTCACTGGGTGTGCTCGAAGTGTGTCCTACGAATGAGAATGGAGTGTTACTAGAGACTGAGTGCGACGGTGTGGGCGGTGGGATCCAAAACTATGGGGCGTTTGGGGTGTGGGGACTATCAGGGTTATACTCAACAAGTGGGTTTTCGTGAATGCTGGTTGGAGTATTATGGGGTGTGGGAGTGGTTTCAGAATTTTGCATTAAAGCTTAAGAGAGATGAGGGTGAATTTTTTTTTATTTTTTAAATTTTTGGTCAAAGCTTTGGATTGACACAATCTAATCCTAAGTCTACCTAAATCCCCGACAATGGCGCCAAAAAATTGACACGACTCAGAATGTGTCTTTAAAGTGTGTACTCTCTAGGCTCAAGTGCAAGCCTGTCGCTCAAGTAATAATCCGACAAGTCGGGTATCGATCCTCAGGGAAAAAGGACAATGGAGTTGTGACGATGGGATCAGACGGAGGAATCTTAACGATGACTATAAAAAAAAAGATTTGGTTTTGGGAATGATTATATGAAATGCAATTATGAAATTATGATGACAAATGCAACTAACTAAAGTATCTAAATGAGGAATGGAGAATTGAATCAAAACTTTTTAAACTAAATGATGAGAAAACAGGATGGGAATGCAATCCCCCAACCCTAGTGTAATGTAGTGACAATGTCAATCATAAATTTATCTGATAAATCAGACCCGGAATTTAGGACTCCCAAGCATTATGTATACGAGGTTCAAGCCCGCGTCATACCTAATCTGAGGATGAGTAAATCGGTATAGCGGTAATTGCACTCAAATTGTACTCTAAATCATCACGAGTACCCAAAGGTAAACGAGATATAAACATCCACAACTATTATGTAATTAAGCAATACGATCAAAATTTATCATTAAATTCTTTGGATGAACGTTATACACATGCACTAACACATCAGGTTGGGTTCATGCATCCCAACCTTTTAAATCTAGACAGACATGTTAAATGAACTAATGCAGGAAATAATAACGTTGCATGTGTACAAATTCATGATGAAACTAGATTAAAGCATGTAAATATGTATTATGAATGCCACAATAAGTTGAATCGAATATGGAAACCAAGCATGCAAGAACAATGACAAGAATCTTGAATATTGAATAAAAACTTGAAAAACAAACCCGTAACAATTGAATCTTGAAGCAATTTATTCCCTTGATGTTCCTAGATGTTCCTCTCTATTTTTCTCTCTAAAACACTGACTAAAACTATCCCTAATGGCTGTCCCTAAGCTGCTGCCTACGTTCCCTACTATTTTGGAGAGTTTTAACCTAATAGGACTCTTGGGAACCAATCAGAAAAAGGAGCAAATTCGCGCATCAGGGACCCCGAACCGGTTCGGCCTGTACCCCGAACCGGTTCGCCCCCCAAACCGGTTCGGCCTGGGGTTCGTGAAAGCTTGCTGGTTTGGGGTGCTTATTCAACACTTAGAATTTTTTTAGCTTTTTTTCCTTTCTTCCTTGGATTTTTCTTCAACTTCAACTGGGCATAAATCATCAACCGTAGCTCGGATTTGGGTGTCGTTTCTTCCAGTGTTCTCTTTGTTCCGAGCTCTTCAACTTTCCAGTTGACTTCTCCTTTCGGATCTGGCTGAAAAATTACCAATTTGCCCTTGAACTTGCCTTCTTAGCTTTTCTAGCATTGTCTTGCTTCCTCTTTTGCACTGCTTGCATAATTAACCTGTATAACCAATAAGAGAAGAACGAAACACGAAATACTCACCACGAAGGTTAGTAGCATAAATTTGCATCAAATCCATATATGTTACATCACTCGGGTTCACAAATGTACTAAAATTAGGGGGATAAATATACAATATTTATGCCCAATCACTCACCGTCAGGTGGCACATGTTCGGTCCGCATTCATAAAATGCGGACTAGTCCGCATAGGAGAAGGACTGCATATATATATATATATATATATATATTACAGTCTCAGCTATAGGGCCGTCAGGTGTAGATTCATTTGACCGAATGTGTTGCAGCTTTTGTGGGAGTTGCAGGTCATTGCAGTAGACGCTTCCTCCTTTGGTTCCTCAGACTTCTGTTTAGTTTTTTTAGTTAGGGCATGTGTCACCCATTTCCAGACTCTTTTTTATACTTGATACATATACTTCTATCATTTCAGTATTTGGTTTTCGTTTGGGATTGTTTTATCTATCACATTGTTAGTGGTTGTGGTTATTTATTTGAATTTGAATATTATAGTTGGCATGTTCCATTCCATGATTGGTATCTTTATTGTTTGTATCATTCATATATTTGTTTATGTTTAAAAAGTTTTTACAATGGAGTTTAATAAATAAATTCAATTAAATTGTTTTGTCACTTACTTAATTATTTAGGGTGATTAAAATGGAAATTATTTTTGATAGTGATGCTACGAATAAACCACACCGTTCACCTTGATTTTTAATTTAATAAAGGAATAATCACCTGCTATTTAATTAGGCGGGGTGTTACAGGTGGTATCAGAGCATCAGGTTCTACTATCCTTTAGGATCTATACGGCTTATTTCGCTTCCAGCTTAGCGTCTTTGATATAGAGCCCTATTTTTGGGACTGTTGTATTTTTGTGTTTACGCTTACGTCTTCAGCTATTTGAGATTTGATAATAAGTGTAGACTAATAAACTTCCTTCTCATTTTAGATGCCTCCAAGATGCGCACCCCGAGACAAGAATACCCACCCCGAGAAGATAGTAGCTCCAGCTGAGGGAATGATAAATGCAACTGAAGTAGCCTCCATTGTTGCCCAAGCGGTGAATGTTGCATTAGCGGTGGTGCAGTAGGCTCCACCCGAGGTTCAGACAGAAGCGCTGGTACAAGCACAGCTTCTCACTACATAGGAGTGGGTCAGGAATGCCTTTCAGAAGGTGTATCCCTCGAAGCTCTTGAGTAGTTCGGACATCGTGATCGCTAGCCAATAGAAGAAAGATATCCAGAGGCATCTACGCATGTATGAGTGCACTGACGTTCATAAATAGTTACTAGCTTCCTTCAAGTTAGTGGGGGATCCTTTGCATTGGTGGGAGTCCACCACTACCTTGGAAGAGAGGGAAAGCATATCGATTCAGTCATTTTGGGCTCGGTTTGATCGCAAATATTTTCCATCCTTTGTACAGACTGAGATGAGGCGGAGGTTACTGAATCTTAAGCAGGAGAGTATGACCGTTGAGGAGTATGGAGAGGAATTCACTAGACTTCTCACTATAGTGACGGATGAGGCACCCACCGAGGTGAAGAAGATCTTGTTATTTTTAGATGGATTGGCCTAGAGGATTCATCAGCACCTCATAGGTAATCTATCGTTGGGTACTTACATTGATGTACTCAATACTACTATGTTGCAATACTAGGATCATAGCTTCCATCAGTAGGGGAGCAAACGAGCAGGGGAGTCCAGCCAGCAGGGCCGAACAAGGGGGAAGTAGTACTGGTGGGGCACTAGCAGCCCAAGGGCAGACCCTTTACAGTGAGCAGAGTTCCCATTAGGGGTACCCTGCCAAGCAATTCCGACTAGGTGATTCCAGGTAGGGATTTTGGCGAAATAGACAAGGCCAGTCCATTCAGTATAGCCAGTAGGTCCAACACCACCATCAACAGGGTCAACAATAGGGACATCAGGGCCAATAGCATTTTTAGCAGGGACAGTGGTAGGGTGGTAACGGCCAACAGGTCCATGGTAACCAGGGTCAGAGGGGAGGAAACTTTAGGGGTAGGTGTTTCATATGTGGTAACAATGGCCATAGGCGTCAGGATTGCCAAGAGGGGAATAGGGCCCCACAGTAGGAGGGTGACCGTAACGAGTCACAGAGGCCACTCTTTCCTCCCTCCCAGTGCGAGCTCAGATGCCAACCCTACCAGCTATACCAGCAGCTCTAGTCCAGTAGGGACAATTCCAGTATGGACGTGTCTATAACGTCCACCAGGCCGCAACACCTCAGGCTCCACCGATGATTGAGGTTAAATTTCCTATCCGTGGCACTATGGGTCGGGTTTTATTTGATATTGGGGCGTCGCACTATTTTATAGCTACTCACTTTGTACGGCCCTTAGGGATATTAGACACGGTAGAGAGTACAGTGACATGCGTAGACTCACCACTGAGGAATGGGTCCTTGATTTTCTTTATATACCGGGGTGTAGGTATAGAAATTGGTAGTTTGATTTTACCTAAAGACATGCTAGTATTAGATATTCATGAGCACGACGCCATTATCGGCATGGATTGGCTCCCTACGTACAGAGCTATGATAGATTGTTTTGGTAGGAGTATTATCTTTTCCATTCTAGGTCAGGAGATGTTTTTGGTGGCGATGCCTCACCTAGAGGGAGGATCTTCCACCCTTTTGTATTAAATAGAGGAGGATACCTCTAAGGAGATTGTGATTCCCTTCGATTCGATTCCAGTTGTCCATGAGTTTTTCAAATGTATTCGAGGAAATATCGGGCCTACCCCCCATTCGGGTTTGGAAATCTAAAACTGGTTTTTTTTATCAATGTAATTTCGTTTTAGGCAGCCATTATTTATAGATAATGAAAGACATTGACCACATTCACCATACTAATGAATAAAACAATAATAAATGAGAAACCATCTATCTGAATAGATAATACTGGAATAAATGCTCCAGTTAAAAAGTCTCAAATACAATAATCCATACTAAAATTGAATCCCATCAAACTGAAATAAAGGAGTACAACATCTCTCTGAAATAAATGATAACTTAGAATGGGAAACATGCCCTAACTGAAGTAACTAAATCAGGAACTGAATGGATAAGATTGGAGGCATCCAATAACAAGGAACTGCAGCTTCCATAATATATTCAGCACGTTAAATCATGCAAGAGCCTATGTATGCCGTCCTTCTGGCTGGACACCTAAAATAGTCACATAAGGAAAAATAGATTGTGAGAAATAGGTCAGAGCCTGAGTTAATATATTCATGTTAGTTATGCGGGATCCTCTCTCTTGAGCAATCTCACCTCTCAACTAGTGTGCACACCTAACGTACTACTAAACCATTCTATCTTATTATTATCACGCCTAACTAGTTTAAGATCATTAATCTTCAAATCCATTATCTCATAATGACTACTTGTTTTTCCCACGTAATACGTTAATAAATATTTTTACATCTTTTATCTCAATTGAGGGACTGTTCACATTCACAGTTAAGCGTTCACGCACTTAAGTTATTTTAGGTTTCACTATCCATTTTATCCACCAAGTTTACACAGTAGAACATATCACCAATATATATATATCTTGTGGTGATAATAAACCTCAACACAAATTATAAGAAAATGCGATCACCAGAAAAAGTAAAGAAAACAAAAATAGCTGCAATCACACACGACCCAAGATATACGTGGTTCGGCAAAATGGCCAACAACCACGGTGGTTCTCTCTGCTTTATATTTCTATTTTCTCTAGGGGAGTGTTTATAATTGCATGCCCATTACCATGGGATAGGGAGTTCAATATATACCTATAATTATCGGAGAGTGGGGGTGTTGGGCACCTCCACGTTGGTCCATAATCCCTAGAATATCTCTTGAGAGATTTTAGGGGTTGAATGGGTCATCACTGAATTAGTTATTTATGAGACCTTAGATTTTGGGTCGAACTCTCGCTATCTTTGATAGGGCCTAATCGAGCTACTTCTCTGGGCCAAGACAATTAAACGAGGTACCCACAATTGCCCCTATAACTTGTGGGTCACAATTTGGGCTCAATAATTTTAAATAATAACCCCGATTGCATTTTTGTGAATTATAAGAAGATTTGGGGAGTGAAATATTGTTCCCAAGAAGATTTAGGCGGCAGATGCACTTCGTTCCTTGTGCGTAATCATTGAAAAGGTATAAATTTGTTTGGACAAGCCATTTTCTAACGTCGCTTCAAACATCCTTGCATTCTTAAGATTTCTCTAGCTTCTCATTGCATTTTCTCACTTCCAGGTCTCATATTTTGTCTTCGAGATATCCCTTATCTTCCCATCTTCCTTGCTTGTGGCTTTGCGTCGTCTCAAACTGATTTTCACTTTGTAAGTTCTCCAAACTTCTCTTACTTTCTTTTCTGTTGAAATCTCTTCATTATTGCTGCTAGGGTTTTTCTTTTCTGATGGCAAGAAGAGGTAATAAGTCGATAGCTGAGTTTAGAAAGTTTTACAATATTCCAAATTGGGTGGACATTGAATGTGCCCCTGTTCCTCATAATGTTCGAGACATTGAGGACGGAAATTGGATTCATGTTCTTCTGTTATCCGAGGGGGTCTGAATTTTCTCCCAAATTTCTTATTTTTGTATTTCTTCACTTATTTCTATATAGTTCCTGCATAGTTCTCTCCAAATGTTTAGAAGATTGTCAATGGTGTACATAGAATCAATCAGCTCTATGGCACCAATATAGGCCTTGCTGAAATTTGTTATTGCTATTCCTTCTCTCGAACAAGTTCTGGTCTCCTCTATTTGAAAGCTAGGATCCATGATAGGGTATTGGTAGTCAATCTACTTAATTCCCACAAGGACTATTGGCAAGAGGGGTTTATTGCTAGGAACTGGTAGTTCCCTCCCCAAACTGAAGGGGCGAGGTACAGGGGACCTATGATTCCCTTTTATGGGAAGGAGTATATAGGTAGGCATAGATCTTATTCTTCTCATTGATTTTCTGTTAGTGTATTGTCTTTCTTATATTTTCCTTTTTTTCTCTTTCCGCGAAGACAGAGAACTCATAACCTACACTTCACAAAAATTGAGCTAATGAGGTGGTCAAGCCTTGGAAGATCAGGGGATAATTGACTAATAGTGGGCATCTACGATTAGCTACATTCCTTTTGGAGTACAAGAACATCGGGTCCAGCTTCATCGCCCGACCTATGGATAATATTACTTAGCTAGATATCACAGAAGAGGTTGCTGCTGAACCAATTCTGTTTGATGGGGAGGAAAGCATCATTGGTGAAGAGAGTGAGGGAGATCATAGAGGTGGTGCTGAGGGTGATTATATTGAGGAAAGTTCAAGAGGTAAAGAATCTTCCAGTTCGAAGGAGGGTTCATAGGTTTTGGAGGACTCAGATAGCTTCAACGAGGAAACTATGGTTCTTCTTAGGAAAAATTTAATCCAGGATATTGAGAAAGATAATGTGGAACTTACTTGCAAGTTGAAGAATCAGAAGTCTAGGAGTGGGGATACTACCACTAGCTCCCAGACTGTTGCTCATGAGCAGGAGAGGAATAAGAAAGAGGAGGTGTTGGTGAGGAAGAAGGAAGAGGAGAAGAAGAAAGAGGAAGAGAGAAGGAAGAAGGAGAGAAAATAAGAAAGGAGGAGAGAAGAGGTGAGGACCAAGGCAGGTTAGTCTCTGGTACCTATGTCAGCCTTAGCAGAGGGGGCTTCTATTGCTCTTTCTCCTTAGTTGGCTCCGGCGGTGCTCGAGAGACCAGTCTTGCCAGTTGATCGCCAGAGGTCATCAAGCATAGGGACCGACCATGTATCCCTAAAGGCAAGTCAGGGGCTAGCCTTGGTAAGTCTCTTCTTACTTCTTTATTTTCACAGTTATTCTTTTAATGTCTCATTCACTAATATTTTTTTTCTTTTTGTAGTTTGTATCTAACTTCACTTTCCTCTATCGCATTCATAATGTGCTGGGGAGGAAGAATGATGAGCTGGGGAGGAAGAATGCTGAGTTAGAGGCGAGTTTGAAGTCTTCCAGTGCTGCTCAGAAGTCTTCCGACATTGCCTTGGCCAAAGCTAACAAGGCAAAAGAGTTAACGTCCAAGGAGCTAGAGGAGCTGAGGTAGTATTATGACTTGGCATGTACGAGCAAGCTAGTGGTGGTTGAGGAGAACAAGGTGCTTACTGGGAAGGTGAAGTAGGTGCAATCTGAGGCTTCCACCCTTAAAGAGAGCTCGTACAATGCTGAATGGGTTGCAGCGTACGAGGATGCTGAGTCTCAGATTGGCTATATTATCCGTCTCAACTTGAAGAAGGGTTGGGAAAAATCCTTGCTTGCTGTCGAGGTGGATGTTAATTCCCCACTCTTTGATGAGAATGACCCTGGCCCTATGCCTGTTGTGGATGAGGTGCCTCCTCCTGCTGCCAATGAAGGTGTCGCAGCTATCCTGACCACTACTGCTGATGCTCCCCTTAATCCGGGGATGGTTACTTCTCTATCTGAAGAAAGTGTATCTGGGGCTACCATGGATAAGGGGAAGTCACCAACATTCTCAGAGCAGACTGAGGTTGCCATCTAGTCTTTTTAGGGACCTTTGTATTTTTGTCTTTATGTTGTTCTTTGTTTCTTTTGCTGATGTACTTGAACTTACTTTTAATGAAATGAAATTTTGTTCCCTTTACCGTACTAATTTATTTATTATGTAATACTTATATGGTTTGTATCTCATTGATGTTGAGGAATATATTCCTTCTACCTCTCAAGTAGAAAAAATTCTTAGTCCTGATGCGAGCAACCGGGTTTGCCGTGTCTTTGTATGAATATACAAGTCTCTTAGGTCGAGGAATCAAGACTGTGAAAACCAGTCAAAGCTCGTTGCCAAGCTGAAAGATAGGCTTCAGGAGATGGAAGAGGTCAACACTTCTGTTCAAGAAGAGGTGGATTCTCTGGAGGCTAAGCTTCTGGATGCCTCTGAGGTTAATCAAGTTGGAGAGGTAGTTCAACAAGAGAATGATGCTCTAAGGAGGGAAGTCTCGTGAATTAGGGAGAATACGCCGAGCATTGCCCCTCGAGTTTTACATGGTTCCTCTTCATCAACTGGTCGGCGAGCTGGTACTGATGATAGTAGCTCAGCTAGGGAGATTGCCGATATTCGGGGTGCCATTCGCAAGGCATACGTGATGGTTATTGATCTTCAGAGAGATGTTACCTCACTGAGGCACCTATTCAAGAAAGGTTCTCGGCAGGTGTGGGCTGATGGTTATGACTAGGGTTGGACAGATGCTCCGACGAAGTTGAGGGAGGTTGAGGAGTTATTTTTTATAAGAGGGTGGCTAAGTGCTCTTAGGGAGTCGCAGGTCCCTAGGAACTCTATACTCTGGTACTGACATGACATCTCTCCCTTAACTTTGATGTCAAAACCATTCAGAAGGTATGATCGATGGGTTCCCATATATGGAATCCCAAGGCAGCTCGTGGAGCCAAATTCAAACGAAGTCGAGGAGGAATTAGCTCCTCACCCAGATGATGGTTGAAGAGCGCGAGTGGCTGACTATCTTGCTTAGCGACCTAGTTCTCATAAGGATTTAATTTACTCAGCTTATGAAACTCTTTGTGTATGTAATGATGTAATAATACAATTATGTTTTGGGCGATCTACCAACTAAACATGTGTTATGTTACTTTTTACTTTATTGATCTGTTGTTCAGTTATCTTGGGCCCTTTTAGCCGACTAGATGTGATTTAGGCAGAGTTAGTTGTTGAGTGAGTATCTCCCCAGTCCAGTATGCTTTTTAGTGTACCATTCTTCCTTACTATACCTTTTAGGTTGTGTCGTCACAGTTCCTTAAGCTTAAGTGAGGCAATGTTGAGGATACACCTGGTATAGGATGTTCTGTCTGAGTAGGATTTTTTAGCTAAATAATGTTGGCGACCAACCTGGGTTGGCCATATTGCCTATGGGTCCCCTGTAGGGCTTCATATTTTTCCAGGGGCAAGCTACGAGGTCATTCGTGTTCTCTGAAGAATGTCTGAGGAGGGCCATTCATAATGTCCCTGCTATAATAAGTCTCTCGCGATCTTAGTTTTGTATGTTAAGAGGGGAGCCTGTGACTTGGAAAGGGTGCATGAATTAAAATGTAGTTGAGAGAAATCAATACTCCATAAAATGCTATTGCCACACAAATTTCATTAATCATAAATGAATTGAAAATTCAACACTTAGTTCAAAAAAAAAAAGAACTAGAAGTAGAATTTATTCAGATTAGCTACATTCCAAGCTCTAGGTATCTCCCTGCCCTCCAGCGTTTCTATGTGGTAGGATCTTTGTAGGTTGTCTCTTATCACCTTGAATGGCCCTTCCCAGTTTGGTCCTATCTTTCCATCCGATGGTTTTACAGCCCCGCCAAGAACTTTACTCACGACGTAGTCCTCAACCTAGAATGATCTTGGATTGACCTTATTGTTCTATAGCCTTGCTAGCAGTTGCTGACAAGTTGCTAGTTTCACTAGAGACAACTCTCTTCATTCCTCAACTAGGTCAAGTTCAGCGAGCAATGCTGCATCATTCTAGCCTTGGTCGACTAGGGTGGACCTCATGGTAGGGAGGCTAACTTCCAAGGGGATAATTTCCTCCATCCTATACATTAGTGCAAACGGTGGCTCTTCAGTTGCTCGCCGTGGGGTAGTGCGGTAAGCCCATAGGATATGAGGTATTTCGTTTACTCATGCCCCCTTAGCTCATTCCAAGTGCTTCTTTAATCCATTAATCACTATTTTAATGCAAGCTTCCATATGTCCATTTCTTTGAGGATATGCCATAGAGCTGAAGTAGTGCCTAATATTTTGGTTGATGCAGAAACTCTAGAAGAGGCCACTTTAAAACTAGATTTCGTTGTGAGTGATGATAGTCTTGGGGATCCCAAAACGGGTGACAATGTTAGTCCATGTGAATCTTATCATGTCTGCATCTCTAATGTTTGCCTGTGGTTCTGCTACTATCCATTTGGTGAAGTAGTCTGTTGCGACCAAAAAATATTTATGATTACCGGCTACGATAGGTAGAGGGACCACGATGTCTACATCCCATTGGGCGAAAGGCTATGGGATAATAAGTGACTTTATGTCGCTTGCTGGCTGGTGAACCATAGATGCGTGAAGTTGGCAATTTTTGCATTTGTGAGCATATATTCTAGCGTCTTTCTGCATGTACGACCACCAGTAGCCTTCTTTCATTGATAAAAAAGCTAGCGACCTGCCTCCAATGTGACTCCCTCAAATTCCCTCATGGAGTTAGTGCAGAACTTGTTCGACATCCTTCGATTGAACGCATTGTAGGTAAGGACCAATGAAAGATATCTTATACATCTTGTCCTCAGAAGATAACTGAAAGCGAGTATGTCGTGCCCCGAATTAATTAAGTTAAACTCATCCTTTTAATTAGAGATAAATTGCCTTAAACAATGCTTTAATTTAAATCTCTGAGGAAAATAGCATAAGATTTTTTTTTCCAAAGGTATGTGTAGATGAAAACATAACTGCCTTTACTTATAACTTATAAGTACTACATAACTTTACATAACCAAGATCCTTATTTTAATAATTACACAAAAGGAATCTTAATATTCAAACCATACTAATTATCCGTCACTCCCCCGTTTTAAGGTCCTAACTTGGCAGTGAACTCCAAATTTTAAGCATACCTGAAACAAAACATTACAGGAGTGTAAGCTATAAAGCCTTAGTGAATGACCACATACCACACATATAACCAATTTGAATAACCATTTTTATTTTGTTCTAATGCTATAACCCAACAGGAATTGTGAAACTCTCGCAAGCCTGGACCCATCACAGTCCAATTAACCCACCACAGTTATTAGGGACCACCACATCAATTTATTAGGCCCGAGTACACAAACCTTTAAGTTGGATTAACTGGACCACCACATCCCGTAGGACCCACCACAGTCCTTAATATTAGATAAAGGACTCACTAGTCCATATCGTTATATAACATTGCTTAACATTTTTAATCATAAGCATATGTTTCATAAATACAACATCACTCCCATAAACATTTTCACACATGTGTTTAACTACACATTTCCATATGAAATTATAAGCATTTATATTTCATAAGGAAGGTCACTCACCTTGGATTTAGTGCTAAGATTAATACCAACTACTTCCTTGGTATATTAGTATTAGCTGCTTCCCCACCTTACGAGGATTCCTTGATTTATGGAAAATTTCCAAAGATTTATTCCTTAACTTTCTTCTCTTTCTCTCTCTTTAGGCAAAACTCTTGTTCATGGTTTCATTTGCTGAACAAAGGAGTTGTTTTATACAGTTTAAGTCGGCCAAACCATCACCCACCCTTTAACCAATCAAAAAATAGCACATGGTGTGCTAATAAGACAATTGTTACTTAAGGGATGGACATATTTGCCCTTGTTTCGTACTCTCGGAATAACTTCTTGTACGAGACTCCGTTTAATCCACCGTTTGTTGTGTTATAATATTAATTCATATATCTACAACTTTCATAATTTATGTTTTCCCAAAATCATAAACTAATACGCCTAATTTGGGCATCGAACATGAAAGTAGCAATTTACCGAAAAACTCAAAACTTTCACATTTGGAGACCAAACATTGCCAATTTCGTATCAACACCCTTATTTACTGTTATAAACATAATCATGCATTAAAAACATAATTTATGATTCATTTAACCACATAACTAATCATATGTTCTAAACATGGTATCCCCGATCATAAGCTCAATTAACACCTGATGTAAACAACACATATATCACATGAGCATGCATCCCCTAAACATGATAATTAACATGTTTAACACACATAACCAATCTATAACTTATAACTCCTAAGTTATAATTAATCATGTAATTAACCCTCCAAATCATATTTTAGGGCCTTACAATTCTACCCCTCTTATAAAAATTTCGTCCTCGAAATTTAACGCATAAGAAACTTACCAAATAGATGAGGATATTGCTTCTTCATGTTATCCTCCCCTTCCCAAGTGCCATACTCCACATTCCAATTTCTCCACATCACTTTAACTAGTGAAGTGGTTTTACTACGTAACACTTGCTCCTTTCGATCTACAATAGCAATTGGTTCCTCCACATAGGTTAAGTCATCTTGAAGCTCTATCAGTTGTGAGATAAA
Source organism: Sambucus nigra (assembly GCA_949130495.1). Lineage (NCBI taxonomy): Eukaryota > Viridiplantae > Streptophyta > Magnoliopsida > Dipsacales > Adoxaceae > Sambucus > Sambucus nigra. The sequence goes on along the minus strand of OX422224.1, from coordinate 183,968,778 downwards.
CACATGTGAAGGATCGGGCATATACTTACGTAACATGGATATATGAAAAACATCGTGTATCCAGGACAATTATGGTGGTAACGCCAATTTATAAGCTACAGCTCCAACCCGTTTCACTATATCATAAGGGCCACTGTACCTGGGACTTAACTTTCCCTTCTTCCCGAATCTCATAACCCCTCTCCAAGGAGAAACACGTAGGAATACTCGATCACCTTCCTCAAATTTCAATTCTTTCCTTCGGTTGTCTGCATAACTTTTCTATCTACTTTGCGCCACCTTTAAGTGATTATGGATAACATTGATCTTTTCAGTATTCTGTTGTACAATTTCTGGCCCAAGAAGTTTTCGTTCTCCTACTTAATTCCAACACACTGGAGTTCTGTATTTTCTCCCATACAAAGCTTCATAAGTAGACAGCTCAATACTAGAATGATAGCTATTATTATAAGAAAACTCTATTAGTGGCAAGTGTTCATCCCAACTCCCCTTCAACTCCAACACACAGATTCGTAACATGTCTTCAAGTGTTTGGATCGTTCTTTCTGACTGCCCATCAGTTTGAGGATGGAAAGTTGTACTAAATTTCAATTTAGTCCCCAAAGCTTGTTGTAAACTAGGCCAAAAGTGAGAAGTGAACTTAGGATCTCGATCAGAAATAATAGAAACTGGTGCACCATGCAATCTAATAATCTCATCCACATATATTTTTGCATATCTATCTATGGAGTAAGTAGCTTTAACAGGAAGAAAATGTGCAGACTTAGTCAACCTATCAACGACAACCCAAAGATAATCAAACCCTCGTGATGATTTTGGTAAACCTATAACAAAATCTTTAGTAAACAACTTTGCTTCTGATGCTCCACCTTCACCTATTGGCAAACTAGACATCTAGCAACAAAATTTGCAATGTCGTGTTTCATGCCCTGCCACCAATAACATTGTTTCAAGTCTCTATACAGTTTCGTGCTCCCTGGATGAATAGCATATAAAGAACAGTGGGCTTCCTCTAAAATCTTTCTTCTTAAATCAGGCACGTTAGATACAGACAAACAGTTTCCGTACATAATAATGTCATCGTCCCTAATAGAAAATTCATTTGCTTTACCCTTTTTCATATTATCTCTAACTTTCTCCAATTCTGTATCTCCTGCCTGTGCTTGTTTTATCCAGTCTATCAATGTGGGTCTAACATTTAAATGTGCCACTATTCCGTAAGACTCATTCAAAGTTAATTCCACCCCCATTAAAGCTAACTCTCTCAGCAGGTCAACTCAAATATAATAAATACAAGATACTATGCCTAGAGATTTTCTAATCAAAGAATCAGCAACAACATTAGCTTTACTCGGATGGTGATGTATCGTGCAATCATAATCTTTTATAAGTTCCATCCACCTTCTTTGCCTCAAGTTCAAGTCATTTTGTGTAAACAAGTATTTTAAGCTTTGATGGTCAGTAAAAATTTCACAACTAACACCATATAAGTAGTGTATCCAGATCTTTAATGCAAAAACTATGGCAGCTAACTCGAGATCATGAGTAGGGTAGTGGCGCTCATGTATCTTTAACTGTCGAGAAGCAAAAGCAATTACCTTTCCATGCTGCATTAATACACATCCAAGTCCTTGATACGAAGCATCACTATAAATAGCTAAACCTTTTGTACCTGTTGGGATAGTCAATACTGGAGCTGATGTCAACTTACCGTTTAAATTTTCAAAGATTTTATCACAATCACCACTCCACACAAACTTGTTCTCCTTTCTGGTAAGCTTAGTCAATGGCAATGCAATAGAATAAAACCCCGGTATAAACCTCCTGTAATAGCCCGCCAATCCCAAAAAGCTACGTACCTCTGTCACACTAGTTGGTCTTTCACAATTCATTACTGCTTCTACCTTCTTGGGATCTACACAAATACCATCAGCAGAAATAACATGCCCCAAAAATACTACCTTGTCTAGCCAAAATTCACATTTACAAAATTTAGCATACAACTAATTCTCTCGCAAGGTTGTAAAATAATACGCAGGTGGCATTCATGCTCATCCCTACTACGAGAATATATCAAAACATCGTCAATGAAGACAATAACAAAAGAATCCATATATGGGTGAAAAATACGGTTCATCAAATCCATGAATACGGTTGGTGCATTTGTTAACCCAAATGGCATGACAAGAAATTCATAATGTCCATACCTTGAACGAAAAGCAGTTTTTGAAATGTCACAATCTCTTGCTTTCAATTGATGATATCCGGATCTGAGATCGATCTTGGAAAACACTTTGGCTCCTTGCAACTGATCGAACAAGTCATCAATGCGGGGTAGTGGGTATTTGTTACGGATTGTCACCTTATTCAATTGACGATAATTGATGCACAACCTCATGGTTCCATCTTTTTTCTTCACAAACAATACTGGGGCTCCCCACGGTGATACACTAGGCCTTATAAAACCACAATCTAACAAATCTTGCAACTGTATTTTTAGCTCCTTTAATTCTGCAGGTGCCATGCGATATGGTGCAATAGATATCGATGCGGTGCCTGGTACCAACTCAATCGCAAATTCTACCTCACGATCTCGTGCTAACCCTGGGAGTTCTTCTGGGAAGATATCTGCAAACTCATTAACTACTGGTATATCTGATAATTTTCCAGCCTCTTGTCGTATGTCCACCACATGGGCAAGATAACCCTCACATCCTTTCCTTAGCAGTTCATAACATTTTGTAGCAGAAATCAAACAAGTTGGAGTGACATTTCGTTCCCCAATAAATTTAAATTCAGGTTGACCCGGTAACTGAAACACTACCTCCTTTTTAAAGAAATCCAAACATACATGATATGAAGCTAACCAATCCATACCCAGTATTACATCAAAGTCGCGCATATCGAGAGGTAATAAGTCAACTAGTAATTCTTTTTCACCCACTCGCACCACACACTCCGTATATATCCTCTCAATAAAAACCAACCCCCCCACTGGAGTAACAATAGCTAAACCAGAATCTAATGATGATAATGGTTTATTAAGATGCAAAAGATAAAGCAAAGACACAAAAGAATGTGTAGAACCAGGATCTATCAACACATTAGCATCTTTATCACCAATAGGAAGTGTACCTGTCACTACGTTAGGCATATCTTGTGCATCTTATTGCGTTACTGCAAACACTCTGCCTTGGCTTTGACTTTGCGATATACCTCCTCTACCTCCCCTGGGTACATTCTGTGTAGAACTCCTACCTCCTATTTCAACACTCCCAACTGACGTTGTAGCTCCCATCGCTGGATAATTGTTGTGTAAGTGCCCCGGTTGATGACAATGGAAACATAAAGGTGTCGTCTCAGCTATTGTACACTCTGGAGACATGTGCCCTTGACCACCACATCTATAACAAAATATAGCCCTCGGCACCAACACAGATGCATTTTCTGACCGATTCATCCCAGTCCTTCCACCTCGAGCCTGAAATCTTCCACGTGCACTTCTATTATTTTTAAATTCTTGGCCCTTAGGTACTCCTCGTGCTACACTCTGAGTTGAGGTTCCCTCCTCCCATCCATATGACCTTATGCCATCATGTCTATCTTTCTTCGAGTGTTCAACTTGCATTTCTTTTATTGAATTTCTGACACCATGGCCCTATCCACCAAGTCCACATAATCCGTTATCTTCATATTAGCAACCATGCTTTTTATATCTACACTCCGCCCGGTTTGAAATCGATCACATTTACTTTCTTCCGTCCTCACCAAGTCAGGTGCAAATCTAGATAAGGATATAAATAAAGCTTCATACTGTGCCACTGTTCGATTCCCCTGTTTCAACGTGATAAAATCTTCCTCTTTCTCCTTCCTATAAAGCCTTGGGAAATATTTTTCAAAGAACACTTTCACAAACCTCTCCCATGTAATTCGTGGAGGATTTATTGGCACCACTCCCCCCATTGTAGTAAGTAACCTTTCTGTTGCATCCCACCATAACTTTGCATCATCCTCTAACCTAAAGGTTGCTAATAAAACTTTTTGTTCATCTCGTACTTCCATCACCTTGAATATTGTTTCCATCTTTCGAACCCACCCCTCTGCCACTAACGGATCCGTAGTCCCAGTAAATGCAGGAGGATTTAACTTCATGAACCTCTCATGTAATTTGTCCCTATCCCCACCATGTTCTCCACCTCTTGCTTGTTCCATAAGTTGTGCCACAGCACGTAATATTCTTCCCACATCATCAATAGGTTGTTGTTGCACCTTTGGTTCATCCACTTCAATAGGTTTATGTCCTTGTTGACTATTAGGTACATAGGATGCCTCACCCTCTGCACTATCATGCAGCTCGTGTGGATCCATCACTCACTACAATATAATTAACTTAAACAAAATATAATAGCAGCAGTTTAATATTAACATTGTTAGTCAAAATCCAGGTGCATAACAAACTCACTTTCTAGTGTCCACTGCCAATCTAGACCCTCACACCCTATCCAGAACCAAATAACCACGCTCTGATACCAAGTTGTCGCGCCCCGAATTAATTAAGTTAAACACATCCTTTTAATTAGAGATAAATTGCCTTAAACAATGCTTTAATTTAAATTTCTGAGGAAAATAGCATAAGATTTTATTTTTTCCAAAGGTATGTGTAGATGAAAACATAACTGCCTTTACTTATAACTTATAAGTACTACATAACTTTACATAACCAAGATCCTTATTTTAATAATTACACAAAAGGAATCTTGATATTCAAACCATACTAATTATCCGTCACTCCCCCTTTTTAAGGTCCTAACTTGGCAGTGAACTCCAAATTTTAAGCATACCTGAAACAAAACATTACAGGAGTGTAAGCTATAAAGGATTAGTGAATGAACACATACCCCACATATAACCAATTTGAATAACCATTTTTATTTTGTTCTAATGCTATAACCCAACAGGAATTGTGAAACTCTCGCAAGCCTGGACCCGCCACAGTCCAATTAACCCACCACAGTTATTAAGGACCACCACACCCCTTTATTAGGCCCGAGTACACAAACCTTTAAGTTGGATTAACAGGACCACCACATCCCGTAGGACCCACCACAGTCCTTAACATTAGATAAAGGACTCACTAGTCCATATCATTATATAACATCGCTTAACATTTTTAATCATATGCATATGTTTCACAAATACAACATCACTCCCATAAATATTTTCACACATGTGCTTAACTACACATTTCCATATGAAATTATAAAAATTTATATTTCATATGGAATGTCACTCACCTTGGATTTAGTGAAAATATTAATACCAACTACTTCCTTGGTATGGTAGTATTAGCTGCTTCCCCACCTTACGAGGATTCCTTGATCTATGGAAAATTTCCAAAGATTTATTCCTTAACTTTCTTCTCCTTCTCTCTCTTTAGGGAAAACTCTTGTTGATGACTGCATTTGCTGAATAAAGGAGTTGTTTTATATAGTTTAAGTCGGCCAAACCATCACCCACCCTTTAACCAATCAAAAAATAGCACATGGTGTGCTAATAAGACAATTGTTACTTAAGGGATGGACATATTTGCCCTTGTTTCGTACTTTCAGTATAACTTCTTGTACGAGCCTCCGTTTAACCCACCGTTTGTTGTGTTATAATACTAATTCATATATCTACAACTTTCATAATTTATGTTTTCCCAAAATCATAAACTAATATGCCTAATTTGGGCATCGAACATGAAAGTAGCAATTTACCAAAAATCTCAAAACTTTCACATTTGGCGACCAAACATTGCCAATTTCGTATCAACACCCTTATTTACTTTTATAAAAATAATCATGCATTAAAAATATAATTTATGATTCATTTAACCACATAACTAATCATATGTTCTAAACATGGTATCCCCGATCATAAGCTCAATTAACACCTAATGTAAACAACACATATATCACATGAGCATGCATCCCCTAAACATGATAATTAACATGTTTAACACACATAACCAATCTATAACTTATAACTCCTAAGTTATAATTAATCATGTAATTAACCTTCCTAATATTATTTTAGGGCCTTGCAGAGTACCTTTGACTCTTATCAGATGAGCGGTCGTATTATCGTCTGGTAGCGCACCATCCTTCAAATAGTCCATTAAGGGGTCGATCTAACTTGGGGCTATCTTGATCTGGTGAGCATCCCCCACATTGTCAGCTCGTCGATCTGGTTGATAGTTGGCTGGGCAAGGAAATCAATGAGAATTGTTCTCTTCAAGTCAGAATTCATCGCTGAGTTTAAGGCTGCTAGGGCATCAGCATGGTTGTTCTTTCCTTTAGGAAACTGTTAAACTCTCACTTATTCAAAGTTGGACATTAATTTCTTCTCCGTGGTGAGGTAAGCTACCATTCTCTCATCTCTAGTGCTGAAATCACCATTTATCTGGTTGGAGATCAATTGTGAGTCACCGAACACTTGGAGTTGCTTTGCTCCAAACTCTCATTATTTTTGTAGGCCTACAATTAGTGCTTCATATTTTGCTTTGTTGTTGGAGGCTTCAAATCTAAGCCTGATTCCTTGCTCGAGTATTGCATCTTCGGGGGGTAATCATCACGATGCCTACTCCTTCCCATTTGGAATTGGAGGCACCGTCAACGAATAGTCTCTAGATGCCTGATACCGAGGGAACTTCCTTCTGATGAATAGTTTGGGGTTGGTTGCAAGGATGTTCTCCTATAAACTTTGCGATGAAGTCGACGATGACCTACCATTTGATGTCATTCCTTACTTGTTACTGAATGTTAAATCGCCCGAGATCGACTGACTACTTTGATAGTCTACCTGACATGTATGCTTTTCTCAGGACTGCTTTAAGAGGGTGGGATGTAAGTACAATGATGGATTGGACTTCGAATTAATGTTTCAATTTCCTTAAGGCTACCACTATCACAAAGGAGAGCTTTTCTAGTGGTAGGTATTGCTGTTCAACGTCCATGAGAGTCTGTCTTGCATAATAGACCGGGTGCTGGATCCCTATTTTTTTGCATACCAGTGCAGAGCTTACAACATGATAGGATACTGCGAGGTATAGGTATAGAGAATCATTATCTTGAGGGATTACGAGTAAAGGTGGTGTGATGAGGTAAGCTATGAGCCCCTCTAATGCCTTCGAGCAATCCTCGTTCCACTCCACATCTTTGCTTTTCTTTAATAATTGGAAGAACGGCTAGAACCTTTAAGATGACTTTGAGATGAACCGATTTAGGGTGATGAGCATCCCCGTGACCTTCTACACCTCTCTTATCATACGGGGGGCTTCACCCTATCAATGTCATCAATCTGGTATGGGTTGGCTTCAATACCGCTCTTTCTAACCAAGTACCCAAGGAATTTTCTTGACTGTACACCAAAGGAGCGCTTACTTGCATTGAGCTTCATTCAGTACTTCCTTAGGATTTCTAAGGTTCTTAATATGTCAGAGAGGTGGCCTTACTTGATTTTTCTCTTGAGGAGCATATCATCGATGTAGACTTCCATAGTGGTTCCCATATGGTCTTTGAACATCTCGGTGACCAGTCAATGGAAGGCTGCTCCTGCATTTTTTAGACCAAAAGGCATAACTTTGTAGCAATATAACGCAACTGTGGTCATAAATGCTATTTTGTCTTGATCTGGATGATACAGAGGGATCCGGTGATACCCGGAGTATGCGTCTAAGAAGCTCATCCTTTCATGTCCTGCAATAACATCCACCAACTGATCAATCTTTGGGAGGGGGAAGTTGTCTTTAGGGCATGCCTTGTTGAGGTCAGTGAAATTGATGCAGACTCTCCACTTTTTATTACTCTTAGGAACAACCACTGGGTTGGATAGACATTTGGGTAACTGGAGTTCCTGTATGGATCTTGCATCCAATAATTTTTCAACTTCCTTCTCTACTGCCTTAGCTTTTTTTGAAGTAGTACAATGAGCTTTCTGTGTAATTAGCTTGAATGCTGGATCAATGTGCAGTCAATGACAGGTGATGATTGAATTAATTTTGGGCATCTCATAAGGATCCCATGTAAAGACATCTAGGTTACCTCGGAGTAGGATGACCAATTCCCTATTTTCGTGGTCGGTGAGTGAGGTTTCGATCAATAAATTTCTTTCACTTGAACTGCTACTGGTTGTGACTTCCTCCAGGTCCTCGACGACTCTTTCAGAGGGGAGGATCCTGGTCTCCTCCACTCTAGGTCTTCCATATCTTAGTTGCTTTTTAGAGGGAATTAACCTCTCATGCTCTTCATCCTTGCTTATAACTTTCTCAACCTTCTTCTTTGGCTTGGGACAGATGGATACTATAAAGCAGTTTCTCTCCATTTACGAATCTCCATGGATCTCCACCACTCCTCTTTCAATCATACATTTGATTTTCGGATGGTAGGTAGAGGGGACAACCTTCATCATATGTAGCCATCCTATGCCAAGGATCGCCTGGTAGGGTGATTCAATATCGACCATGAGAAATTCGATCATTTTGGAGATGTTTCCCTCACAACTGGCAGGACTATCTTCCCTAAAGGGATGGTTCGAGGTACATTACTTCGGATGAGCTACCCTGGTCGACGAGCAACATATCGACGTCATAGTTAGTTATCCTGAGTGTAATGATCAAGGCATCATGATGTGGGTTTCTTACTCCCACTAGGTCCTCATCTGTGAGAACGACGTGCTTGCTGTAGTTGACATCCTCTCCTCACAGACGCTTTCTTGCTTGCATTTTGGATGTATCAATTTAAAAAGCTTGCATTCCCTTTGTAAGATTTTTGACTTCCATTCGACTTGTATTTCCTTGAATCAATTGAGGTCAGATGCCCCATGAATCACTGCGAACACATGGCTGGCGTCTTCCAAAGAAAGTTATCGGGTCTTTGATCTCCATTGGCAGCTACCTTTTCTGCCTTCTTTTCCATAAATTTGCTTAAGTGTCCAGTTTGGGCTAACTCTTCAAGGGGAGACTTGAGGGCTTTGGAGTGCTCGGTTTTGTGCCCGCCCTCTTTATGGAAAGTACATCTCAGTGCGTTATTTGTCTTTGAAGGGTCTCCACCCATCTTTCAAGGCCACTTAATGAACGGTTCAACCTTGATATTTGCCAGAATCTTGTAGATCGGTTCTTTAAAAACTGTGTTTACTGCTATAAATGCTTTCGAGGAATCACTCTTATTCCAATTCCTAGGGCCGCTCTTGCCCCCATTCTTACATTCTTTCTTTTGATTCTCAATTTTGTCGCTGCCCTTGCCGGCGAACTTGGCACGACAATTTTCCTCTGCACTGAGATAGGCCACATCTTAAACTTTGGCATATTTTTCAATACGAAGCATTAAGTCGTCAATGGTTGTGGCCTCCTTCTTAGTGAGGGACTGGTGTAAGAGGCAAGAACTGGGTAAGCCAATCTTAAAGGATGTGATGACGACCTGCTTCGAGAAAACCTTAACCTCGTGGAATAGTTCCGAATACCTTTTTGTGTAGTCTCTTAGGCTTTCTTGAGTCTTTTTCTTCATAGTCTGTAAAGAATCTATCCTCTTTGGGTAGGAGCTGCTGGTAATACAGCGAGCTGTGAACAGCTCTGCCAGGGACTCGAATTTTTTTATGGATCTGTGAGGGAGTTTCTTGAACCAATTTTGAGCCACATCGTGTAAGCTTGATGGAAAGATCCGACACATAAATGCATCCTTGTGGTTACAAAGGGTCATGACCTACCTGTACTGCCTGACATGGTCGATAGGATCAGTCTTTCCATCGTAGATCTCAAACCTAGGCATTATGAACTTCTTGGGGGATTCTTCTTCCTCTATCTCCCTTGAGAATGGGGATTTCATCTAGATCCTGAGAGATCTTCTGGCTAGCTCTGTGGGCGACCAGGCACCCCGATGTGCTGGGTGCTGGTCCATTTACCTTCGGACCAAATTTTGTAGTTCGTCGTTTCCTCTGCCTGGGCTCTTGTAATGGTGAACTGATTGTTATTGATCGAGCAAGTCGTCATCTGACCTGTGTCCCTCAATTCTTTGAGATCCATGTCTTGGGATCCTTCCTCGGTTACGAGATCTACTCACCTGAGGGCTAGGAGTGAGATAATAATGTTGCCTTGTGTTGCGATGAAGTTCTCTCTCCATCTTCTCCAGCCTTCTCTTGAGGCGAGTGTTCGCAGCTTCCTTCTTGCGAGTAGCTTCCTCCTTCTCTTGGGGTCTAGCCTCGTAGGCGTCGATTAGCCTGGAAACTTGCGTGAACCTAGCTGGTCCCTAACTTTCTTCTGAGGCCTGCCGTTATGGACGAGGCCTTGGATTTGAGTGTCGAACATCAGATCTAACCCAATGAGTACTGGGTTGCTCTTGAATATCCCTGCTTTAGGGGCACTACTGCTGTGACCAAACATTTTGGGTTCTTATTGGTGAAGGCTTTCTTAAAGGAAGAATAATCGCTTCCCACAGACAGCGCCAATTGTGGTGATAATAAACCTCAACACAAATTATAAGAAAATTCGATCTCCAGAAAAAGTAAAGAACACAAAAATAGCTACAATAACACACGACACAAGATATACGTGGTTAGATAAAATGTCCTACGTCTACAGTGGTGATCTATGTTTTATAATTCTCTTTTCTCTAAGGGAGTGTTTACAATCGCATACCCATTGCCCCGGGCTGGGGGGTTAAATATATACTTATAATTCTCTGAGAGTGGGGGTGATGGGCACCTCCACATTGTCCCATCATCCCTAGAATATCTCTTTAGAGGTTTTAGGGGTTGAATGGGTCATCGTTGAATTAGTTATATATGAAACCTTAGATTTTAGGCTAGACTCTCCCTATCTTTGATAGGGCCTAGTCGGGCTACTTCTCTGGGCCAAGGCAATTAAATGAGGTACCCCCGCAAATATATATATATTCATCCGTCTATCACATATATACACTATTACGGTACCTCTAGACTCATCTGCAGTGCATGCATACTCTGTTATCATGGCCTGGTACATCTCGCACAATATAAATGACTATTGGTTTGGTGTCTCCCTCGAACCATAAATACAAATCACATATATTTTAGGCGAACATAGTCCCCAGTCAAATGGGTCACGCACATACCTACGCTCCCATTCAACCGTCAAAACTATCATACTCTCAGATAGTACGTGTCCAAGGTTCTATGTTCTGGGTACGAATGTAAAATCCCCCCAATGGGATCATCAGGGTAAGGTCGTACACTACGTGCAAACTCCTACCCGATAGCAAGCAACGTAGGTATGTCATACACACAAGAAATCATATAGGTATTTTCCCCACCTATATATTATATCATCGATATAGGTATACACATGTCCCATACCATAGGTCTTATACGTAGTATATTTATCTCCCGAATATCCTACGTATTATTAAATTTCAACTTTACTTTTATCCCATGATCTCGAGTATTTCTCACTACCAAAAGTGTACTTATTATTCTTCTCATAATATGAGTAGGTAAACTCACTATATCCTACTAGTCTAAGTCATCCTTTCCCTCAAATCTCCGCGACTCTAATTATTCTCCAAACTAGGTATTTTCCTCGATAATTACTAACTAAGTTTAGCCCTTAATTTCATCTTTAAGGACAAGGCCCGAAATCCCACCTAGGCCTACTGGTATCTCAATATATTCCCTTTTGTGTTTAAAAATAATTCCCATGATTTAATTCCGAATGTTCCCCCAAGAATATTAAACAAAAGGGATAAGTTGGCAAAAATTGGGCAACCAAATCGATTCGACCTGGACCGAACTGATTAGTCTTGCCAAATCGAATCGGCTATAACACCCCATGTTTTAATTAGTTGACTTTAATTAATTTGGAGTAAAATAAAATTTTGGATTTAATATCCTTTAAGATTTTAACTTGGTTTTACGAATAAATTTTGAATCGGGAATAAATTCGGGTCTTTTATAAAAAGGTTATAGAGTTTTATCATTTAACTCGCAGGTACATTTTTTAAGAACATTTATCAAAATAACAAATCGGATTTAAAAAATTTTTGGATTTTAATGATGGGGTCATTCAAACGACATAACTTCTCATTTGAATCACACCGTACATCATTGGAACGATAGAGGCGGTGGGCGGATGGAAGTCTCCTAATTGTTTTCCAGCTCTTAAACCTTTATATACTAAACTGATACGAGGTTGGGACTTCGAAAATCACTTTTCTCTCAAACTTTCCCCAGAAAGCTCTTCCAAAACATATTTTTCTCATCTTCAACCCCTAGCCCCTACTTTTCACAAGTTTTGAAGATTCTATTAGTGATTTCTCAAGAGGAGTTCAACATTATTTTCAGATTTCGATCCAACTAATTTCAGGCATGAATACTCTATTTCTTTCCTTTAGTATTATGCGTTCTAAGTGTTGCCTAAACCTTAATTTAATGTTTTCTTAAAATCAATGAGCAATCTAATTAGAGAAAGTGGACACATAAAACTTGGGGTTGTTTTTACGAAATCCATTAATATGATTAATATTCATAATCCTTGTGTGCGTAGGATTTATGGTGGATTTTGGGTTTTATTGGAGTAGGTTGCATGTAGAAAACCCTAGTTTTGAAATAAATGGATTTGGGGAGTATAACTCAAAAAAATTGTGTTGTGCTAATGAAATTGGTAATATGATGTATTAATGACTAAATTTCAGTGTTTATATTAAATAATTAATTGAGATCAACTTTGGTGAAATTAATATTTAATTGAATTTGACTATCATGCGAAAGTGAGCGTTGATTTATCATGGTTGTTTTTATGATTTGTTGGTATTATTAAATTGACATTGTGACGACGGATTGTTGGGTATTTTTTCTCTCCCTCTGTTTTAGGATGCCCCTAGGTATGGGACTACTGGGTAGGCCTTCAGATGATTTACGCCTTCTAGGTATGGGAGTAGTGAGGGTAGATTATCATGTGTTTATCATTTTGGGGGTGGGCTGATTTTTGATACTTTATTGTCGTTACGCTAATCTAAGCATGAGACTATGTCGAGGTTTATGTTAGAAATTCATCCTATACATAGGGTAGGACGTATTGATAACTTAGGGACCCTTAGGTATCCGACTAAGGGGTATTTTGAGGATCTCACATCGATAAAATGGCTGGGGTAATTTATAAATTGTGAAATTCAGAATTAATGCCTAAGATAAAAACATGTATTAAAATTGGTGGCGACATAATGTGTCAGTGACCGACATTTTAAACTGGTCACCTTGGGCGATTTATGTCATGTAGTGAGTTGGAACCTTGTCATATTACGGGGGATCGACAATTTAAATGGATTCGGCTGGCTATTGACAAGGAGAAGTGCGACACTTTTGCGGATTACCACCCGGGACGGAAGGACCGTGTACCAAAAAAGTGAGAAAAATAATAAAATGGGCTAATTAAATAAAAATTAGCATCGAGGAACTTGGGAATTTAAAATCATATTGGTGTGCCTTTTTAAATGGGGACTTTCTGTGGGTATTTCGTGGATTATATTTATCGTGCTTAATTATCCCGTTTAATTTAAAATATTCTATTGTGATATTTATTGCGTATAATGCTACTGTCTGGATTCAAGGATCCTATTTGAGGGGAGTAGAGTGTCTTCATACTCGGGGCTCTGACCTCGTTCCTTGACTAACTTTTTCAGGATAAGTTTTGGAGAAGCTGAATAGGATTATCGGAGTTTATCATTTGGAGGTGCAACTAGAGTCATTCGTTATATTTAGTTAGACTTTGCTTTTTAGTCGTATTTAATTATGAGACTTCATTTTAGTTTTATTGGGCCATTTGGTTCCAAAGTTTATTAGAGGTTTTCAGTTGGATTATTCAGCTGGTTTGGTATTCAGATTTTATTTAATCATTATTGGAGATTGAATATAATTGGATATTTAGCATGCGATGGATCTTTTATCGCTTAGTTGTTTATGGTCATTTGAGATTGATTCAATTATTTATCTTATGGACTGATTTATTTATGTCCCATATCTATCTCATAATAATAATGGTATTTATTTAGTTAATGCCCGATGTAGTTTGGCGGTGGTGGATGGCCACCCCTTTGTTGGATTACGCGGGGTGTGACAGATGGTATCGGAACATGGTCTTACGTCTAGTAGGTTATGAGTCCATTGTAGCTTATGCATTTCTTATCTTTGATTCATTTTGATGATTTGTACTCTTAGTCATTCTGAGTCTGATGTTGTTTTGTTCCTCTCTTTTCAGATGGAGAACACAAGGAGAGCTAGGAATAGGGGAGAGGAGTCTGTTTTTGGTCCTGCGAGTGGGCTATCATTCGTGAGTCCACGGCGGTCGGTTTGGAGATGGGGAGATAGAGAGGGGTGACTTTGAGGCATAGCAGTAAGGTACACATGTCTTAGCTTAGGATATGGTGAGAACCAGTTTCCATATGGGCAATCCTGCCACCTTTGGAGGAGGATCCGACCCAACGGTTGCCCACTAATCGAGGAGGGACATGAAGAGGCATTTGAGGATAGTGGACTACACAGATGTACAAAAGAAGTTGTTAGCAACTTTTAAGCTCACCGGGGATGTACTACAGGGGTGGGAGAGTGCCACTACATCAGAGAAGAGAGATTAGTTGGGTTATGTAGAGTTTCTAATAAAGTTTAATAATAAGTACTTTTCGTATGCAATCAGGAACGTGAAGAAGAGAGAATTTATGGACTTGGAACAAGGTTCAAAGTCGATTGTCAAGTATGAATAGGAGTTCATAAATCTATCTATGTTTGTACCAGAGGAGGTTAGAACTGAGATGAAGACAATGGAGTGTTTTATTAAGGAATTGTCTTGGTCGATTAGGCAGATGTGTTGGGAAATTCGGAATACACTACCTATGCTCAGGTGGTGGATGTCGCAATGTTGTTGTGGCAAGAGAAGTATAACTATCAAAAGAAATTGGGAAAGAGACAAGATTATAATGGGTAAGGAAATGAGAGTAAGGGTTTCAATGATCAACCATGGAAGAGATCGAGGAACAATCAGGAACAACAAGGTCAAGGAGAGGAATGAGAAAATACTAGACCTTATGAAACTTTTAAGGGTGAATGGTTTTTCTGTGGTAAAGTAGGACATAAGGCGGCTAAGTGTTTTAAGAAAGAGGAACAACAAGGTCAGCTTCACATGCCCAATCAGGACAGGTTATACGGGGTAAGCAAGGGCAAGATGTACACGGGAAGCTATGACTAAGGCCTCCAGTCTTAGCAGTAACAGGTGTTCAGGGAGCGCCAGTAGCACCGGAAGCGTCAGGTGTTCAAGGGGCGGCATCAGGAGGTCAGGGAGTGACCACAACACCAAACCAAACTGGGTGAGAAGGATATATTGCATGTCTAGTATAGTATCGCAGTACGTAATATCTTCTTAGATACTTATATATATGGGAACTATATATATTGTATTTTTATTGAGGATTACGTTCGGGTAGGTGTATGGGTGCCTAATTGTGATATTCTACGGGTGGGCATATGTGAGCCTTGTTTTTCTTTTGTGAGATTTACACGTTGATGTGTATGCTTCGTTTAATTTTGAGGACAAAATTCTTTGATAGTGGGGAAGTATGTAACACCCCGTGTTTTAATTAATCGACTTTAAATAATTTGGAGTAAAATAAAATTTTAGATTTAATAACTTTTAAGATTTTAACTTGTTTTTACGAATAAATTTTCAATCAGGAATAAATTCGGGTCTTTTATAAAAAGGTTATAAAGTTTCATCATTTAACTGGCATGTACATTTTTTTAAGAACATTTATGAGATTAGCAAATTGGATTTTAAAAGTTTTTGGATTCTAATATAGGGTCTTTCGAATGAAATCGTATGTCGTCCGAACGACATAGCTTCTCATTCGAACGACACCGTACGTCGTTCGAACGACAGAGGCGGAGGATGGATGGAAGTCTCCTAATTGTTTTCCAACTCTTAAAACTTTATATACTAAATTGATACGGGGCTGGGACTTCGAAAATCACTTTTCTCTCAAACTTTCCCTAGAAAGCTCTTCCAAAACATATTTCTCTCATCTTTAACCCCTAGCCCCTACTTTTCACAAGTTTTGAAGATTCTATTGGTGATTTTTTAAGAGGAGTTCAACCTTCTTTTCAAATATTTATCAACTAATTACAGACATGAATTCTCTATTCCTTTCCTTTAGTATTATGCGTTTTAAGTGTTGCCTAAACCTTAATTAATTATTTTTTTTAAAATCAATTGGCAATCTAATTAGAGAAAGTGGACACATAAAATTTATTTTTTTTATGAAATCCTTTAATATGATTAATATTCATAACCCTTGGGTGCGTAGGATTTATGAGTGCTTTTTTGGTTTTATTGGTGTAGGTTGCATGTAGAAAACCCTAGTTTTAAAATAAATCGATATGGGGCGTATAACTCATGAAATTTGTGTTTAGCTAAAGAAATTGGTAATATGACGTATTAATGACTAAAATTTGGTGTTTATATTAAATAGTTAATTGAGATCAACTTTGGTGAAATTAAGATTTAATTGAATTGGACTATCATGCGAAAGTGAACGTTGATTTATCATGCTTGTTTTTGTGATTTGTTGGTATTATTAAATTTCCATTGTGACGACGGATTGTTGGGTATTTTTGCTGCCGCTCTATTTTAAGATGCTCCTAGGTATGGGACTACTGGGTAGGCCTTTAGATGATTTACTCCTTCTAGGTATGGGACTAGTGAAGGTAGATAATCGTCTGTTTATAATTTTGGGGGCGGGTTTATTTTCGATACTTTATCGTCGCTACATTAATCTAAGCATGAGACTAGGTCAAGGTTTATGTTAGAAATGCATCCTATACATAGGGTAGGACGTATTGATAACTTGGGGACCCTTAGCTATAGGACTAAGGGGTATTTTTAGGATCTCACATCGATAAAAAGGGTGGAGTAATTTATAAATTGTGAAATTGAGAAATTGAGAATTAATGCCTAAGATGAAAACGGGTATTAAGGCCTACAGTTTAAACGGGTTAGTTTGAGTGATTTATGTCGTGTCGTGAGTTGAAACCTTGTCATATTGCGGGGGATCGACAGTTCAAATGGATTCAGATGGTTATTGACAAGGGAAAGTGTGACACTTTGGTGGATTACCACCCAGGACGGGAGGGCCATCATAATAAAAAAGTGAGAAAAATAATAAAATGGGCTGATTAAATAAAAATAGCATCGAGGGACTTGGGAATTTAAAATCATATTGGTGTGACTTTTTAAATGGGGATTTTCTACGGGTAGTTCATGGATTATATTTATCGCGCTTAATTATCCCGTTTAATTTAAAATATTTTATTGTGATATCTATTGCATATAATGCTACCTTCTGGATTCAAGGATCCTATTTGAGGGGAGTAGTGTGTATTCATGCTCGGGGATCTAACCTTGTGCGTTGACAAACTTTTTCAGGATAAGTTTTAGAGAAGATGCATAGGATTATCGGAGTTTATCATTTGGAGGTGCAGATGGAGTTATTCATTTTATTTATTTCACTAGTTACACTTTCCTTTTCAGTCGTATTTAATTATGAGACTTCATTTGAGTTTTATTGGGCCATTCGGTTCGACAGTTGTTTAGAGGTTTTTAGTTGGATTATTCAGTTGGTTTAGTATTCATATTTTATTTAATCATTATTGGAGATTGAATATAATTGGAGATTTAGCATGTGATGGATCTTTTATCGGTTAGTTGCTTATGATCATTTGAGATTGATTCAATTTTTTGTCTTATGGACTGATTTATTTTTGTCTCATTTTTGTCTCATGCTAAGAATGTTATTTATTTAGTTCTCGTCCGGCGTAGTTTGGCGGCGGCGGCTGGCCACCCCGTTTGTCGAATTACGTGGGGTGTGACATCGGCTAGGATCCGAATCGATTCTCCACCTACAAGGCTCAAAATCTACATTGTTTTTCCTACGGGTTTCACCATTTTCAATCATAAAAACCTTCACCAAAAATTCCCAAACTCCCAACCAATTAGTTCAAACATCATACCAACATATATGAATGATTCCTGACATACAAGAATCATGAATTCATCAACAATCATTCGTTAATCAATTTAATCCCAATTAAGTTCTGAAAAACTCTAGTTTTTCACTTTCATTCAATAATGAATTTAAAACTCAGATTTCTTCACCAAGAATCATGAAATTTCGTGGGTTTCATGATACATACATGGATGGTTCAATCCTTTATCGAATTCCAACACATGATTATGAATTAAGTCTTCTAATTCAACCCAAGATATACAAATTTCTTATATAATACATCCTACACTAACATAGATATCATACATGCTATAGTTTTGCAAGATTAAACACTTACCTCAAAGTGAAGGTATGATCCTCTAGAGAAGATGTGCATATTGATGTTCCTCTCATTCCGATCTACTCTCCTGCGGTGTCAGTAGTGCAAAAGGTGTATGAACGGTCGTTCTAGCCTTTGAAACTGCTCCCCTTTTCCTGCTATGGATTCTATATAAGCTCTTTTTGTTTCTCATGTAACTATCCCTAACATCCCCTTCTCTAATCAGATATAATAACTTAGAAACTCATAAGTACTATTCACCCAAAACTATAATTGACCAAAATTCCTTAACGGGATGCCGGTTTGGCCTAAATTGCCTCGAGACCCAAATTAAACCCCCGGGTAGACTTGTATGACTATCTCAATCCTTTTGGGAACTTTGACTCACTCAAAATGACCATTTGGATGACTCAAAAAATTAATTACTTTATATCTAATTAAATTGAGTCCCGACATGACTAACACGTGACAATTTCATATTTTTCATATTTTTCACTCGTGACAATTTTAATAAATTTGTAATCACATATTACATTACTCACTATGTAATATTCAATATAATTCACATCAATAATTACTAACCCTTATCTCTCTAGTTAATATTTATTTTAATTCGAATTAATTATCAATTAATTTCCCATATTTAATTTTAATTAATCCAATATTTAAAAATCATTAAAAATACGGGGTGTTTCGTACTTTCTCCCTTATAACAGAATTTCGTCCCGAAATTCGGAAAATAAAAGTATACCTAGTATGAAAAACTCCGGATATTTTTTGTGCATCTCATCCTTGGGTTCGTAAGTAGGCTCTTTGACATCATGATGCTCCCACTGGACACGCATAAGTGGAACTACCTTTGACCTCAATCTCCTCTGGCTATGGTCTAAGATAGCCACCGGTCTCTCCTCATATGAAGTATCAGGCTATAAGTCAATCTCCTCGAGTGCAATATGAGTGTGAGCCAACTCATCCCAGAGATACAGTCTTAGTGAAGATATGTGGAACACATAATGAATACGGTGCAAGTGCTCCGGTAACCCAAGTCTATACGCTATTGAGCCAATCCTCTCAATGATAGGAAATGGGACCACGTATCTCGGTGCCAATTTCTCTTTCTTCATGAACCTCAAAATTTCCTTCATAGGATATACTCGTAGTAGCACCTGATCCCCCACACTAAACTCTCAAAAGAACCGCTTAGCTTAGGCATAGCTTTTCTGACTGTCCTTGGCTACCCGTATGCGACTCCAAATCATTTCAATCCTAGACGATGTATCCTGAATCACCTCCAGCCCGTGTAGCTTGTTGTCCCCCACCTCTAGACAACATGCAAGAGAACGACAAGGTATACTATACATGCCTCAAATAGAGCCATGCCAATAGTGAACTGATAGGAGTTATTGTATTACTGATCCCAACCTCCTTAAAAATCAAGAACACACAGACGCAACATATCCTTCAGCATCCGATTAGTCAGCTCAGTCTTCCCATCCGTTTGTGGTTGATAGGTCGTACTCAAGCGCAGCTCGGTGCCCATGGCCTCCTGAAATCTCTCCCAAAAATGAGAGAGAAAAATCTTGTCCCTGTCGGACACAATATATAGAGGCACCCCGTGTAATCTCACTATCTCGGCAATAAAAATCTGAGCACATTGTACTGTAGTATAATCCGTGTGGACTTACAAAAATTATGCTACCTTAGTCAACCGATCCACTATCACCCATATGGAATCGTGACCCCTCTGAGAATTAGGTAATCCTATGATGAAATCCATGGAAATTCTCTCCTATTTCCACATAAAAATCTCTAGCGACTGAAGAAGCCCTGCTGGCTTTTGGTGGTCCACCTTTACTAGCTGACAGGTGGTACACTTTGAGACAAACTCAGTAATGTCCCTCTTCATCCCACTCCACCAATACTTCCGCCTCATATCCTGGTACATCTTATCCCCTCTGGGATGTACGAAAAATCGAGACCCAAGCGACTTTGTCATCACTGCATGTCGCAAATCCTCCCCTCGAGAATAATCAGTCTACAATTGAAGCATAAGCCTCCCTCGAAACTCACTGAGTAAGACTCTGCTCCTCCGAATAAAAGATGTATAGTCCTTTCCTGACAAAACGGGTCCACTGCCTGAGCCTATACAACCCTCGTCACAATATGGGGTGTAACGATCATAACTGACATAAATGACCTGGCAACTGCATCATGATGCACCAGCTCCTTCCATTTCTATTTCCACACCTCGACCACCTCCCCCACTGGCTTACGGGTCAACGCATCAGCTACTACGTTAGCCTTCCTTGAGTGATAC
Organism: Sambucus nigra; assembly: GCA_949130495.1. Taxonomy (NCBI): domain Eukaryota; kingdom Viridiplantae; phylum Streptophyta; class Magnoliopsida; order Dipsacales; family Adoxaceae; genus Sambucus; species Sambucus nigra. The sequence continues at coordinate 183,948,086 of OX422224.1, read as the reverse complement.
TGGATCTCAAACTGATAGTGTTTTACAAATTCAAGCCACCTGCATTGACACATATTCAACTCCCTCTGAGTGAACAAATACTGTAGTGACTTGTGATTTGTAAATAGGCAAAACTTCTCCCCCAATAAGTAATGTCTCCAAATCTGAAGGGAAAACATGACTTCTGCTAGATCTATGTCGTGGGTGGGGTAATTCCTCTCGTGAGGCTTAAGCATGAAGGAGGCCAAGGCTATAGCTTGATCTTACTGCTGAAGTACTCCCCTTAGTCCATGTAGGAACGCATCATTGTAAACTAGGTACTCCACTCCTGGCCTGGGCGAGAAGTAGTGCTGACCAATCCCAAGAAACTACGTACCTCCGTCGGTGTCATGGTTTGTCCACACTCCCTCACCATTGACATGTTACTCGTGTCCACTAATATACCCCTTTCCGAAATAATATGCCCCAAAAACTGCACCTCTCGTAACTAGAACCCACATATCTCTTACTTCGCATACAGCTGATGCTCACATAGTGTCTGCAATACCCGATGTAAATGCTCGGCGTGCTCCTCCTCGATCCTGGAATAAATCAGAATGTCATTAATGAAGACGATAACAAACTGATCTAAGAACTCTCCGAACAACCTGTTCATTAAGTCCATAACTACAATTGTTGTGTTAGTTAGCCCAAATGGCATAACCCTGAACTTGTAGAACCCATATCTCGTCAAGAAGGCATTCTTAGACACATTATGCTACCTGATACGTAACTGGTGGTACCCGAATCTCAAGTTTATCTTCGAAAAGTAGGCAGCCCCTCCCAACTAATCAAATAAGTCATCGATTCACGACAACGGATACTTATTCTGTATCATGACTTTATTCAGTTCCCAGTAGTCAACACATAGTCACAATGATCCATCTCTCTTATTTACAAACAATATAGGGGCACCCCACGGTGATGTACTACGATGTATGAACCCATATCCTAATAACTTAGCAATCTGATTCCATATCTCCCGCATCTCCATAGGATCCATACAATAAGGTGAACGTGGTATTCACCGAGTGCCTGATGCTAAGTCTATCAAAAACTCTATCTCCCTACTCGGTGGCAAACTCGATATTTCCTAGAACACATCGGCAAACTCTTGAACAATGAGGATCCAATCTAGTGAAATAACTACCTCTTGATAGGTATCCTCATCAATATAATACAAATGGGTGGATGATCCTCCTTCAGGGCGAGGCATCTCCACAAAAAACATCTCCGGACCAGAGATGGAAAAAATAATGCTCCTACTGTAGCAATCGATGATGGCCCTATACGCGACTAGACAATCCATGCCAATAATGGCATCGTACTCAGACATATCTATTATAAGCATATAAGAAGGCAAAATGAGACTCCCAATCTCTATACTTACACCCCGGCATATAAATAAAATTAGCGTCCCATTACCCAATGGAGAATCCACGCAAGGAATTGTACTGTCGACCATGTCTAATAACCCTGTGGTCCATGAAAATCTAGTGGCTACAAATTAGTACGAGGCCCCCGTGTCAAGTAAATTATGCGCCATAGTCCCCTAGATAGAAAACACACCCTCAACTGTGGGTGGTGCCTATGGCACTACTGCCCGGTGGACGCTATAAACATGCCCATACTGCAATTACCCTTGCTGAGGTGGGGCTACTATAACAATAGGTAGAAAAGGCATCTGAGGTGGTGCTGGGAGAGTGGCTGGGAAGATAGGCATATGTGGATCCTGGTGAGCACCTTGCTGCTACTAAGCCTTGCCCTTTTCAGGGCATTCCTATTTCTTGTGGCTAGTCTTCCCGTAAGAAAAACATCGGCCTGTGAAATGTCCTCCTCTCTGTCCCTACTGACCTCGACCCTGCTAGCCGTTACCACCCCTCCCTTGCCCCTGATGGCCTTGCTGAAGCTGCTGTTGGCCTTGGTGGCCCTGTTGGCCCTGATGGCCATGTCTGAAATCTCCCTGTCCATGATGAAAACCCCCTGATCTAAAAAGGATAGCAGAATCCCCCAGCTGGGAACTCTGCTCACCCTGCCTCAACTTCTCTTGAGCTGATGGTGCCCCTAGCACTGCCTCCCCCAGTCATGCCCTGCTGGTTGGACTTTCCAACACTTTTGCTTCCCTTAACATAATAGCGGTGGTCCTGCCAGTGTAATAAAGAAGCATTAAAACACATCACTGTATGACTGCAAAGATAGATTACCCAGAAGGTACTGTCAAATTCTCCAACTGAAACCATCCATAAACATTTTATATTTTCGTATCCTCAGTAGGCACCTCCTCTGGTACCAAATTTGTCACCCTAAAAAACTCCTCCTCGTATTCAGCAACAATCCTCCCCTCCTGGGTGAGGTCTAGTAATTTCCACCTCATCTCAGTCTGGACGGCGAAAGGGAAATATTTGTTGTCTAACCACACCCCAAAACCCTGAATAGTCCAGATGTCTCTCTCATTAGCTGTGGTAGTGGACTTCCAGCACTGTAATGCCGCCACGACTAGCTTAATGGTAGATAGTATCTATTTCTGTACCTCAGTGCACTCGTACATTCTCAAGTGGATCTGGAATTCCTTTTTCCATTAGCTAGTAGCTATCACATCAGAACTCCCTGAGAAATCTAGGGGATGCGCCTTCTGAAAGGCATCCTGTTGAGATTGTTCAAAATATGAGATGGTTCAACACAATACACCAAACTTAAATTTTCTTTTAAAACTTAACAATTAAATACTTCAAATTTTAATTTTTCTAAATTCAAATTAAACTGAACAGATATTTGAAATTTAAGCTTAAACAAAATTAATTCAATTCAAGGTAGAGATTATCCAATACAAACTAAACATGCATTTTTGCCAAATTAAATTAAATTGACTTGAATTAAATTAACCCAAACATTACCCAAAATTAAGTCAGCAACAATTTAAACAAAGTTGCGATTTAAACCAATTTTTATCTTGGTTAACCAAGCATGCATCTAAGTGATATTTTGCGAGATAAAAATAAATCACAAGAACACTACGTCGCGATGTATGAGGAAAACCCACAACGGGAAAAACCTCGGATGACCCTGCCTATAAGTCCACTAAGTATGGTATATTTACAAATACAAGACAAGAGACTTACATCACACAACTTGACTCCATCCGAGCCTCGACGCTCCATCTTACATCAACCTCCGCCTAGTCGACAACCCCAGAGTTCACCGAAATCTTGGAATCCACCAATAGGGCGCAACTACCGTCAAATACAAATGATGGCCTTTCCACCGTTGTAAGACAAAATTCTTCAAACTAACGGACTCCTCCGTGGAAACATCTCTTTTATGGGATGATAAAAGTAACCCGGTGCCAAACAAACTCCAAGCAAAGATATATAAATAGGAACTTGGATTAAAATAGAAACATGGGTTTAAACATGTGTGTTTTGAAGAAATTAATTCATGAAAACTCTCACATAAAAATGGACATTTAGAAGATAAATTTTTTCTCTTTAAAAGTCTAAAAATCTCTCCAAAGGTCTCTCAAAAACTGTAGCCCCGAACTTTATAAAAAGAAGGTAAAAGAAGTGGGGAAAGTGGGACAAAGCTGCTAAAAAACTGTTCCCCCTAAAATGTTATTCGAACGACATTTTAAGGTCGTTCGAATGACCGTGTTTGAACGAGATCACTGACGAGATAACCAACGAGATTTTTAAAAAAATTGTTCGAACCAAACTTCAAATGATAAAACAGGTAAGACAATTGCACATTATTATTAGCAATGTCATTCGAATGAACTGGGATGTTTGTTCGAATGAGTTCCCAGTTTCATTCGAACGACTTTTTAGAATGCAATTTTTATTTTTATCCCAATTTTTTTTATAAAACAAGTCTAAAATGATTTTCTGAGAAAAATAAAGTCGTTCAAAATCATTTGTAAAAAATACACCCAAATAAGAACTATCAAAGTCTCTATAAATATATTAATGCATTCAGACCTTAGAGACTTTGGAAATGATGAACCGTTGATGACGTGAAACAAGGCACACAAAACTGACAATGATATCAACTTGAAAAACTTGGCCACAATGTCTTCAACTCTTCAAACGTCATAGGCTTGAGGTATAACAATCTATACTATGACTCAAATTGTTTTGTCCTGAATTAAGCCCACACGACAAATTGACTCGATTGGAAATATGCGCTTACAAATCTCCCCCTTGGCTATTCCGGGACAAAAGCAAACCAAAAATCCTATGGTCTGTCAAACAGGCCTAGACACAATCCCACCGAAAAATAAAATAAAAAATAGACGCTTCACTCGACTCATAGAGAATGCTTTGTCGTTTTAAGTAATGTCACTAAAGATGAAATCCTACACACATAAACAAACCACTAAACGCATAGGGGATATCAAAGGATTAAATGAGAATAAATAAATTCTCCCCCATAATTAATTCTCCCCTTTTATCTAACATGATCCACTTAAGAAAATAGTTCCCCCCTAAGTTAGATCTCCTAAACTAAGGTTTAGATACCATTTCTCCACCTTTTTGTTCAGGAATAGACAAAGGATAAAGAATCAAAAATTAACTTATTTTCCCCCCAAATAATCAATTAAAGAAAATTCTCCCCCTAAATTAAACAAGGGATGTGAATAAGGAAAAATAAGATAAACATGTGATGGTGTATAAACGGGAACAATAAAGCATATGGGCAACGATGAAATGCAACTAATCCATACAAATATTAATAGGAATCAACTATGCTGCGGTAACAAAAGATACAATTAAAATGTACTATGATAAGCATGAGATATCACAAAAATTCGCAACAAGATAGATACCAATTTTGAATTCAAGACATACATGGACTAGCAATCAAGGCAAAGATAAAATAATAAAGAAATACCATACACACACACAAAAAAAAAAGATATCATTAACGCACATGCACATATACATAGGCATAAACACCACACACGACACAAAATAATTAAATCTTTCCACACTCATATGTTAAAAATGTGTCTGACTACATGTGGTAAACGAAAGTGAAGGGGTGTGAACTAGAAACTAAAGGAATATTGACCTAATCATTTAAACATGTTCACGGAGTTCTCATTTGCTTACAAAATATTATCACACTTAAATATAGCCTCACGTGACAATATAAAGTGAACTCAATGAATAAACATACACAATGCACACAAGCCTAGAATTTCGATGATTCTACGAAGCAATAGAGTCATGAAAAAAATAGCATAACTAGGATACATTGTCATTGTGCTAACCTGTTGATATATCCAACCAAACCTCCTCATTAATATTCGTTTTATTTTCTGTTGAGAACATACCAACTAAAATATGTAGGCCTTGGCTAATTTTTCTTTTATAATGCCATAATTTTTAAGGCCAAATTTCAATGGTGGCTTTTCACGCAAAGTAATTTTGTCTTTCGCAACCCGATTCCATTGATAAACAACTACACCGGATACATATTTTTCTATTATTTTTTAAATCTGGGAAACGGTTCTTATGTGCACAAATCCTCCATAGTCATAGCAAAATTTAGATGAGTAAATTAATAGGAGAACATCTCACTTATCTCAAATATACATGTGAAGTTAAATTTCAAATGAGCTCGCGCATATGTGAATCGAGGCATATAAAAATAGAATCCATTAGGCTACATAAAATTAAATTACTCCATGCAATCACGATAAAAAACACTTTAAGGATTGAAAATCTTAACCAAAAGTTATAGACGGGGATGAAATTGGATTCAAACACAAGTATATGACACAAAAAGTTTGTCAAACTAAAATACACAAAAACTAAAAATCTTTTTGAGTTATTCAAAATTTTTAACGAAACAGAAAAAAATTCAAATCAAAAGAAAACCAAAAATCTTTTCATATTTTTCATTTAATAGCAAAAAAATGAAAAGAATAAAATATAAAGGATAAGCAAGTCATAATTATAGCAAGACATATATGATGAAACAAAGACTAGAAAATGACAAATAAACATACAACTAGCAAGAACATATCATGATGCACAAAATCTAATGTATGCAAACAAAACTTAACACATTCAACCTTTAGATTTAGCAAGGGAGGTATCATGTGGAAGCAAATGAGAATAAAAAATTCTATCTTGTAAAGACACTAAATTGGATCTCATAACCCAAACAAGTGAAGAGTGTCGCTCTTGGTATTTGGGAATTTTGGTGACTCTACCATTGGAATTCCTGGGACCCTTTTTAAGATCAAATTTGTTTTTCCTAAGAAGACCTTTTCGACCACAACGTGATCATAAAAAGACCTAGAAAAAAGTAGTACCTAAGGATTGACCTTTGAAATTCTTCCTAGTAGATACTCTCAAACTTATGGTTTGGGTTTTATTAGTTGAATCATCTTGAGTATCGAAGCCAATACCACACAAGTCATTTTTAATTTGGACGGTTCCAAGAATTTTATCTATTTTTTCGGACCTATATTCCAAATCAAATTTGACTCGACTTGAATCTCTCAGTTTCTCTTCTAACTATAAAATTCTAGACTCAAGTAAACACTTACTCTCTTCAAACCCAAGAAGCTCTTTCTTCATAGCCTCCATTAAAACTCTAAGGCTATCTCTCTCACCTTCAACATACTCAAGCTTCTTATTAAGAGCTCTCTCACATGTCCCAAGATCTTCCACTAAAGCCCCCTCGTTATTAACCTTGGTGCGTTCCCTCAATCAATCTTCTAACTTCAAGTTTGCCTTTTTTAATTTTATCGATTCATCATATAACTCTTGAAAATATACTTGAAGTTCACTCTCATCAAACTCCTCCTCATTCTCACTCTCACTTTCGTTTCACTCTCTATACCTTCAAATTTTTGGGATTCACATACAATGGTCTCGGAAGTGTCATGTATTAAGATGTCATTATTAGACGATTTCTCACTTTCACTTTGATGACTTGTCATGAACACGATAAAGTTGCGCTCAATGGGGGTGTCGGGTCCCTCTTCCTTTCATATCACTAACGGTGGAATTGTATTAAATTGGTTGCTTTCCTTCCCTCCTTAGTTTAGTGGGACACTCTCTTGCCTTATGGCCATAACCCTCACAACCATAACATTTATTCGACTCGTCCCTATTAAGGTCTTCATTATGAGTTCTAGGGATTCTCTGAGCTTTGTTATTCTTAGACGTATCAAATTTCTTAAAATCATTTTTAAGATTATCTTTATTAAATTTAAGAGATTTCCTAAACTTCCAAGCAAACATAGCCATGTCATCGGAGTCGATGTCACTCTCATTATTCGAAAATTATTTTTTCCCCTTTCGAGCTTTCAAATCAATGCCCTTATCTTTCTTCTGCTCACCCTTGGAGGTAAACATATCAAGTTCATAGGTTTGTAAGTCAACTACGAGCTCTTCAAGTTTCGTAGAGGATAAAGTGGGTAAAGAATTTAAAACAATCCCTTTTGGAATAAACCTATCGAGTAACGACCTCAAAATTTTCTTTACTACATGGTTGTCGAGCATCTTTTGCCCAAGTTAAAATATGAATTAATAATATGAAAAAGTCTAGAATAAAATTCATCAAAAGTCTCTCTTTCAAGTATTTTAATGGTTTTGAATGGAGTGGTGAGGTTTTGAAGTTTTGAAACTTTCACGACACTAGTTTCCTCATGGGTGAGTTGTAAAATATCCCAAGCCTCTTTAGCAGTCTCACACATCATAATATGACAAAATTCATCGGGTGTGATGGCACTAAAGAGAGCATTTAAACATCGGGAATTAAAATTCAGTAACTTAAGTTCATTCTCACTCCATCTCTCTATGGGTTTAGGTACACGCTCATTTTTAACTAGGCACGTAGGTGGAGACCACCTAATAACTATGGATTGCCAAACCCTCTCATCTAAGGATTTAAGTGTCGATTTCATTTGCGCCTTCCAAAATGCGTAATTTGAACCATAAAAACAGGAAATTTTGAAAACAAGGAATTTTCCATTTTTAAATCAACAAAAAAAACAAAAGGATCTTAACGCAATAATTTCGCGCTCTAGATCTGATACCACTTATTGGAGCGAAGTCCCCCAAATTTTAAACTCAAAATATGAGATGGTTCAACACAATATACCAAACTTAAATTTTCTATTAAAACTTAACAATTAAATACTTCAAATTTTAATTTTTCCAAATTCAAATTAAACTAAACAAATATTTGAAATTTCAGCTTAAACATAAGTAATTCAATTCAAAATAGAGATTATGCAATACAAACTAAACATGCATTTTTGCCAAATTAAATTAAATCAACTTGAATTAAATTAACCCAAACATTACCCAGAATAAAATTAGCACCAATTTAAACAAAGTTGTGATTTAAACAAATTTTTATCTTGATTAACCTAGCATGCATCTAAGTGATATTTTGCAAGATAAAAATAAATCACAAGCACACTACGCCGCAATGTATGAGAAAAACCCACAACGGGAAAAACCTCGGACAACCCTGCCAATAAGTCCACTAAGTATGGTATGTTTACAAATACAAGACAAGAGACTTACATCACACAACTTGACTCCGTCCAAGCTTCGACTCTCTCTTGAATCAACCTCCTCCTAGCCGACAGCTCCGGAGTCCATCGAAATCATGGAATGCACTAATGGGGCATGACTACCTTCAAATAAAAATGATGGCCTTTCCACCGTTATAACACACAATGATTCAAATGAACGGTCTCCTCTGTGGAAATGTCTCTTTTATGGGATAAGAAAAGTAATTTCGTGCCAAACAATCTCCAAGCAAAGATATATAAGTAAGAACTTGGATTAAACTAGAAACATGGGTGTAAACATGTGTGTTTTGAAGAAATTAATTCATGAAAACTCTCATACAAAAATAGACATTTCGAAGATAAATTTTTACTCTATAAAAGTCTGAAAATATCTCCAAAGGTATCTACAAAACTGTAGCCCCGATGTGTATGAAAAGCAGGTAAAAGAAGTGGGCAAAGTGTGATAAAATTGCTCAAAAAGTGTCAGAGAAAGCTGCTCCCGCTGAAATGTAATTCGAACGACAGTGTTCGAACGAGATCACTAACGAGATAACCAACGAGATTTCAGAAAACTTTTCATTTGAATTTTCTTTCGAACCAAACTTCTAACGATAAAATAGGTAAAAAAAATTGCAAGTTCTTGTTAGGAATGTCATTCGAACGACCTCAGAATTTTGTTTGAACGAGTTCCCAGTTTCGTTCGAACGAATTTTCAGAAAATTCAATTTTATTTTAAGCGCAAAACTTTTTATAAAACAAGTCTAAAATGATTTTCTGAGAAAAATAAAGTTGTTCAAAATGATTTATAAAAAATACACCCAAATAAGAACTATCCAAGTCTCTATAAATATATTAATGCATTCATACCTTAGAGACTTTGGAAATAATGAACCTTTGATGACGTGAAATAAGGTACACAAAACCGATAATGATATCTACTTGAAAAACATGGCCGCAATGTCTTCAACTCTTCAAACGTTATCTAGTTGAAAAACTTGGTGCAACGTCTTCAACTCTTCAAACGTCACAGGCTTGAGGTACAACAATCTATCCTATGACTCAAATTGTCTTGTCCAGAATTAAGCCAACACTACAAATTGACTCGATTGGAAATTTTCCCTTACACATCCATAACTCGCTCCCAGGAAGAAGGGAATGCCTGAGATTGTGCTGGATCCACCACTTGTGCCTGGGATGGGGCCTACTGCACTAGTGCCAATGCTGCATTCACCGCTTGTGCAACTTGTGACACCCCACCTAAAAAAATACTGGTGATAAGTCCTATTAGAAATTAAAATAGGAATCTCATTTCATTAATTATTAGCTTTACTGTTGAAAACTTTTTAAAACTTATTAACCTAATAGTATTCAAAAAGCTGGTGCCAAATTTTACCTTTATTAATCCAAGAAAAAATAAGTGCGAATTAAAATAAAACATCCAATGCTGATAGAATCAATCTTCACATAGTATAATTAAAGTTTTTCCCAATAAACCCCTTGCGAAATCCAAAACCAAACAAAACTACCAGAGAGTAATAAATCCCATACAATGTGAAAAGAAACTAAATAAAACTGTGAGCGACATACTCGAGATAGACTAATAGGAATCCCAACACTAAGAATAGAAAAATAGATACATCTATTCAAATCCCACAAGACCCACATCTGCTGTAGCTGTGTATCCCTGGACTGAACTCAGGCTTAGCATCCCTATGGATGGACACCTAAAAGGTTTTAAACATATTTGATAGCAAGGGTTGGAACCCAAAATATTTTGAATATATTTAGCAAGTGATTAAATTGAAGATATTTAAAATTCACGAATGCTCTTCATATTTAAGCCAGTGTTGAACTCTCTTAAGGACAGACTCACCCCTCAATTAATGTGCACACCTAACGCTTTCTTTATATCCCACCTAGTCCTCTACCCCGTAACTAGCTCTTGATAAAATTCTTTCCTGACGGACTACTCTAACCTGAGTATGTTTAAAACTGTGATCTATAAGTTATTTATCACTTTAACTTACTTAATCATATTTCCTTTAAGTCGATATAACATTCACATTAATCATTTTAAATCCCGGATTTACCGTGTACATAATCCGTAACACTAGCCTATATATTCCCCAGTCTATGGTCCGACTCTAATTTATTTAATTTACACATTAATTAATTTATTACCCTCCCGAGTCTATAGTCTGACTCTAATTTAATCTATTCCCCTCCATAGTTAATTAAATACCTTGGCGTCACTCAACCAATGTAACCGGACTCACTCACTTGGCTCGATTAAATATTCAGAATTTACATGCCCAAATTCCCTTAATAAATTTGACCCACATTTATTAATTTATTCCAATCTTAACGTCTCTCTCACATTAAATATAAAACAACCTTATAATGTTTGTCCCTAAGGTCCCAAAAAATCATAGATTTAAGATGCTTCCTTACTGTACATAATTCTCCCTTATATTTCCACCCAGGTCAATCACCACAACAAAAACAAAGTAGGCAGAATTTCCCATCTCGTTCAAACGAGAAACGATGTCGTTTGAACAACTGGTGATGTGGTTTGAATGACAATCAAATTCGTTTGAGCCAGATTACTAGTCATTCGAATGCCCTATAATGTTTTCTCTCTCTTCATTCAGAATCAACTCTTCAACCTTTACAAAACCTCAAAAACCTTTCTTACCCAGAAATTCAACCCAGAATTTACACAGTAGGTTCTATGAATCCAAAGCCAATCCCATTTTCTTTAACTGCCAATTTATATCTCCAATTGTTAATAAAGACATGAATCAATATGATTTTCCACAACTTTTGTAGTCAATAACATCTCTAATTAACTTAAAATTTCTTCACAATAAAATATGAATTCATAAACCCTATCATACCAGTCCCAATACCTGATTCGTAACATCCACAAATTTAAAACCTAATTTGTATTAACCCAACCCAAAATCATGTGTTTAACACCTACCATGATATGAATTGAAATCAATAATTAATATAAAAGAAAGTTTAGCCACTTTCCTTATGATTTGTAGTGTCTGATAAATTCTTTGGTGTAGAGATTGTTGTGTGATGAAGGAGACTTCCCTTGTTCTTCTAGTAGAGATTCTCAGATTTCTCCCAATTGTGTTATGGCTGCCCACAACTCCTAAACTTACATTTTTATACCCAAATCCCATTTTAGTCATATAGGCTTATTTCAAATGAAGGAAATACCCCCGTGTGGGCCTAGTTATGCCTAAAAATGCCCCGAGACTCGATTACTACCCCCAAGTACCCTTTTCCTAAAATCTCGACCTATCCGGTGTCAACCATGTACTCAGAATTGTCATCCGAAATATTTTATAACATCCTCTAATTTTTTACCTACAAAATGCGACACAACAATAATCTAAATAATTAAATCTAAATTTATCGAATTTAAATAATTCCACCAATTTAAATAAATTCTCCAAATCATAAATTTAAATCTCTCCAATTTAAATACGTTTCATTTCTCCCAAAAATAATAAAATTAATTCCTCAAAATTACGAGGTGTTACAAACTTCACCGCATACAAAGGAATTTCATCCTCGAAATTAAGTTAAGCCTATTACTCGAAACCTCAACTAGCTCCGAAGTTACCTACCCTTAAGATCACTACATACATCTCTCCCACTTGTAATCGCGAATTATTTTTCAATTAAATTAGTTAACTAGGGATCCCATACACCCTGTACCCGTGCTCAACAAAAATAATACCCGACTTCTTCCAGCCTGAAATCGTAATATGACTTCGGTCTCGCAGTCGTAATAAAAAAAAGGAAAATGACCAAGGTACCCAACCCACGTACTAATGACCAAACATCTCCCCTCTTCCAACGTTGCGATAAGTTTCATGCGTGGGAGGTCTCGCAAAGTGAAATCCAAAGAAGGAACTCCCTCGATACACTACTACCTAACACTTTCGGTCGTTATGATCCGTTAAGCCCTCAGTCCATAGCATGTACCCCCACATTCCCTTCTCTTTGCATAAGAGTATACACATCCACTCTTACACGATAAAAGTCAACATATAATACTGCAGCCTTATCATTACTAGTTCCCTTGCACGAAATGAATCCCGAGCTACATCACCCCGCTCGAAAATAAGCATATCCACCCCTGAATGTCATCAGTAATATTCCCTACTCCCCAAGATAAAATATAACAGCACAAGACATTCTTATATGTCCATCATGGTACACAATACAACATATATACACACATATACATATATATAGGCTAGACTCCCTCTCAGGTGACACCTAGAAGAAATCATCCACATCCTGATACAGAGAATACCAAGACTTACTATCACTATCCATAATAGTTCAAATTCATCGCTAACCAGCCAAAACTTGGGAAAAATAATCTACCCTACTCCCAAAATTCTTGAAAGTAGTAACTTCTCGCAAAATTCCACAATCCCTTTAGTGTACTTGTGACACCCCGACTAATTAAATATCGGGTAGCTACTCCTTTATTAAATCAATACAAAATGCCAAGTTGGTTCAGTTAATAGCATCACTGTCGAAAACATTTTAATAGTTACTAACGACCTAGTATTTAAAAAGTAAGTTGCCAAATTTTAATTAAGTCTAATTAACATGCAATAAAAGAATAATGGAATAACAACATAATCCATTCACCATAGCGAAGTAATGAAATAACCAAAAAATAAATATAAGAGTCCGGAGGAAAACTCCTCACAACAATCCAACAACTGAAAATAATAAGACAAGTCTAAATCCTGAATTAAATACATGCCCGAAGTCTGAATAACTGAAATAAATGAAATGTCTCTAAGGAAATGGGCGACATGCCCTACAACTGATAAATGCTGAATATAGAGTCAATATAGATGAAGCGTCTACAAGCGAAGTCCTGTAACTTCCACAAACAACTACAGCTCGTCACCTGAATGAGGATCCTAAGCATGGTGTCCTTGTGGCTGGGCACCCAAATTATTTTTTACAAAAAAAAATAGATTTGAAAGCAAATGGGTCAGAGCCAGAAAGTGGAAATCATTTTAAAAATAGCAAGTGTTTTAATAACATTAAAACATTAAATGCAAAATACATGTTAGGACGTGTACTCACATGAAATTCTCACCTCTCGACTACATGTGCACTCCTAACGTACCATACCCATCTAAGTATCATACCTATCTAACCACACCGTAATAAGTTCTACCCCCTACTACTCGATTTCCATTTTTTTTTACATTCTAGCGTTATCAAAACAATAGAGGGCTTTATTTAAACTCAGATTCTCAATTAGTAATACAATTCACTATCGGTTAACCCGTTATGTTTTCTCAAAACGTTTCCATATTTATACACACAATAACACATGAAAGTTCCCATTAATTAAGATTATATTATTCACGTAGTAAATATACAATACAAGCACCCCGAGACTAAGCTGCGGTGCACACATACTCTGCAATCCATCCCGGTACATCACGTACATAAGGATCACGCATTCCGAATCTTTCAGGAATCGTTCTCAGATAAGAACATCACAAATAATGGAGGCGAACACAATCACATCACATGGGTCATGCACATACATGCGCTCCCACGATCAGCAGACTTATTAACATCCCAATAAGTCCTTCTCTGACCTATGTTTATCGATGTAACCAATCTAAATCCGGGCAACACAAGGATTAGAAGGCCCTAAGCGAACGTAAACCTCCCGTGATAGCAAGTATGGTAGGTATGTCAGACACATAAAATCAATACATATACTAAGTATGCACTCATCTTAGTAATCACCATAATATATTGGTGGTACACTTCTCATTCGTACTGACATATAATGCTACACAATTTATATGTTTCCGATTAATATAATTATTTAGGCCGTAAATGTTCTCGCATCGCATAGGCACTCGCGTCCTAATTCATAATTCCCCTTAGGTTCAAACTACACTTCTAGGTTTCACTCCTCATTATACCTCAAATGTCCCTACTATATCAATCAATCAACAAGGAAGTGTTATCTCTACATATAACCAAGGTTACGGGACACTTGGGATCAAAACAGGCTAAAAAGCCTAAACTGTCAGCTCGTTAGAAGTCTCGTTCGAACGAGGCTGTTCGAACGAGAGTTCGTTCGAACGAACTGGGCCTTCTAACGATATCTCGTTCGAACGAAAGTCTTCTAACGAACATCCCTCTCGTTAGAACCCAAACTGTCAACTAGTTAGAAGCTCTTTCGAACGAGCTCGTTCGAACGACCTGGGCAGGTTTTCTAACGAGTGGCCAGATTCGAGCCCAGATTTTCCTTAACTCATTTTTCCAACTTTCTTCACTCCTAATCCCTCATAAAAATCGTTCCAACATCAATTTAAGGTTCCTAATTTGTACTAAACATTCATAGATCATAACTAAACGTTTTTATAGGGCCAATTCATCCTAAACATCATCAAATCATCAAATCCCTTTATTGATCCCCCAAATTACATGAACAAGAACCCTAATATTTTTAAATCCCCAATGGGTCTCATTAAATCTGTTTTTGTTTCATCCAAAATATATTATCATCAGATTAATCACCTACATACAATTCTACATGCAATTCCTCAATAGATTCTTAAACCTCTACATCCAATAAAATGGGTTTTCATCATACTCCAAGAACAATACACTTTATTTGAATTTCCTACGCATGGAAGAAGCATTCTCTGCAAAATAATGAAATTAAACCACTTGCCTTATTTGAATCTCTGATTTTTTGATGTCGATTTGATGGAGTATTCTCTCTCTCTCTGCAGAATCCTTCTATCTCTCTCTCTACAAGCCTTCTTCTCCAAGTAACAATGGTGGCTAGGGTTTTTGCCTAAGGAACTTTTGGAACAATTTCTAATAACCCCCGTAGCCCTCTAATCAGTAAATGGCTAGTAATGGGTTAGTGGGTGTTTTAATTTTCCATTTAAAACTCCTAAAATTCGTTAATCAAAAATCCCAAAATTCTAAAATTACCAAACTACCCTTATACGTAGCCGGTATGGCCTAAAAATGCCCTGGGACCCAAACTAAACCCCCGGCTAGTGTATTCTGACTATTTCGACCCTTCCGGACGCGTTGGCGTACTCAAAACGACCATACGGTTAATAGGAATAAAATTCACTTTTTAATTAAAATAAATATATTCCAGAAGCGACTGTCACACACGTCTCAACAAAATTTCCAAATTGCCGTATTTCAATCTCACGATAAATTTCATAATTCAAAATTCACATATAATCATATTTGCACATTATAATCAAATACCAACTCGCATCTCGCTAGTATTTTAATCCGGATTAATTTCCAATTAATACGCATTTAATTCAATTAATCCAATAAATAAATATCACGAAAATACGGGGTATTACATACTTCCCCCCTAATAACTGAATTTCGTCCCGAAATTCAGAACTAGAAAGTACCTGGTAAGAATAACTCTGGATAACGTTCGCGCATCTCATCCTCGCGCTCCCATGTGGACTCCTCGACATTATGATGTCGCCACTGAACACGTACTAACGGAACTATCTTTGACCGCAGTTTCCGCTCACTTCGGTCCAAAATAGCAATCGGCCCCTCCTCGTAGGAGCTATCAGGCTGGAGATCGATGTCCTCCAAAGCAATAAGAGAATGAGCCAAATCGTCTCTAAGATATTTACTTAGCGAGGAAATATGAAACACATCGTGAATCCGATGTAAATGCTCCGGAAACCCAAGCCTATACGCAACCGGTCCAATCCGCTCAATAATAGGAAATGGTCCCACATATCTCGGTGCCAACTTCCCTTTCTTCCCGAAATGCATAATCCCCTTCATAGGAGATACTCTGAGCAAAACTTGGTCCCCCACTTGTAACTCTCTGAAGAACCTCTTCGCATCAGCATAGCTCTTCTGCCGATCCTGAGCAACCCGAATGCGACTCCGAATCAATTATATTCTCGCCGAAGTATCCTGAATCACTTCCGGCCCAAGTAGTTTGCTGTCCCCCACCTCCAACCAACATGCTGGGGAACGAAAAGGTCTACCGTACAATGCCTCAAATGGAGCCATGCCAATGGTGAACTGGTAGGAGTTGTTGTAAGAAAACTCCACCAGTGGAAGGTACTGCTCCCATCCACCCCCGAAATCAATGATGCACATACGTAGCATGTCTTACAACATTTGGTTTGTATGCTCGGTCTGCCCATCAGTCTGCGGGTGATACACCGTACTCAATCGCAACTCCGTGCCCATGGCCTCCTGAAAACTCTCCCAAAAGTGTGAAACAAATACCTTGTCTCGGTCAGACACGATATTTAGGGGTACACCGTGAAGTCTCACTATCTCTGCAATAAAGAGCTGGGCATACTGTCCCGCTGTGTAGTCTGTTCTTACGGGTAGAAAATGAGCGACTTTGGTCAACCTGTCCATAATTACCCAAATGGAGTCATGACCTCTTTGTGACGTAGGCAACCCCGTGATAAAGTCCATGGAGATGCTCTCCCATATCCACATCGGGACCTCCAATGGCTGTAGCAGTCCTGCCGGTTTCTGATGATCCACTTTTACTAGCTGACAAGTGGCGTATTTTGAAACAAACACGGCAATATCTCTCTTCATCCCGCTCCACCAATACCATCGTCTCATGTCTTGGTACATTTTGTCCCCACCGGTATGTATCGCGAACCGTGAGCCGTGCGAATTTGCCATCACCTCGTGCCGCAATTCCTCCCCTTCCGGAACTACCAATCTCCCATTGAAGCGTAATTCCCCGTCTGAGCTAACAGTATAGGACTCGGCTCCCTCTGCTAGTAATCGAACTATCTGTTCCAGACAGAACGAGTCATTTGCATGTGCCCTTACTACCTTCGTGACAATCTGAGGTGTAATGGTCATCACAGACATGAACGATCGGGCCAATGCATCCTGGTGTCCCAACTCCTTCCACTTGGCCTTCCATACTTCTGCCACCTCATCTACTGGCCTACGGCTCAATGCGTCTGCTACCACGTTAGCCTTCCCCGGGTGGTACTGGATATCAAACTGATAGTCCTTCACAAACTCAAGCCACTTCCGCTGCCGCATATTCAACTCCTTCTGCGTGAATAGGTACTATAGGGACTTGTGGTCCGTGAACAATCGAAACTTCTCCCCCAACAGATAATGTCTCCAAATCCGTAGGGAAAATACCACTGCCGCCAACTCCAGGTCATGAGTGGGGTAATTCTTATCGTGAGGCTTTAGCTTACGGGATGCATAAGCAATGGCCTGACTCTCCTGCTGCAATACACCTCCAAGTCCTTGAAACGACGCATCGGTGTAGACTAGATACTCAACTCCCGGTCTCGGCAATGCTAACACAGGTGCTGAGGTCAACTTATCCTTCAAATCATCGAATGCCAACTGACAGGCATCTCTCCAGATGAATGGCACACCCTTACGAGTCAGATGTGTCAAAGGACCTGCTATCTTCGAAAATCCCAGAATGAACCTCCTGTAGTATCCTGCTAATCCCAAGAAACTACGGATCTCCATTGGTGTCGTGGGCTGTCCCCACTCCCTCACCGCGGATACTTTCCCCGGATCAACAGATATGCCCCGGTCGGAAATAATGTGTCCCAAAAACTGGACCTCCTTCAGCCAAAACCCGCACTTCTCATATTTTGCATACAGCTCATTCTGACGTAGTGTCTGCAAAACTTGCCTCAAATGCTCGGCGTGCTCCTCCTCTGTCTGGGAGTAAACCAGAATATCATCAATGAAGACAATGACAAACTGATCTAGGAAATCTCTGAACACCCTATTCATCAAGTCCATAAACACTGCTGGAGCGTTGGTCAAACCAAAAGGCATAACCCAAAACTCGTAAGAACCATATCTTGTTAAGAACGCAGTCTTCGAGACATCCTCCTCCCTGATACGCAACTGATGGTATCCCGATCTCAAATCAATCTTCGAGAAGAATGAAGCTCCTCTCAACTGGTTGAACAAGTCATCGATTCGTGGAAAAGGATACCTATTCCATATCGTGACTTTATTCAACTCCCGGTAGTCCACACACAATCTCAATGAACCATCTCTCTTCTACACGAATAACACAGGGGCACCCCACGGCGAAGTACTCCTCCGTATAAACCCCTGACCCAACAACTGCTCAATCTGATCCCGTAGCTCCCGCATCTCTGCCGGAGCCATCCGGTACGGTGCGCGTGCTATAGGTCTCGTATCTGGCAATAAGTCTATGACAAAGTCTATCTCTCGACTGGGGGGTAGGCCTGGTATCTCTTGAAACAAATCAGAATACTCCCTAACAACTGGGAACGAATCTAAAGGAATCACAACCTCCTTAGAGGTATCCTCCTCTATATAGTACAAATGAGCGGTCGAACCTCCCTCTGGGTGAGGCATCGCCACTACAAACATCTCTTGCCCCGGAATGGCAAAAATAATGCTCCCACCGAAACAATCAATCATGGCTCTATAATCAGCGAGCCAATCCATACCGATAATCACATCGTGCACATGCATATCTAATACCAAAATGTCTACAGGTAATAACAAACTACCAATCTCTACCCCCACTCCCCGGCATATAAAGAAAATAAGTGTCCCACTCCCCAATGGTAAGTCTACACACGTCACTGTGCTCTCTGCTGTGGCTAACAACCCTAAGGCTTTCGCAAAATGTGTAGCTATAAAACAATGCGTTGCCCCCGTATCAAACAAAACCCGACCCATAGTATCATGGATAGGAAACATACCCTCAATCGCGGGTGGTGCCTGTGGAGCTGCTGCCTGGTGGACGTTATAGACACGTCCATACTGTAACTGCCCCTGCTGCACAGGAACTGCTGGAATGGCTGGAAGAGCAGGTGGAAAAAGTGGCCTCTGTGGCTCATGTCGAGCACCCTGCTACTGCTGTAGGGCCCTTCCCCTATCAGGACAGTCCTGGCATTTATGGCCAGTCATGCCACAAACGAAACACTTCCCCGGGAAGTTCACCCCTCTCTGTCCCTGTTGCCCCCGGCCCTGGTGGCCGTTACCGTTCCTCCACTGGCCTTGCTGAAACTGTTGTTGACCATTCTGACCCTGCTAGTTCTGATGGCCATTCGGACCCTGCTGGCCCTGCCGGAAACCTCCCTGTTCGTTCCTGAAATTCCCTGACCTGAACCTCTTGTGATCCCCCTGCTAGGAACTCTGGTCGCCCTGTCTCTGCCCCTGAACAGATTGTACCCCACTGGCACCATGTCCTCCAGTCCTGCCCTGATGGCTGGACTCTCCCGATCGCTTGCCCTTAGCCATGTGAAAGCGATGATCCTTGCAGTGTAACAGTGCAGCGTTAACCACGTCAGAATAAGTGGATAACGAGAGGTTCCCTAACAAGTACTGACGAATCCTCCATGTCAACCCGTCCGTAAATTTCTGTATCTTCTTCTCCTATGTCGGTATCTCATCCGGAACAATGTTTAGAAGATTAGTGAATTCGGCCTCATACTCGGCCACAGTCTTACCCTCCTGTCGAAGGCTCATCAACTTCCTCCTCATTTCCGTGTGAACAGCTGACGAAAAGTACTTGCGGTTGAACCGCACCCAGAACTCCTGAATAGTGAGAGTGTCTCTCACCTCCACGGTGGTAATAGACTCCCACCACTGTAGTGCAGACCCCACTAGCTTAAAGGTAGCTAGTATCTTCTTCTGAACCTCAGTGAACTCATACATCCTCAAGTGCCGCTGAATATCCTTCCTCCACTGACTCGAAACTACCATATCGGAGCTACCTGCGAACTCCGGAGGGTGTGCCTTCTGGAAAGCATCTCGTACATGTTCCCAAGCAGACGGGAATGCATGAGCCTGAACTGGCGCAGCTATCGGCGACTGAGGTGGTGCCTGCTGAACTACAACTAGTGCGGCATTTACCGCCTGGGCCATAATTGCTGCAACCCCGACGGCATTCATCGTGCCCTGAACTGGTGCGGGCTGTGGTTCTGGCGTAGCATCCCTGGGAACCCATTGTGTACGTCGTGGAGGCATTCTGAAACAAGAATAAAGTTTATAAGTTCGCTATTATAAACTCGAAATAGCTGAAGAACGTAGCATATACAAAAAGGAATACAACAGTCCTAAAATATAGGGCTCTACATCAAAGAAAGCTCAGCGGAAAACATAATAAGCCGTACAGATCCTAAAGGACACTAGAACGTGATGCTCTGATACCACCTGTGACACCCCGACTAATTAAATACCGGGTAGCTACTCCTTTATTAAATCAATACAAAATGCCAAGTTGGTTCAGTTAATAGCATCACTGTCGAAAACATTTTAATAGTTACTAACCACCTAGTATTTAAAAAGTAAGTTGCCAAATTTTAATTAAGTCTGATTAACATGCAATAAAAGAATAATGGAATAACAACATAATCCATTCACCATAGTGAAGTAATGAAATAACCAACAAATAAATATAAGAGTTCGGAGGAAAACTCCTCACAACAATCCAACAACTGAAAATAATAAGACAAGTCTGAATCCTGAATTAATTACATGCCCGAAGTCTGAATAACTGAAATAAATGAAATGTCTCTAAATAAATGGGCGACATGCCCTACAACTAATAAATGCTGAATATAGAGTCAATATAGATGAAGCGTCTACAAGCGAAGTCCTGTAACTTCCACAAACAGCTACAGCTCGTCACCTGAATGAGGATCCTAAGCATGGTGTCCTTGTGGCTGGGCACCTAAAATGATTTTTACAAAAAAAAAATAGATTTGAAAGCAAATGGGTCAGAGCCCGAAAGTGGAAATCATTTTAAAAACAGCAAGTGTTTTATTAACATTAAAACATTAAATGCAAAATACATGTTAGGACGTGTACTCACATGAAATTCTCACCTCTCGACTACATGTGCACTCCTAATGTACCATACCCATCTAAGTATCATACCTATCTAACCACACCGTAATAAGTTCTACCCCCTACTACTCGATTTCCATTTTTTTTTACATTCTAGCGTTATCAAAACAATAGAGGGCTTTATTTAAACTCAGATTCTCAATTAGTAATACAATTCACTATCGGTTATCCTGTTATGTTTTCTCAAAACGTTTCCATATTTATACACACAATAACACATGAAAGTTCCCATTAATTAAGAGTATATTATTCACGTCGTAAATATACAATATAAGCACCCCGAGACTAAGCTGCGGTGCACACATACTCTGCTATCCATCCCGGTACATCACGTACATAAGGATCAAGCATTCCGAATCTCTCAGGAATCGTTCTCAGATAACAACATCACAAATAATGGAGGCGAACACAGTCACATCACATGTGTCACGCACATACCTGCGCTCCCACGATCAGCAGACTTATTAACATCCCAATAAGTCCTTCTCTGACCTATGTTCATCGAGGTAACCAATCTAAATCCGGGCAACACAAGGATTAGAAGGCCCTAAGCAAACGTAAATGTTCTCGCATAAAATCAATACGTATACTAAGTATGCACACATCTTAGTAATCACCATAACATATTGGTGGTAGACTTCTCATTCGTACCGACATATAATGCTACACAATTTATATGTTCCCGATTATTATAATTATTTAGGCCGTAAATGTTCTCGCATCGCATAGGCACTCGCGCCCTAATTCATAATTCCCCTTAGGTTCAAACTACACTTCTAGGTTTCACTCCTCATTATACCTCAAATGTCCCTACTATATCAATCAATCAACAAGGAAGTGTTATCTCTACATATAACCAAGGTTACGGGACACTCGGGATCAAAACAGGCTAAAAAGCCTAAACTGTCAGCTCGTTAGAAGTCTCGTTCGAACGAGGCTCTTCGAACGAGAGTTCGTTCGAACGAACTGGGCCTTCTAACGATATCTCGTTCGAACGAAAGTCTTCGAACGAACATCCCTCTCGTTAGAACCCAAACTGTCAACTCGTTAGAAGCTCGTTCGAACGAGCTCATTCGAACGACCTGGGCAGGTTTTCTAACGAGTGGCCAGATTCGAGCCCAGATTTTCCTTAACTCATTTTTCCAACTTTCTTCTCTCCTAATCCCTCATAAAAATCGTTCAAACTTCAATTTAAGGTTCCTAATTCGTACTAAACATTCATAGATCATAACTAAACGTTTTTATAGGGCCAATTCATCCTAAACATCATCAAATCATCAAATCCCTTCATTGATCCCCCAAATTACATGAACAAGAACCCTAATATTTTTAAATCCCCAATGGGTCTCATTAAATCCGTTTTTGTTTCATCCAAAATATATTATCATCAGATTAATCACCTACATACAATTCTACATGCAATTCCTCAATAGATTCTTAAATCTCTACATCCAATTAAATGGGTTTTCATCATACTCCAAGAACAATACACTTTATTTGAATTTCCTACGCATGGAAGAAGCATTCTCTGCAAAATAATGAAATTAAACCACTTGCCTTATTTGAATCTATGATTTTTTGATGTCGATTTGATGGAGTATTCTCTCTCTCTCTGCAGAATCCTTCTATGTCTCTCTCTACAAGCCTTCTTCTCCAAGTAATAATGGTGGCTAGGGTTTTTGCCTAAGGAACTTTTGGAACAATTTCTAATAACTCCCGTATCCCTCTAATCAGTAAATGGATGGTAATGGGTTAGTGGGTCTTTTAATTTTCCATTTAAAACTCCTCAAATTCGTTAATAAAAAATCCCCAAATTCTAAAATTACCGAACTACCCTTATACGTTGCCGGTATGGCCTAAAAATGCCCCGGGACCCAAACTAAACCCCCGGCTAGTGTATTCGGACTATTTCGACCCTTCCGGACGCATTGGAGCACTCAAAACGACCATATGGTTAATAGGAATAAAATTCACTTTTTAATTAAAATAAATATATTCCGGACGCGACTGTCACACGTGTCTCAACAAAATTTCCAAATTGCCGTATTTCAATCTCACGACAAATTTCATAATTCAAAATTCACATATAATCATATATGCACATTATAATCAAATACCAACTCGCATCTCGCTAGTATTTTAATCCGGATTAATTTCCAATTAATACGCATTTAATTCAATTAATCCCATAAATAAATATCACGAAAATATGGGGTATTACAGTACTCTCCCCCCACTCTTTCATGGTTAACACTAAAGAACCCCGTTACCCCACAGTAATTATATATACACACACACACTAATGATACACCCACTAAACCCATCTCCCCCACAAGTACCGTGTTCTATAAAAATTTATCGTGATTCACGCGTATCACACATAGCTTACCCCATTTACCCGAGGATAAAACTTATACTTACACTTGTCAATACACTGGAGGTTAATCTTGTCCTTAATCCGTTGCGCAAAGGATTTTCACATGAGTTCCTACTCTTTACTCATAAGACACCTCCCTCTGTCATTCCCTTTTGTTGTCCCCATTGGCTATGTCGGGATTGTCCTTCCCACGGATTTGATACTCTTGACCCTGATTGCTACCCACTTTTTGTCCCCTTTGACTTTACTGGCCCTATGGGACTCATTGTCGTCCTTGACGGCGTTGGATGAATCCACCATCACTTGGTAGAAATTCGATTGACCTTAATCATTAAAATGGATCCTTTCCTGGGTATTCCCCCCTACAGTGTCTCACTGGCACCATTGAATCAGTTTCTTCTTTTTGGACAGATTCCCCAAAACTCTTGGCCCCTCCTTCATGGAGGCGTTGATGTAAACTCGTAAACGTATGAGTCGTGACGATAATCGACACTGGTCATCCTTGCTGGATTTTCCATCCATGCTTGTATATTATACCCATGATTCCATTATCCACTTACGGACTCCATTATATTATCTGTACCTTTCGTCGGATATCAAATTCGCTAAACTAGTTAACTTATCTCTTGTGATCGGCCTTGATTTTGCCCACTTGTGATAAGTTTCAAAATTCCATTCACATCTCTGCCTAAACAAATGGAAGGTCTCCCAGTCAGACCGTAACCAAATTTTCATTCCACTCCACACATTTTTTCTCTATGCGGGGTGCCTGATCCTTGTTAATCAATGCTGCTCTTATGAGCAAAATGTTTCTCCTGAAATTTAATACTGGGTGACATTACACTCCACCCTACACAATTGCCTTTGGATTCTCTCTTTTCGTTGCCTCATCGCACTTCCTCTCTTCCTCGGGTCCCTATAATATCTCTTCGAAAGAGTCCCCCTGACTCCCCCTTTTTTTCCCGAATTCGAGGGGTGAGTCTTAAATACACCACCATTATTTACTACGGTGTTTAGGGTGATACTGTTCCGGAGCGATCATCCTATTGTCACCTCCCTGAATAATAATCTGAAAAACTGTTACTAAAGCCGTTTAATACATGATTAAACTATTTAAGTAACTTTGAACTATTTTTTGAAGAAACTCTTTTCTTTAAACCGAATCAGTTTTAATAACAAGATGTGTTCAAAAAATATGTACAAGGTCAGTTCAAGATTTGTTAACAAGTTTTGAAAACAAAAACTAGAACAGTTTAAATCAGCACACCACCAAGAATGAGATGAGGAGATGTAGAAAGATTAAAGATAAGAGATTTTTAACATGGAAAAACCTCACGCAACTGAGGAAACGTTCACGGTGACTTATAAGTCACAAACCAAAAATCCACTAAAACAAAATATATCAGTTACAAACTATATAACACACGTGCACACAAATCAGTCCTATACAAGTTTAGGAATGTACCCACTGGTGTCCTTCTAACTTTTCTGCAGGTCTGATTGTTGATGTGGCTCTCCCAGTTTGCTAACTTCAACTTTGTTCCAGTTTTTACGTCGACTCTTATTACAAGATCTTATTACCAACACTTTCACTGTTGTAGAGTGTAAGTGTTTGTGATGGTGCTCTA
Source organism: Sambucus nigra (assembly GCA_949130495.1). Lineage (NCBI taxonomy): Eukaryota > Viridiplantae > Streptophyta > Magnoliopsida > Dipsacales > Adoxaceae > Sambucus > Sambucus nigra. The sequence continues at coordinate 183,922,582 of OX422224.1, read as the reverse complement.
ACACATGCATGCACACACTAATGCTTTTATTTACAAATAGTCCTAGCAAATTACAAATCAGATCTATATGATGTGATTTTTAGTTTCTCTCTTCTTAGGAAACTTAAACCTTATTTGACCTTTGAAAAGAACCCAGAATCCACGGCTATCTTGATCAAAAGACGGTTCAAGATCTTAATCAATTCAGGGTTTTAAAAAGTAATTTTGAAATTGAAAACTGCCAAGTGTGATTCCAACTAGGTGAAAGGTATTGTTTGAAAAGAACTAGAAACAGAAAATGATTTTGTTGATTTTAAAGGTGAAAACATTTGCAGAAAATAATCAACAAAAGATTTCTCTAGACGAGAAACTATAAATACAGATCTAGGTGTAATATAACATAAAATGACCAGATCTATGATTTTTATGAAACAGAAATACAGGTCTAACCTAATGTTTAAGTTGGACACAAGATCTCAAAACGAAGAGGTTACATCACGGAACAAATTTCAAACCAACACTCAAAAACTCTCAAACACTCAGGGTTTGTGTTTTGTATAAACTGGTTTTTGGAAAAATGGTTAGGGTTTGAAAAAGTGTTTGGACAAATTTGGGTTAGGGTTTCTATCTCTGTGGTTTCTTTATTCTCTCTCTCTCTTCTCTCTCCACTCTCTTCTCACTCGAAATGACGAAGTGGAAAAAGTCTTCTACAGGCTGAGGGTTTGCCTCTTTTTATACAAGGCTGAGAAGGATCGAGAAGGAGGTTCAAAATCAAGGGTTGGGATTAAGTCTTCCCATATTGACTTCCATCCAACGATTAAAGGTAAGCGGTTTGTTAAAAGTCTTTTGATTGGAGGATAGAGGTTCACAAGGATTGAGACAAGGACGCATGCTGGGCGTTGATAAGTCCAATCCAAGGGCTGATAATAAACACCGATTTTATCTCTTAAAAGAAACCCAACTCCAACCAATAGAAAGGCGACGGGTGTAGGACACATATTGATCCACAAACGTGCGTCCCAAACTAATTACATAGACACCCTGATTTCTCTAGTGCTTTCAGTTTCTACCCAAGTGAACTTTATAGGGATAAAACCAACAACCAGAAATTATAGAATGACCTCAAGACTTTTTATTTCCAATTTTTATTAAGAGAAAATTGTTTTAAAAATCATTAAAAATTCCCAAAAATTTATTAAAAACTATTTTAAGGGAAATTAACACACAAAACACACACACAAACAATTTATACAATATATGAACAATGTATGCAGTCCTAAAGTGTGTGGGTGTTTGTGAATATACCTTGATTAATCAAACAAGAGGAGTGAATGAATTGTAGTGTCTGAGGCTTTTTGGAATCTAGGATAGGGACTCAATTTTTTCACTATTTCCAAACTAGATAAGCACTTATACAATGTAGACTCAAGTGAGTCAAGAGTATAAGGTGCTTCAATCTCCCCCTTTGGAAATATGAGACAAAATCTCCTTTAAATCATCTTGGACTCGTAAGTCAACAAATAGAAAAGGAAAAACCTATTCTTATATAAAAATTATATCTACCCATTTCCTAGAAAAGAAAATTACATGACTCAACTAATTATAATTCATTACCCTATTACAACTGTTGAGAATGACTGTACATAAATTTGTAAATTATCACTAAAGATCAAGCTTTTTAGAATATGTACAAACAAATGAACTCTCATAAGACTCAAATTTCTCCCCCATTTTGTCTCACATGGATAAAGGGAAAAAATATGTAAGCCAAAGAGTTTATTCAACACAAACCATTCCTTTCGATTTACGCAAAGAAATAAATTGATTGTAATCCAAAGGTTTGGTAAACATATCTGCGAGATGAAAATCAGTAGGAAGATAATTGATTTCTAATTTCTTAGTCTCAACTAATTCGCGTATAAAACGATGTCTAATTTTTATGTGTTTTGTTCGCGAGTGTTGAACAGGATTTTTAGAGATATTGATCGCGATTTGATTATCACAATAGAGATGTAAATGTTCTTCTTGAATACCATAATCACTCAACAATTTCTTAAGCCACAGTAATTGAGCACAACAACTTTCAGCGGCTATGTATTCAGATTCAGCAGTTGATAAAGAAGTTCAGTTTTTTTTCTTACTAATCCAGCCTACCAAATTATTACCAATATAGTAACATGCGCCTAATGTTCTCTTACTATTGTTAGTACATCCTTCCCAATCAGCATCAATATATCCTATTATAGTGCTAGGAGTATCATTGGTGTACCAAAGTCCTAAATTTAGAGTACCATTTATGTATTTGATAATTCTTTTAGCACAAGACAAATGACTCTCTTTAGGATTGTTTTGATAACGAGAACACACGCAAACATCGTACATAATATCAGAACGCGAGGCAGTAAGATATAGTAAGGTTCCTATCATACTACGATAAAGAGTTGGATCTATGGATTTCCCAGTTTCATCCTTAGACAGTTTGACCGTAGTACTGATGGGAGTTTTAAAATCTTTTGCACTCTCAAGGCCAAATTTTTTAACAGTCTCTAAAGCGTATTTTGATTGCGAAAGAAATAATCCTTCTGAATTTTGTTTGAATTGAAGACCCAAGAAAAAATTTAACTCCCCCATAAGAGACATTTGAAATTCTTTATGTATAATTTCAGAAAAATATTTAACTTCTAAGGGGGAAGTTGATCCAAAGATGATATCGTTAACATAAACTTGAGCTGTAATGATGTATATCTCAAAATGTTGGACAAAAAGGGTTTGATCATTTCCACCTCTCTTAAAACCTTTGTCTAATAGAAAATTGGATAGGCGTTCATACTAGGCTCTTAGCACTTATTTTAGGCCATATAAAGCCTTTTTAAGACGAAAGACATGATTTGGATACTTAGGGTCAATGAACCCTTTTGGTTGTTCTATATAGGTCTCCTCATTCAATATTCCATTAAGGAAGGCAGATTTGACATCCATTTGATAAAGCGTAAAATGTAAGTAACAAGTTATGGAAAAGAGAAGACGAACAGATTCTAAGAGAGTAACATGAGCAAAAGTCTCGTTAAAATCTATTCCTTTAATTTGAGAGTATCCTTGAGAAACTAATCTGGCTTTATTTCTAATGACTATCCAACTTTCATCAGATTTATTTTTAAATATCCAACGTGTGGCAATAACCTTTTTGTGATCAGGCCTAGGTACAAGATACCAAACATCATGAATGATGAATTGAAGAAGTTCTTCCCTCATAGAAGAAATCCAATGAGGATCATTCAATGCATCATTTACAATCTTTGGTTCCACAAGGGAAACAAAAGATGCATAATGAGCACAGTTTCTTAATTGAGATCTTGTACGCACATGTTCACTAGGGTTACCAATAACATTATCTATGGGATGGTCTTTAGAAACCCAGTTAGGTTCTTCAGGTGTCTCAATTGGTAAAGAATCATCTATTTCTGGAAAGTCATTTTCTAAAACATTTTTAGACTCTACCATAATATTTGGTTTTCCAGTCTTACTCTCTATAGTAGTGTCACTTACAATATTTTTTATGGATTCCATTAAGGTCTTAGTCCGAAGATTATAGATACGGTACGCTCTACTATTAGGAGAGTATCCTAGAAAGATGGCTTTATCTCCACGAGTCTCAAATTTGGATAAGTGTTCTTTGTCTTTGCAGACATAACACGTACTACCAAAGGTTCTAAGATTCTTAAGATTGGTCTTCTTCCCATACCATAGTTCGTCAGGAGTTTGTTTATAATTCTTCTGAGATAGACCCTATTGATAATGTTACACGCAGTACGAATAGATTCTACCCAAAAATACTTAGGTAAAGTTTTAGCATGAATTATAACACGTGCCATCTCTTGAAGGGTACGATTCTTTCTCTCAGTAATACCGTTCTGTTGACGGGTCTTAGGAGCACTAAATTCATGTTTGTAACCATTGTAGTCACAATACTCTATAACACCTGTATCTAAGAATTCTCCACCTCTATCACTACAAATTCTATTTACTCGAGTGTCTTTCTCATTTTCAATTTGAAGTAAAATCTTCAAAAAGGATTAGAAAGTGTCAGATTTTTTTTTACGAAAGCTACCCAAGTAAATTAAGTGAATTCATCTACCATAATAAGAATGTAACTTTGTCCACAGAGATTAACAGTTCGAGAGGGACCCATTAAGTCCATATGAATGAGCTCGAAGAGTTTAGAGGTAAGGATATCTTTGACTTTCTTATGAGGGGACTTAATAATTTTTCCTTCTTGACAAGATACACAGATAATATTAGAAATAGGTTTATCTTAGGAATACCTCTAACTATTTATTGTGAAGACAATCTACTAAAATTTTCATAATTTATGTGACCCATTCGATTATGCCATATCTCATTGTCATCTATTCTGGCAATGTTACAGACCACAGTACTATTTTGGACAGTATAACAATTGTCCAGAGTCCTGAGTCCTGTAATTATGCACTCACCTTTTTCATTTAAAATTTTGCAATTGTTCTTTGAAAAGGTGACAGTATGATTTGAGTCACACAATTGTGAAATACTGAGCAAATTAGCCTTAAGATCTTTTACTAGAAGAACACTTTCAAGTAAAGGTAATCCTTCTTCTTGGAGTGTTCCTTTACCAATGATTTGAGATGATACACCATCACCAAAAATAAGTTTTCCTCCAGCAAAGTTGGTTTTGTTTAAAAGTTTTGTATCATCCCTAGTCATGTGCTTTGAACATCCAGAGTCTAAATACCAACCAGAGGGAGTGTGTTCAGCCTTTAAAGAAGTAATCACAATATTACACTTCATCTGGGGTAACAGCTCATCTTTTCTAACCCAAATAGCTCTTGTGTTCATTTTGCGCTTATTTTCTCTTATTTGATAAAATTTGCGAGCATTAGATTTCTGTTGAAAAATGTTTTGCGCATGAGGTTGAATTTTATGATCAACATGAGCATTTGTCTTAGGAAAGTGTCTAGGAATCCTTCTTGGAAATAATCTTTTAGGTTTGGTCTTTATCTTTCTATAGTTAGAGTTTTTGTCTAGTTGTCTAGGAAGAACATAATTGTTACGACTTCTCCTAGAATAGTTAAAGTTTTGGTACACATGAGTATTATAGATAGGGTTGACTAAACGTCTAGAGTAACATATTTCAATGTAATGACCAAATAAGTCACAGTAAGAGAAGTATAGATAGCTCGAAGAGGGTATCTCTTTATAAAAGTCTCTAAACATAGGCTTTATGGTATTTTGGAGTTGAACCTTATTTCATAGGGAGTATAGTTTGAAAGGCAGAATCACTCTTCCTAATCTGGGAAGATATATTTAGCCTTATGTGGACTTTCACTTAGAGTAACTAGATTCCCCAATATGAAAGTTTGATTGTTTTTCATCAAACTCATTTTTGAGAGAATGAAAATTAGGACAAGTTTCTATAGGCCTTTTGCCTCCTGAAACAAACTTAATTGGTTCAAAGTTTTTAGTTTGAGTCTTCAAATTGGGTCAAAACCCTATTCTAGTTCGATCATCAGAATTGGTTTTTGAATCAGGAACAAAACCATCAAAACTGTTTGAATTGTTTTCAAATTTTGCAAATTTTTTGAAAAAGGTTGTTGTCTTTTGTTTGGATTGTTCCAATTCTAATAATGTCCCTTTATATTTTTTCTCTAGAGTTTAATTTTCTTCAATCAAATTCTTTAATTTATGATACAAAATTTTAACTTCATTTTCATGAGTTAGACATTGGGTTGTATACTATTCAGCGTTAAGTTTAACCATCAAACTTAGGTCTTCTAGTTTCTTAGTGAGATCTTTCATTATCTTCTCTAGTCTAGTGCTTTTCTTAAGGGTTTTCGCATAAAGTGTGTGAATGTCAGGGAGGTCTTCAGTGTGTGAGTCACTAAGTGTAGTGTGAAGTGACCCCTAAGGATTCAATTCTTGAACTCACGCACCCATTGGCATCGTCATTATCGCATTCCCTTTGACTTACACACCCCGTGGTAGAACTAGCAATATTTTCAGAAATTAAAGCATCTAAGCTAGTAGCAACATGATTCACAATAACAGGAGTATAGTTACTATCATCGATCTCATACATAGGCATAACATCATTGTAAATTATCTTAGCAAACAAAGACATGCAAGGATCAAAAACATCAGAAGATTCAGGTTCATCATTTTCAGAATCGCTTGAATCATCCCATGTTTTGCAAATGTTGGCCCTAGTATGTTTATTGGCAGTATTCAGTTTCACTCTACAATCTTGTGCTGTGTGTCCTAGTTTTCTACATCTAAAACATTCAATGTTTTTGAAGTCTTTATTGGGTCTCGTGTCCTTGTGAAGTTTTTCTTGAACTTTCTCATGAGGTTTGTAGTGAGACTGAGTTGGATAATTTGGCTTGCCTTGATTGTTTGGCAATTTATTTCTAAATTTGACAATTTTCTTAAATTGTTTTGACATGAAGGCAATTTGATTATCCAAACTATATATATCACATTCCTCATCAGAGTCATCAGTGGGAATAGTAAACTTAGGTTTCATCAACTTAGAGGAAAAACTCATGTTGGAACTAGTCTATTTCCTATGGGACTAAGTCATTTATTTCTTAAATTCTAATTCCATTTCCACAGTACGTAGTTTACTACTGAAAAATTTAGGAGTGAGATTTTGATCACACATTTCCTCAATAGCATATCTTTTGTGGTCAAATTTCTATGGTAATGACCTTAGAATTATAGATACAATTTCATGTCTGTCATATGTTATCCCATTAGGATGCAGTTTGGTCACAATGTCAGTCAATTTCATATAAAAGTCATCAAAGGATTCAGAATCTGACATAATTAGAGAGTTATACTACTAGACAATCATTTGAGTTTTAACAACCTTAACTCTAGTGTCACTTTCATGTGCAGTAATAATTGTATCCCAATCTTCCTTAGAAGTGGCACAAGAGAGATCCTTTTGAACTCATGCTCATTTATAGACATAAATATGGCATTCTTGCCTTTGTTATTATTTCGAGAAGTTTGCTTCTCTTCTTGAGTGAATTCACTTAATGCTTTCTTAATCCTCTCATTACTTCCTTCGGTGGCTGGTTTAGTAGGATAAGTTTATCCATTTTCAACAATATCCCAGACATCATCTCCCAAGGTTCCTTATATGAAAGCAACCATTTTCACCTTTCAGTAAGCAAAGTTGTTTCCATCAAAGAGAGGGGGTCTCGTCAAGTTGCAAAATATTTCATTTTTCTCATCCACTGTTTTGATTTTAAGAAAACAATTTCAGAAACAAAAGATCATTTAAAAAGATTTCCAAAGCTCGGATACCAATTGAAAAACTGTTAATAAAGCCGTTCAATACATGATTAAACTATTTAAGTAACTTTGAACTATTTTTTGAAGAAACACTTTTCTTTAAATCGAATCAGTTTTAATCACAAGATGTGTTCAAAAAATATGTACGAGGTCAGTTCATGATTTGTTAACATGTTTTGAAAACAAAAACTATAACAGTTTAAATCAGCACACCACCAAGAATGAGATGAGGAGATGTAGAAAGATTAAAGACAAGAGATTTTTAATATGGTAAAACCTCACCCAACTGAGGAAACATCCACGATGACTTCTAAGTCACAAACCAAAAATCCACTAAAACAAAATATATCAGTTACAAACTATATAACACACGTGCACACAAATAAGTCCTATACAAGTTTAGGAATGTACCCACTGGTGTCCTTTTAACTTTTCTGTAGGTCTGATTGCTGATGTGGCTCTCCCAGTTTGCTAACTTCCACTTTGTTCCAGTCTTTACGTCGACTCTTATCTCAAGATCTTATTACCAACACTTTCAGTGTTGTAGAGTGTAAGTGTTTATGATGGTGCTCTAAAACATGCATGCACACACTCATGCTTATATTCACAAACAGTCCTAGCAAATTAAAAATCAGATCTATATGCTGTGATTTTCAGTTTCTGTCTTCTTAGGAAACTTAAACCTTATTTGACCTTTAAAAAGAACTCGGAATCCACGGCTATCTTGCTCAGAAGATGGTTCAAGATCTTAATGAATTTTAGGGTTTTAAAAAGTATTTTTGAAATTGAAACCCGCCAAGTGTAATTCCAACTAGGTCAAAGGTATTGTTTGAAAAGAACTAGAAAGAGAAAATGATTTTGTTGATTTTAAAGGTGAAAACATTTACAGAAAATAATTAATAAAAGATTTCTCAGGACGAGATACTATAAATACACCAGATCTATGATTTCTATGAAACAGAAATACACATCTAACCTAATGTTTAAGTTGGACACAAGATCTCATAACGAAGAGGTTACAGCACCAAACAACTTTCAAACCAACACTCAAAAACTCTCAAACACTCAGGGGTTGTGTTTGGTATAAACTGGTTAGGGTTTGAAAAAGTGTTTGGACGAATTAGGGTTAGGGTTTCCAACTCTTCTCTCTCTCTCTCTTCTCTCTCTACTCTCTTCTCACTCGAAATAACGAAGTGGAAAAAGTCTTCTACAGGCTGAGGGTTTGCCTCTTTTTATACAGGGCTGAGAAGGATCGAGAAGGAGGTTCGAAATCAAGGGTTGGGCTTAAGACTTACAATATTGACTTCCATCCAATGGTTAAAGGTAAGCGGTTGGTTAAAAGGATTTTGATTGGAGGACAGAGATTCACAGATTGGGACAAGGATGCATGCAGGGCGTTGATAAGTCCGATCCAAGGGCTGATAATAAACACCGGTTTTATCTCTTAAAAGAAACACAACTCCAACCAATAGAAGGGCGATAGGTGTAGGACGAATATTGATCCACAAACGCGCGTTCCAAACTAATTACATACACACCCTCATTTCTCTATCGCTTTCGGTTTCTACCTAAGTAAACTTTACAGGGATAAAACCAACAACCGAAAATTATAGAATGACCCCAAGACTTTTTAATTCCAATTTTTATTAAGAAAAAATTGTTTTAAAAACCATTTAAAATTCCCAAAAATTTATGAAAAATTATTTTAAGGGAAACTAATACACATAACACACACACAAATAATTTATACAATATATGAACAATGTATGAAGTCCTAAAGTGTGTGAGTGTTTGTTCATATACCTTGATCAATCAAACAAGAGGAATGAATGAATTGTAGTGTCTGAGGCTCTTTGAAATCTAGGATAGGGACTCAATTTTGTCACTATTTCCAAACTAGATGAGCAGTTATACAATGTAGACTCAAGTGAGTCAAGAGTATAAGGCGCTTCATAATCATGTGGCCCCTATCATGATCACCATTTCTAGAATATTCCACGTCTTTTGCTGAGCCTCTCCTCTTGAAATCCTTATGACGGACCTCACTGGTCGTTCTATGATGTTTGGTGCACCATGCCCAACTGAAATCGTATATGAAACATATCAGCTGTACTTAATGGCAGGAGAACATAAATGCATGTACGTAAAGGAATAAAAAAATCCTATCATAAGTCTCTACATCAAATAATGCTAAGCGGAAACGTAAAAAGCCGCACAGATCCTAAGGACACTTGAACCTTATGCTCTAATACCATCTGTGACATCACGCGTAATAAAATACTGGGTGATCAGTCCTATATCAAATTAAAACAGGAATTTCATGTGGTTCATTCATAGCATCACTGTTGAAAACTTTTTAAAACTTACTAACCACCTACTATTCAAAAAGTTGGTGCCAAATTTTATCTTTATTAATCCAAGACAGAATAAGTCTGAAATTAAAATAAAACATCCAATGATGATATAATCAATCATCATATAGTATAATAAAAGTTTTGCCGAATAAACCCCATCTAAATCCAAAACCAAACCAAACTAATAGAGAGTAATAAATCCCTTAGAATATGAAAAGAAACTAAATAAAACTGTGAGCGACATGCTCGAGATAGAGTGATATGAATTCCTACACAAGGAAACGAAAAATAGATGCGCCAATCAAAATTCTTCAACACCCACATCTGCTACAGTTGCATATCCCTGGAATGAACTCAAGTGGCGTCCCTGTGGATGAACACCTAAATGGTTTTGAAAATATTTAATAGCAAGGGTTATAACTCAAAACATTTTGAAAATATTTAGCAAGTGATTAAATTGCAGAAATTTAAAATGCATGAATGCTCTTCATAATTAATCCATTGTTATACTCTCTTAAGGACAGACTCACCCCTAAACTAATATGCACACCTAATGCGTTCCTTATATCACACCTAGTCCTTTACCACTTAACTAGCTCTTGATAAAATTCTTTTCTGACGCACTATTCTAACCCAACTATGTTTAACACTGTGATCTATAAGTTATTTATTACTTTAACTTAAATAATCATCTTTCCTTTAATTCCATATAACATTCACACTAGTTATATAATAAATAAAATTTCTCCCCATGTATTATATTACCCATACATAATTGTTTCTCTCATTATATACATAACACTATCATACGACATTCACACATATGTTTAATATATATGTAATCCATACTCTCGAGTAATACCTCATCGACTGTATTCTCTCTTGTGCTATCAACCCAGGCTACTCAGCCCCACCGGGAGTTCCGAGACAACTATGGTCCCCCGAATCGCAACGTAAATAATAAACTTAATGGAGGTTATCATATTCCCCCGAGTATGAGGACATCATCTCAATACCCCACATCTGTTATTGGATGCTATGACATGGGGATATACTCGCCCTACTCCTCAAGATAGGGGATTCACCCACATCGCGCAACCTCCCTCGATGGCACTAAAGTAAATCATTTAAATAAATATCTAGTCACTGATATTTATAAGCAGACAATATATATATATATATATAATATCACACACCGTATATATATAATTAAAATCCTCGCCTTACCGTGTACAAAATCCGTAACACTAGCCTATATTTAATTAATTTGCTCATTAATTAATTTATTACCCTCCTGAGTCTATGGTCCGACTCTAAATTAATCTATTCCCCTCCATAGTTAATTAAATACCTTGGCATCACTCAAACAATATACCCGAACGCGCTCACTTGGCTCGATTAAATATTCAGAATTTAAATGCCCAAATTCCCTTAATAAGTTTGACCCACACTTATCAATTTATTCCAATCTTAACGTCTCTCTCACATTAAATATAAAACAACCTTATATTGTTTGTCCCTAAAGTCCAAAAAAATTCCAGATTTAAGACTCTTCCTTACTGTACATAATTCTCCCTTATATTTCCACCCAGGTCGATAAGCACAACAAAAACAAAGTGGACTAAATTTGACATCTCGTTCAAATGAGAATCGATGTCTTTCGAACAACTGGTGATGTCGTTTGAATGACAATCACCATTGTTCGAACCACAGTACTGGTCTTTCAAACGACCTGTAATGTTTTCTCTCTCTTCGTTCAGAATCAACTCTTCACCATTTACAAAACCTCAAAACCTTTCTTAACCCAGAAATCAAACCAAGAATTTACACAGTAGGTTCTACGAATCATAAACCATTCCCAATTTCTTTAACTGCCAATTTATATCTCCAATTGTTAATAAGGACATGAATCAATATGATTTTTGCACTACTTTTGTAGTCAATAACATCTTTAATTAACTTACAATTTCTTCACATTATAATATGAATTCATAAACCCTATCATATCAGTCCCAAAACTTGATTTGTAACAACCACGAATTTAAAATCCAATTTTTATTAACCCAACCCAAAATCATGTGTTTAACACCTACCATGATATGAATTGAAATCATTAATTTATATAAAAGAAATTTTAACCACTTGACTTATGATTTGTAGTGTCTGATAAATCCTTTGGTGTAGAGATTGTTGTGTGATGAAAAATACTTCCCTTGTCCTTCCTTTTGGCTCCCAAGTCTTTTCCCTTTTTGCTCCTCTATGTTCTCAGATTTCTCCCAATTGTGTTATGACTGCCCACAACTCCTAAACTTACGTTTTTATACCCAAATCCCATTTTTAGTCATCTGGGCCTAATTAAAATGGCCCAAATACCCTCGTGTGGGCCCAGTTATGACTAAAAATGCCTCGAGACCCTATTACTACCCCCAGGTACTCTTTTCCTACTATCTCAACCTATCTAGAGTCAACCATGCACTCATAATTTTCTTCTGAAATACTTTATAACGTCCTCTAAGTTTTTACCTAAAAAATGCGCACAACAATAATCAAAATAATTAAATATAAATTTACCAAATTTAAATAATTCCTCCAATTTAAATAAATTCTCGAAATCATAAATTTAAATCTCTCCAATTTAAATAAGTTTTATTTCTCCCTAAAATAATTAAATTCTATGTCTTCAAAATTACGGGGTGTTACATACTTTCCTCCTTACAAAGGAATTTCGTCCTCGAAATTATGTTAAGCTTAGTACTCGAAACCTCAGCAATCTCCCAAGTTACCTACCCTTAAAATCACTACACCCACATCTCCCACTTGTAGTCGTGAATTATTTTCAAATTAAATTAGTTAACCAGGGTGCCCATACAACTTGTACCATGCTCAACACAAATAATGCACGGCTACTTCCAGCCTGAAATCGTAATATGAGTTCCGTCTCGCAGTCATAATCACATAAATGTAAAATGACCGAGGTAACTAACCCATGTAATAATTACCAAAAATCTCCCCTCTTCCAACGTTGCACTACGTTTCATGCGTGGGACGTCTCGCAAAGAGAAATCCAAACAAGGAACCCCTACGATACACTACTACCTAACATTGTCGATTGTTGAGATCTGTTAAGCCCTCAGTCCATAACATGTACCCCCACATACCCGTATCTTGGCATAAAAGTATACACATCCACTCTTATGCGATAAAAGTCAACATGCAATACCACACCATTACCATTACTAGTTCCCTTGTGCGAAATGAATCCCGAGCTATATCACCACGCTTGAAAAAAAGACTACCTACCCCTGAATCTCATCAGTAACTGTCCCTACTCCCCGGGATCAAATATAACAGAACAAGACATTCTTATATGTCCATCATACCACACAATACAACATATATACACACTTATCCATATATATAAGCTAGACTCTTTCTCAGGTGACACCTAGCAAAGATCATCCACATCCTGATACAGCGAATATCGAGACTTGCTATCACTATCCACAATATTTCAAATCCATTGTTAACTATCCAAAACTTGGGAAAAATCATCTGCCCTACTCCCAAAATTCTCGAAAGTAGTAACTTCTCACAAAATTCCAACGTCCCTTTAGTGTACTCTCCCCCCACTCTTTCATGGTTAACACTAAAGTACCCCGCCACCCAACTGTAATTATATATATATATATATATATATATATATATATAAAAACCATAATAAGACTAACGATACACCCACTAGACCCATTTCCCGTGCGAATATAGTGTTATATAAAAATTTACTGTGATTCACCCGTATCACATAGAACTTACCCCATTTACCCGAGGATATAACTTATAGTTACCCTCGTCAATACACTCTCAGTTAAAATTGTTCATGAACATAATACTCTCGTCCAAACTGAATCAAAACTCCTATAAGTTTTGCCCTTGTCGTGCATCCCACTACCATCCTTAATCTGTTGCACAAAGGATTTACACTTGAGTTCCTACTCTTTACTTATAAGACACCTCTCTAAGTCATTCCCCCTTTTCTGGCCCCACTGACCATGTCGAGATTGTCCGTCCCACAAATCTGATAGTCTTGACCCTGATTTGTACCCCCTTTTTGTCCCCTTTGACTTCACTGGCGCTATTGGACTCATTGTCGGCCTTAACAACATTGGCTCAATCCACCATCACTGAGTAAAAATTCTACTGACCTTAATCATTAAAATGGATCCTTTACTGGGTATTCCCCCCTGTAGTGTCTCACTAGAACCATTACATCCAGTTCTTCCCTTTGTATAGATTCCCCAACACTCTTGGCTCCTCCTTCATGGAGGCGTTGATGTAAACTCGTAAACTTATGACTCCTGAAGATAATCAATACTAGTCATCCTGACTGGATTTTCCATCCATGACTGTATATTCTACCCGTGAGTCCATTATCCACTTACGAACTCTATTATATTATTTGTGCCCTTCGTCGGGTATTCGTTAAACTAGTCAACTTATCTCTTGTGATCGGCCTTTATTTGGCCCACTTGTGATAAGTTTCAAAATTCCATTCAAATCTCTGCCTAAACAAATGGAAGGTCTCTAGGTCAGACCGTACCCAAATTTTCATTCCACTCCACACATTTTTTTCTCTATGCGGGGGTGACTGATCATTGTCAATCAACGGTTCTCTTATGAGTAAAAACTTTTGCCCAAAATTTAATATTGGCTGTCGCTGCACTCCACCCTACACGATTTCCTTTGGATTCTCTCTTTCTAATGGCTCATCACACTTCCTCTCTTCCTAGGATCCCTATAATAGCTCTTCGAAAGAGTCCCTTTGACTCCCCCCCTTTTTGCCGACTTCGCGGGGTGAGTCTAAAATACACCACTAATGAATAAAACAATAATAAATGACAAACCATCTATCCGAATAGATAATACTGGAATAAACGCTCCAGTTAAAAAGTTTCAAATACAATAATCCATAATAAAATTGAATCCTATCAAACTGAAATAAAAGAGTACAATATCTCTCTGAAATAAATGATAACTAAGAGTGGGCAACATGCCCTAACCGAAGTAACTAAATCAGGAACTAAATGGATAAGAGTGGAGGCGTCTAATAACAAGGACCTGCAACTTCCACAATACTTGCAGCCCGTCAAATCATCCAAGAGCCTACGCTTGGCGTCCCTGTGGTTGGACACCTAAAATAGTTGCACAAGGAAAAATAGATTTGCAAGAAACGGGTCAGAGCCCGAGTGAAAATATTTTAAAATAGATTAGGAAGTATTTAAAAATACTGAAAAGAAGTTATTAAATTCATGTTAGTTATACAGGCTCTCTCTTAAGAAATCTCACCTCTCAACTAGTGTGCATGCCTAACGTAACGCTACATCATTCTAGCTATTATTACCACACCTAACTAGTTCAAACTCATTATTCTTCAAATCCATTATCTCATAATGACTACCCGTATTTCCCATGTAATACGTTAATGAATATTTTCACATCTTTTATCTCAATTGAGGGAGTGTTCACATTCACAGTTAAGCGTTCACGCACTTAAGTTATTTTAGATTTCACCATCCATTTTATTCACTATGTTCACACAGTAGAACATATATATATATATATATATTCATCACTCTATCACATATATATACTAATACGACACCTCTAGACTAAGTTATGATTCATGCATACTCTGCTATCATGTCCTGGTACATCTCGCACTGTATAAAGGACTGTTGGTTCAGTGTCTCCCTCGAACAATAAATACAAATCACATATATTGGTTGCGAACATAGTCCCCTGTAAAATGGGTCATGCATATACCTACGCTCGCATTCAACTGTCGAAACTACCACACTCTCAGATAGCATGTGTCCAAGGTTCTATGTTCTGGGTACGAATATAAAATCCCCCCAGTGGGTCATCAGGATAAGACCGTACACTACGCGCAACCACATACCCGATAGCAAGTTGCGTAGGTATGTCATACACAGAAGAAATCATATAGGTATTTTCCCCACCTATATATTATATCATCGATATAGGTATACAAGCGTACCATACCATAAGTCTTATACGTAGTATATTTATCTCCTGAATATCCTACGTATTATTAAATTTCAACTTTTCTTTTATCGCATGAACTCAAGTATTTCTCACAACTCGAAGTGTACTCATTATTCTTCTCATAATATCAGTAGGTAAACTCACTATATCCTATTAGTCAAAGTCATCCTTTCCCTCAAATCTCCGCGACTCAAATTACTCTCCAAACTAGGTATTTTTCTCAATAAATACTAATAAAGTTTAGCCCTTAATTTCCCCTTTTAGGACTAGGCCCAAAATCCCATTTATTCCTACCGGTATCTCAATATATTCCCTTTTGTGTTGAAAAATAATTCCCACGATTTAATCCTGAACGTTCCCCCAAGGATATTAAACAAAAGGGAGAAGTTGGCCAAATCTGGGCAATCGAATCGATTCGTCTAGGAGCCGAATCGATTCGCCACCTACAAGTCTCAAAAGCTGCATTATTTTTCCTACGGGTTTCACCATTTTCGATCATCAAAACCGTCACCAAACATTACCAAACTCCCAACCAATTAGTTCAAACATTATACCAACATATATGAATGATTCCTAACATACAAGAATCAAGAATTCATCAACAATCATTCAATAATAAATTTAGTCCCAATTAAGTTATGAAAAAGCCAAGTTTAACACATTCATTCATGAAACAATTTAAAACTTAGATTTTTTCACCAAGAATCAATAAAAATTTGTGGGGGCATGTTACATACATGGAGGGCTTAATCCCTTTATTGAATTCCAACACAAGATTATGAATTAAGTCTTATAATTCAACCCAAAGCATACAAATTTCTTATATGATACATCCTACACTAACATGGATATCATACATGCTATAGTTTTGTAAGATTAAAAACTTGCCTCAAAATGAAGGTTTGATCCTCTGGAGAAGATGGGTACATTGAAGTTACTCTCTTTCTGATCTACGCTCCTGTGGTTTCGGGGTGAAAAAGGTGTAGTAACGGTGGTTCTATCCTTTAAAAGTCATATCCTCTTCCTCTTATGGCTTCTCTATAACCTCTATGTGTTTACCACGTAATTAGACCTAACCTCGCCTTATCTAATCAGATATAATAACTTAGAAATTCGTAGTTACTATTCTCTCAAAAATATAATTGACCAAAATGCCCTCTCGGGATGCTGGTTTGGCCTAAAATTGCTCGGGGACCCAAACTGAAGTCCGGGTAGACTTTTCTGACTATCTCGACCCTTCTGAACGCTTTGGCTCACTCAAAATGACCATTTGGATGAC
This sequence comes from Sambucus nigra, assembly GCA_949130495.1. Taxonomy (NCBI): domain Eukaryota; kingdom Viridiplantae; phylum Streptophyta; class Magnoliopsida; order Dipsacales; family Adoxaceae; genus Sambucus; species Sambucus nigra. The sequence goes on along the minus strand of OX422224.1, from coordinate 183,905,575 downwards.
TTAAAAATTAATTACTTTATATCTCATTAAATTTAGTTCCGACACGACTAACACACGTGTTCCGACTTAATTACTATAACTATCGTATTTTTCACTCGCAATAATTTTAATAAATTCGTAATCACATATTACTTTACTCACTATGTAATATTCAGTATAATTCACATCAATAAATACCAACCCTTATCTCGCTAGTTAATATTTATTTTAATTCAGATTAATTAATAATTAATTTGCCATATTTAATTTTAATTAATCCCACATTTAAAAATCTTTAAAAATACGGGGTGTTACAGTTTATTTGAAGATTCTGAGAAAAAAGATAAGGGAATGTGAAACATGTCAAGAAATGCGTTGTGTGGTGAAAATGTGTAAAGTTAATCTAACTTGAATGAATTAATAAATGTTCCGATAAAAGTTAAAGTGGACAAAAAATGTGTAAATTGATTAATGTCCATAAAGTAAAGGAAAGGTAAAGTATAGTGGTTAAATGGGTTGTTAAGTAACCTAAGAGGTTCAACACATAATTAAAACAAGGGTGTGTTATGAAAGATTTCAAAGGCTAAATAAGTATTTTCTAATACCGTGTTCCCGTGTGTTGAAATGGGTGATTTTTAATGAAAATACTAATGCGGATTGCTTTAAATGAAAGTGGTAATTTCGATAAAGAAATGGTTATAGGTTAAACCAAATGTCGTTATTTCTAGTATTTAACCGTGTGTATTAAATAAAGGGATAAATCTTAATGAATAAATAGGAGGTCTTTTATAAAGTAGTTCCATGTGCACGTAGCTATAACGTGTTAGAGCCTTCTTTCCATAATTCGATTTTATATTGTATTTTGTATATTTCCCACTAAGCATTCGACTCATACCATCGTCTTTGTTACGAAAGGTTGGGTGCGGGTTCGTATTTTAAGAGTGTTACACAGGTAAATTCTCTCTTTTATTTTTTGTTAGTAGCTCTGTATGCTTGGATTCTGGGGATGCTTCCCACGAGTCCCTCACGTAGTTTAATTGGAAATTAGAATTACATGCTATACAAGTGAAACTTTAATTAAAATAAATCTAGATTAGCTACATTATATAGATTGTTTCATTGCACTTTACACCTAAGGCTCGGGTCGGACCAGGTTTACTATATGTAACCCATAAATTTGGGTCGGGGTGTTATATATGGTATCTGAGCTATAGGTTTAGGGTTCCTTTTGAGGTCGGTAGTGGATCTTTCGATGTTAATGTTGGTTTGGGCTGGTCATGCTAGCTTTGGTGATGATGTTAGTTCGTGTCCTCCATGATGAAGTTAAATAGGTTAGGACGATGAGTAATTTATTGCCAAGTGGAATATGATGTCCTCGACGATGAAGTCAAATAGGTTATCATGATGAGTAATTTATTAGCAAGTGGCATATGACTAAGTTATTTGTTATTAATCGCTTCCACAATTCTTATTAGAGATGTTAACAATTTATCGGTGTCCGTGCAAGCCAATAGTAGTGACATCGTGGTTTTTAGTTTGAGGTGATTGCATTCAAGCCCCTGGTGACGTAGAGTCTTTGGAGACATTAATAGAGTGAGGTGACACCCATTGGTTAGGTGGCATGAATTTTGTATAGTCAACCATAGAGGTTGAGAGTTACGGTGTCATGACTAAGAAGTGATGATGAGTTGAAGTGATAGGGGAGTGAACCTATGTGGCCTTTTATTGGTTATTTTGAAAGAATGATGCAATGTTTGATGAATAGAATCTTTATTGGCATCGGTAGTGTATACCTAGAGATATACTAGTTATACACAATGTCCTATATCGAACCACAATCCTTAGTAGTGTCAGCTTGCGATTCAATGCGCGATGCATAATATTAGTTATCATAAGGAGGTCCTTGGAGTACCCTTGCGGTTAAAGGTTGACTTGTTGTGATGCCTTGAAGTGTACGAAGACTATGACCTACCATGTTGGAGAATCATAAATTTGTCTTTAGGGAAGTGTATAGTAAACATTGAAAAAAATATCGAGAAATGGTAGTGCGTAATGACTTTGTGGAAAATTTGGTGATGACCTAGGGTTATTGGCTAAGCCCAAAGGAGTCGGTTCATATAGCCTTGAATGAGGCCGTCAAAATTTATTGTGTGTGTGTGTGTGTGTGTGTATATATATAAAGAGAGAGAGAGAGAGAGAGAGAGGCGGTGCAGTTTTCTAAGGTGAAATTACAATTTCATGTTGTACTTGGGAATAATACTCATTGTCTTGAGGATATCGGTGTAAAGAGGAACGTGTTAGAGTTTGATGAGTACCAACAGATGCATTTGTAACTTGGGTCAATGATGTTATGATTTAGTCCCTTCACGTAGCAAATTTGATGATATGTTAGAGCATGACGAGTGTATCGAAATGAGTCGATAGTATATTTTAGAACAACACTGGTAGAGGAACTTTTAAACCTTAGGTCATCTTGTTAGACTCGTGTGGATTCTAGGGTATTTCGAAGTAATACATGTTACCCTTATGTTGTTAATGATGAGAGGTTGGTCATCATGTGGAGTCAATTTGAATTAAAATTGGGGATAGGCGATAGTAACCTTGTGATGATGATATATATGATAGGGTAAGTGTTTCGCCGAATCAGGTAGTGCCTAAGTTAACGTCGGGGTGTGATCACCGTACGATAGAGTGAGACAGTAAACTAGGTGTATTAGGTTGATGATATCGTCTCTAATGATATGGACAAGGTCGTTATCTGTAAGGTCATTGACATTTGTCGCCCGAATTGGTTCAGGTTCGCCAAGGATGTAAAGGGGAAACCTTATTGTAAGTCCAGCGCTTGACTTCCCAAATAACGTTAGGTTCATATGTTACTTCCATATTGAGGAAATGAGTGGGTCATGGGTAGTTTTGTCACGATTGGTTACCCAAGTCAGGGCACATGGCTAGGCTAGGATCCGTTGAATTTCCTCTGTATGGGATGTGGACTCCGAATGTGTAGCGCATTGGTTCACCTTCATAAACCATCATGGTTATATATGAGTGAGGTTCTATCAGATCTATCGATTATCTCTTCTGTTTTTCTTATTTCCCATTAGTTTCGATAATAGGTAATTATACTCCTCACGATTGTCATAATCAAATTTGCACCATGATATGGTACGTTACAGTTTGGCTCAGTAGAGTGTGGGTGGACCTGGCATGGTCGATGCAACTCGATAAGTGGGTGCTCCCTTATCTAAGGTATCCTTGTAATTGTATAAGCCTCTGTGTGTGAGTGTCTACTATTTTGGTCATACAATGGATCATAGTGTTCTTTTTCCATAGGCATAGTAACCTATGACTTAAACAGTTTGGAAGTTAAGGGATCTTGTTAAAAAGGGAATGATGATAACTTGAGGACATCAATGAATGTTAAAAATTGAGAAAACTTAGCATTAAGTGTTGTTTGTCATGGTGAGTGTATTATGTAATACTTAGGTGTGTGCTCCTTGCTTAGATGACTAAAGTGATCCTAGATTCATATGAGGATCCTATGAAAGAGTATTAATCAGACGCATGGTCTTGAGTCTTAGTGGTGTGTTAACCATTGATGCGAGTGAATAGTGAAATAAATTTATGTGGTCAGGGAAATTCAAAAATTTGTGAAAAGGGTGTGTAATCCTAAAGTGAGAGAAAATCCTTGATGGTGAATTGGATGTTGATCGCATTGTAATTTATCCTTAGGCGAGTGTCGATCACTAGGGAATTTTGTGCGATAGACGCAACGCTATTCTTTGGGTATTAGAAAAGGTAATCTTAGGACTCAATTAAGAATGATCACTGAGCAAGGGAAGATTTGAGGACTGGAGGTTCATTTAATGACTAGCCTAAGGGTGATATTTAGATCGTGTGGGATGATGAACCTTTCGGTCAAAAACCCGTGGAACTGGTTTTTGATGTTGTCTTAGCATTCAAGGATTTTGATTATTTAGTTTTAGAGGATTTCTATGACTTAGAATAGAAATTAGTGAACTCCAAAAGCATGAGGATTGACGGGTTGATAATTTTGGGGACGAAATTTCCTAAGGAGGGAAGAATTTAATACCCCGCCCAAATATTGTATTATTTTTCCAGCACAAGTCGTAATGCAATGGAAAATTTAGGATGTGAATCATTGTGATTGGGTATTATATTTGTATTTGACTGATCTTGGAAGCTTGATGATAATATTGGAAGTTTTGGAGAAAATTAGGAACGACCGTTAGAATGAATTCATTGCCATTAGAATGAGAATCTCAAGTCATTCGAAGTGGGGATCGGATGAGGTTTGAATGAGCCATATCTTCATAACAGGTGTACCTAGTTAGATGGTCGTTCGAAGGTCATTCTAACACTTTATCAAGCGAGTTTATATTCTTAGTCAAATGAGGTCCCGTTATCGTTCGAACGAGACTTAAAAATCGAGATTCTGCAGATTGGGATGTGCTGTCAATTTCCTAGCCATTAGATTAAAACATGTGTCAACCTGTTGCAATAACAGATAAATTTGGGAATAGGTATTGGGGGAATTTTAAAGATTTCCCACCGAAATGGGTTTGAATAGTTGAGGACTACCCGGGCCTTTGATGGTTCATTTCCATCAGATTTTCACTTTCTCTCTCTCTCTCTAAGCTCTCTAGAGCCCCCATAGAGCCCAACCACCATTCCAAGATAAGAACCACCTTGTACCCACCTTGCATCACCATATTTTGGAAGTTTACCTCTACAAATAAACCCAATACACCTATTTCCTCCATTGTTGTGTGGAGTTTTGAATTTGGAGAGTATTGTTGGGTTTTTTTAAGATGGAAATATATTATTAATGGAGTTTAAAGGGTGTTTTTTTATTTGAAGCTTAATGGATCATGCTTTTGGATTTAGGCAACCTCCTTGAGGCCACCTTAGGATATGGTAGGTTTCCATCCTCTTAGACATTTCAACCAAATATTTAGCATCTCCATTTGAGGTGGAAAACATTTTTCTCTTAGAATGATGACTCTATTTTCTTAGTAGTGGTCTTGCTTGTAGAAATTAAAAGTAGGATGCATATGAGATATAAGATTGATATTATTATTAGTTGTAAGAAAATGGGTTTGAATGGTTTTGAACAAAAATGAGATATCTTAAGAAAACTTGGTGTTTAAACATTCTTATGAAATAAAAATGTTGAAATTTTTTTATTTTGTTAGGAATAAGTCATGTGAATGTATTTTAAGGTTTTTTTGAATAAAGATTTAGGATATTTATGAAAAATGGTGTGCTTCAAAAAGATGGATGATAAACATTTTTATGGAGTAAAAATGTTTCATTTTTTATCTTACTAAAGATATTTGGTAAATTAGGTTGAGTTCTTGCAAAAATGAATATTTTATAAAATAAAATGGGACATTTGTTTGAAGTTTTGAAAAAATAATAATGTCCTTAAATCTTGAAAAGTGTGATTTGCAAGTTTCATGAATTTCTTGAATAAACCATGTGTTAAACCATTTAATTGGATTTTTGGATTTAAATTCCATCTTCTCTTGCATATAAACTTGTAGTATTATGATGATAAACATATCAACAAGTTTAATGAAGGTTTATTTGGGTTTTAAACATGAAATAATGAAGAAATAAATTCGATCCCTAATGTGTATGAAAAAGGTGTTGCAAATGTGAAAAGTGTAAGGAAATATGACTACATGTATTAATAAAAGGAAATGGTATTTTCTTACAAAAGTAGTTTTCAATTATAATTGGGTTTCTTGATAAAGAAAGTGAAGAAATTCCTAACTTGGAAAATGGTTAGAAAAGGTGTTTAATAAGTGTTAATGGATTAAAACATTGAGAAGTTGGTGTGTGTAAGTTAATATTGTTTTTGGGAGATTAATGCTTATGAAGTGGAGGAAAATTTCAAGTTTGAAAACAAAAGGGTACAATGGTAATTTTACTTAAAGCGGAAGACTTTTATGAAATAAGAATGTTGTAAAGGGTGTTACACAAATGGGTCCTAAATGGACATGATTTTTGAATAAGATCAAGGCTATAGTGTAAAGGACACGAAATAATGATTTCCAAAGTGTAAAACAAGTTGGGGTGAAACCAAGGATACTGGCTTCAACTAGGTAAAAGGAGAAAAGTTGAATAATGTGAAAATTTGCAAATGTTAAAACACATTAAAACGGAGCTCGGTTGACACTAGAATAATTTAAGAAGGGCCCAAAGTCCTGGGGTGAACGATCCAAAACCACTATCCAGTGCATATGGTGGCGTCACCAGCAGTGTGGAGCCCATTAAAGTATACGGTTTATTGAAATATTTTGAGAAAAAGAAAGGAATGTAGAACATGTCAGGAAATGGGTCGTGTGGTCAAAATGTGTAAAGATAACCCAACTTGAATGAATTAATAAATATTCCTGTTAAAGTGGAAAAGAAATGTGTAAATTGATTAATGTCAATAAAGTAAAGGACATGTAAAGTAAAATGGTTAAATGGGTGGTTAAGCAGCCTAAGAGGTTCAACGCATAATTAACACAAGGGTGTGGTGTGAAATATTTAGAAGGCTAAATTGGTATTTTCTGACACGGTTTTCACATGTGTTGAAAGGGGTGATTTTTAGTGAAAATACTAATGTGGATTGGTCTGAATAAAAAGGGTAATTTCGATAAAGAAATGGTTTTCAGTTAAACAAAGCTTATTTGTTTCAAGTATTTGATTGTGTGTGTTAAATAAAGGGATAAATGTCAAATAAGAAAGATGAGGTCTTTTATAAGATTAAGGTTAATTAATTGAGATAAATAAAATTTTTGTAAGTAAAATGGTTTCATGCATTAAAGTGTGTATATATATATATATATATAAGGTAGTTACATGTGCACGTAGGTATAACGTGTTAATGTATTCTTTCAGCTGCTCGATTATATACTACATTTTGTATATTTCCCACTGAGCATTCTGTTCACACCCTTATCTTCATTACGATAGGTTGGGCGTGGGTTCGTACAGTGAGATCGTTATTTATGTAAGTTATCTCTTTTTATTTTTGTTAGTAGCTCCGTATGCTTAGATTTTGGGGATGCTTCCCACGATTGCCTCACGTAGTTTAATTTGAAATTGGAATTAGATTGTAATTAAGTGAAATATTAATAAAAATAAAACTTGTTTGGCAAGATTATATAGGTTGTTTCATTGCACTTCACACCTAATGCTCGGGTCGAACCGGAATGACTACAGGTAACTCATAAATTCGGAAAGAGGCATTATAGAAGCTTATCTCTCTATCTCTAAAAGGGATTGTGAAATTTGATAGTGTCAAGGATATATAATCTCTCCCAACCTGACTGAAATAAAGTTAGGATAGTTAAGCTGGTGGTAGAGTACACTTTGTACAAGGATAATGTGTTGGTTGGAGTTGATGAGGGGGATAGATAAGTGTTCTCCTCACACATCTTCTGATTTCCCTTGCTTTTATCTGAAACTACGCATTTGACCCATTCGAACATGTGGTTCCTCATTTATTGGAGACTTTCCAATTTCGAGACCATGTCTCATGTGTACGTATTGAACTTAAAGGAAAACCCAATTTTGCTAGTTTCACCTTTCCTATCTTGGAGATGACAGCCTAATTATGGCATATTCTATTATGGCCCAACACTTGGATCAGTGCATCCATACTCATAAATGCATTGTGGACATCACTCTAGGTGTTGTGTACCACCTTTAGCCTATCCGAAAACAATATAAAAACAAGTTATTATCTTTGAAAAAAAATATTAATAAACATTTTGAAGTTAAAAATATAATTTCATTTATAAGTTTCGATGATCTCGATGACCTATGGAATTGTAGGCTCGCCATTGTTCATTTTAATATTTATAAAAGTGTGACCAAGTTATTATGTTACATGGTTTTCCCCCTGGGCCACTCCCACATGCCTGGAAAATGAGACCAAATTAAATAAAAGTGTCACCAAATTAAATTAATTTACTTTCCACTCAACAAAATTTAATTAAAATTAATTTACTTATCATCATATGCTCAACCTCTGCGATAAGATGTTCACTCGTAGTAGTGCACATCCACCTTCTTAGATAGATAAATCCTTCCCGAGCCATGGGAGGAAAATTGTCTCTCAAACGCATCATTATCCACAAACCTTTATTATTTGACCAATGTGATTGTCTCCTTCTTCGAGATGGTGTCCCTACACCCAGGCACGGACTCTTGGTCTTTCCCGAAATAATAGTCACGCGGGTTCTTCTTCCATGTCTTCCATTGCCTGCCTACACCTGCCAATACACTATCATGCGCTTACCAGGGCAAGTTGAATTATTATTGTCCAACAAACATATAATACATTAAAGTTAGTGAATTAACATTAAAAACATAATAATAAAATCTTATATGAAATTAAAATATTTCATATAAATATTGAGATTTTCATACATTTAAGCACACAAACGGCCATCTTTAGCTCCACATGCACGACCCTCCAATATTCATACCAAAGACCAATTAATGATTTCAACTCTAACGCCCTCATATATAGACTTGTATTTTTTTCAACTAATCTCTTATACTTGGTGAAATTAATGGGATTATTGTTACACGATCCCTCATTACACCCGCTTTTTTCTAGGATCTGATGGCGTGATGAAGTCATATTCTTGAAAACATAGGCTTTAGTAGCATAATATATGATATAAATAAAATTTAAATACTCAAGTTAGGTATATAAGAATCAAATGGAAAAAATATCAGGATCGTTTCAATATAACAACTAACATAAGAGTTAACAAACAATAAATCACATATTACAGATTGTAATCATCAATACATCTTATAACCCAAATAACTCTACTCATTTACAGTATCTAAAAATTATTTCAAGTTCGAGTTGTCATCCAATATGTATTGATATTCGGTAGGGACAACCTGGTCATCCACGCTACTGGTTCGATTCTTTAACATTTGCAAGATGACTGATCACAATTCATGGTTGATATACTCCGAGTAAAACACTTAGTTGAACGATTCAGGTGCACAAAATAAGTGACTCATCATTCAAATGCTCCTTTCTATTCATCTTGGATAAGTTTACTAGTATCAAATTGGTACCCAAATTGACTTTATAAGAATTTTTGTCCTTGACTTTTACCTAATCATAGTAAAACACAACCTCTTTGATAAATATATAGTATAATTAAAAAATGTTTTATATTACACTTTAGTAAGTCATTTCTTCTTCAACAAGGTTTTTTTCTTTGGCACTCTCCTTGAAATACGTAAGCTCCTTACTTAAAATGTAACTATTTTGTAACAATGTATTTTGCTCATACAACCTCGATGAGAATACATAACCATTCAATTGATACTTCTTATACTCGCTTGATATGAAATTGGGTCCTGTGGGGAGAGGAGCAAGCCTTGGCGTGGCATCACCATTCTTCAGTAACTGAAATTATGGATTACATAAGTTAATGTCACATGTTTTAAAGATTGCAATTATTTATCATTTAATAATGTACCTTTGACCTAATAATGACCTCATGCGACACCTAAAGTCTAAATTCACTGTCTGAATGTGAAGCCGTCCTATATTTTTTTGTTTGCCCAGATGCATTAGATTATGTACATTGAATGGCAAAATTTATCAAGAATATGAACAAGTATATAAGATAACAACACGACGTAAAATTATCACGAACGTACTCTCTCCATTCATTGATATCTTCATGGATTTCAAACATATAACGAGTCGCTTGCTCATATTATAAACTTGTCACTTTAAATCGTTTTCCTGTGACTTGGTCACCCTCTTCGGTGAAATCATCTCCATCATCTACAATATTATGGTTGAGCATATATTACATTGTAAACTTGTCACTTTAAATCGTTTTCCTGTGACTTGGTCACCCTCTTCGGTGAAATCATCTCCATCATCTACAATATTATGGTTGAGCATATATTACCTAGAGAACACGGATGTCTTCGCCATAATTTATTCCTCCGAGATGGATCCGTGAATCTACCACGTATTCTTAACATACTCTTTGAAAACTTTCATTGACCTTTCAAATGGTACATCCATCTTATAGGATGGAAAAGAAGCACCTCATCGCATAAGTCCACCAACAAGTGAATAATTATGTCGAATAATTCTCGGGGGTAAGTACATCTCCAACACATAAGTTTCTTTAGCTAGAGTTGATTTTGTAGCCACAATTTTCTTTCGGTTAACTGTTTTTCCACACAAAAGTATGAATCAAAGGCTAATTGTATAATGTCCCTCAGTAAATACTTATGATTAGAGAAACAATGTTTAAATAAGAAAGGGACAAGTTGTATGATCATATACCAATCGTGAACCTTGCACTTTTTTAGATCATATATGGCATATCTCACAATCCTATGAAAATTTGATGAAAATTAGAGGGAATTTTCGAATTATGACGTGTGTCTAAAATAACCGTTCTTTCTTCGCTCATCAAAGTATATTCCCCAGGGGGATTATATTCCTTCCACTACTTTCTTCTCTCAACCATAATTATGACCTAATTTTCAACACTTTAAGATCATGATGTGCCTTTTCTATATCCTTCGAATGACTTCCACCTCGACATGTGCTCACAAGATTTTTGATTATGTTCTTATCAGCATACATGATATCTAATAGATGATACACGGGGTTACCCTTCCAATACAGTAAATCAAATAATATTGACCCGCTTAACCACGCCTTCCTTTTCTCGGCTTCATTCTCAGTAGGGGTCATTTTATGCTTCATATTATTGAGTTTAGGATTCTTTCCCGACACATTAGCTCCAAATTTGTAAGTCATCCTTTCAATTTGTGAACCTTAAATATTTCTTATAGGTAACATATGTTCGAACCGACTCAACATAAAAATAGAGAATTTATCAAATCTAAACCTGTGATAGGGAGGCAACAATATCATATGGGAATGATATATAATTTTGCCACTATTCTTGAGATGTTGAGAACTAGTTTCCTCATCACTAATGGGACAACCAAAGTAATTGTGAGCATTACATCCCGATAAAATCCCATAAGTTAGGAAATCATAAATTTCTCAGATTAACATAGTTTTTAATGTGATCTTCATGTGTTGCTAGATTCAACTTCGTCCACACCCACTACCCACAACTCATTCAATTCTTCTACCAATGGTGCCAAGTAGATATCAATGTCATCACTTAGAGCCTTTGGTCCTTGTATAAAAAAGACAACATATAAAATCCTTGTCTCATGCACAGGAAACGAGGGGGATTTAAGGGTGCTAAGATTACTAGACATACACATTGATTTTTTTTTCTTAGAGTGACAAATGGATTGAACCCCTATATGGATGTTTCCAAATGAATATTATGTTGTTCATTGTAAAAATTTGAACGATTAAAATTTATGATTTTCCAACAGTTGAGTCCATAGGATGACGCATGAGTTTATCCTATGATTCTGACATAGCGTGCCAAGTCATTGCTTACGCTATCCATGGTATTGTGAAAAAACTCTTCAACCTGGGACCAACGGGGAAATATTTCAATACAATTTTAGTAACTTTTGAAAGTGAGCCTACCTTATTATTATAACCATGATATAGACCATATATAGGTTCCACGCATACAAGATATTGATCAAGATTTTTTACTCCTCCGGTATAGTATGCAATCATACTTGCAAGCATAAGTTGATTTATACTTCATTTCAAAACCTTTCAAATTGTTATTAATACTCGGATAGTTACATGGAAGCGTATTTTTTTGGGGAGAAAACCCTTCCCCCAATTCATAATTGTAATTATGACATTTTAAGACATACCAAAATAGCAATCTGGAACGATTTAAAACCGTGCCAGATCAGGGGTGCTAGATTTTCTAGCACAATTTAGGACCATTATATATTGCCCAATCTGGCATGCTTTTAAAACGTGCCAGATTTTAATTTAGGACACTCTAGGCACGCTTTTAAATCGTGATAGATATATTGAATCTGACACGATTTTAAAACGTGCTAGATTTCCATTTTTCGGCACGCTTTTGGCATGGTTACAAAGCATTCCAAATTATTTTATGAGCAAACTAAAATTTTACAATTGTTATGATTTTGGCACGGTTTTAAACTGTGACAAAATTTTCAATTAATAAAAAAAAATTATTTGAAAACAAATCAGGAAAATCGGCAAATTTGAAATTTGGTACGAAATATATTTATTATTTACAAAAATATATGAGAATTCACAAATTTCAAATCTCGCACATTGTTGAAAACTAATGTACATGAAAACTTCAAAATATTACAAGTGTTATAGTTCATAGACAAAAAAAAATTGGGGAGAGTTTCCTTTATCATCTGGACATTCTAAAAACTGATAATATATAACCTGAGTAATGTAAAGCCCCCCGGCCATAAAATATAACAACAAGATTTCAAAAGTCCATACGTCCATAAAAGTTAACAATAAAATTACAAAGGCCTGTACGACCATAACACATAAAAAATAGAATCCTGAATATTAACGACCTTAAATAAACAATACCCTTATTTTAAATCATTGACTTCTTCGTGTGTTCCACGTGGATAAAAGCTAACGATAAAATGTTATCCTACAAAAAAAAGGATTCAAAAAAGACATGATATCAGTATACGAGTGTAGACACCCATTCTAGCACCCCATAACCTCTCCTAGGTCTTTGGCACCTCCCTTCATCACTCCAAACCTAGAGGCCATTGGGCACTTCTGGGCTCCATTTGACCAAAATTAAAACTCTTTAGCTTGACCGAGACTGAATTAATATTCAAAGAGAACGGAAACCTCTATCCAACGGTCGATGAACGATCCGTTTTCCCTCGAAACTTGATTAGGAGGTCACCGAATGCTCCTAGGCTCTATTTGACCAATGTCAACTCTTCAGATCGATCGAGACTGAATGAATCTTTGAAGGACACTAAAAACCCTTTCCAACGGTCCACCCCGTGCGCGATTCTGACTTAAGGTATGGACAAATGATCCGTTTTACTTTGAAAGGTCACCGAATGCTTCTAGGCCCCGGTTGACCAAAGTTAACTCTCCAAACTGAGTCAAACTCTTTAGAATGTCGAATTACATCTCGTAACCTTTCCAACGGTCTACCCCGTGCATGATTCTGACTTACCATGCATACGAACGATCCATTCGCGTCCGATGATTCCCCGTCCAAAAGACCTATGAGCGCTTTCGAGCTACACTTGACCCAAATTAAACTCCCGGACCCGGGAGCGGTCTAAAAGACTTTTAAATGTCTCCAAAGTACCTTTCCAATGGTTCACCCCGTGCATGATTCAGATCGGCAATTTGCGGTCTATAATTGATTTTTCGATGGAACTTGAAAGAGACTGCCAAAACACACCTACCGATTAGCAAGACCAGGACTACGCTAATCGAAAATCCCCTGGGCCTATAAAAATAAGGTCCTGACCTCATTTCAAGGGGACCCCAGATCTTAAATCCATCACTCTCAGCTAATTCAGAAAACCTCTCTCGAAGTTAGCGTGATTTCCACATCCAAATCCCTTTTCAACCCTCACTTTTCATCCTATTTTCTCACTAAACTTGGTGAATTAACTACCCTTCATCATCATCCAAGTTCAAGGGTTGCTCTCAAACATTCAAGATCAAGCTCAAGATCTTGTAGAAGGTCCAACTTTCTCAACTCCTTCTTCAAGTTCTCCTAAATTCCTATATCTTATTTTATTACTTAGCACTTTTATTCTCTCATCTCATATATCCTAATAAACTTTTTATCTAGTATTATTGCACATCTCTTATTTTCCTATAAATAAAACCAAAAAAACAAGAAAAAGACGATTTGCTCATAAATTCCAAACGAAAATTCTCGCACTTTTCTCACACTTCTCTCACAACTAAAACACGTTTTTACACACACCCACACACACATATAAGAGAAGTACCCAGTTGGATTTATAGGATAAATCCGACCCTTCGTTTTTCATACGAACTACGTGGACTTTGATGCCTCTATAGGCTACATAGGCGTCTCGGGGTAAAACCCGAGACTCGAGTACTATTCCTACTTTTCTCCCATTTTTTATTTTTCTGTATTATTTAAACTTAACTCTATTAGATTCTATTCTTGTTCCTAGTGGCATATTTTTTCTTATATGTTATCGGTCCATTATAACGATCGACGTAAGGATAATCGCGTATATCCTATTTTCTAATACTACTTTTAGGGATAATCCTATGGATGACTCGCTTTATCTATTCCATGATACAAGTCGATGATTCCTATCGCCACTACATATACACATGCACACATATCACGGGGAAATAAAGGAAAATAACAATAACCCATGAGATACCGCAAGAGCGGAATGGGTGCCTAACACCTTTCCATTTCGTAACTTATCCTCCAAACCTTTTTTGAATCATTTTTGGTTTCGTATGTATTAGTATGTCTTTGGATGTTGTCCTTCAGGATGGCTCCCCTTTCTTTTGTCTGTTTTTATGTAAAATAGACTAGAAACTCCATCTCTCTACATTTTTCACCTCATCACCAACGCCGACCGAAGCCTCCCGAGAGGGATGCGTGGGACCAAGATCCTCCTAACAAGAAAAAGACCTACATCTTCTTCGTCTCTCTCCCTTAGTGAGGATCGAGGTATGGACACAATGGCGACTCCACTGGGGACTTTCATTTTGAGGGCTAGACTCTATTTACATGGGTGTTATATTTGCTTCTATTTTAACCTATTTTTCATGCCCCCTTTACTATTTATGTGTACCTCATGCTTATGCTTCTATTCACACACTTGTAGAGGATTCTCCATGCACACTTCACACCACATGCACCGAGGATCACATATGTCCACATGTTGCACGCATTACCCATCCATACTTGGTGTACCATTGGTACTTGTACTTTTCCCCCCATTTGGCATAATCAAGAAAGATACTCTCATCATAAGATACTAATAATAGAATCATGCATGATTCACATGTCATCACCAAAGAGCATTTTGATTTCCCAAATTTTGTCCAACAACTAGAGGGTCACTTTGTGATGGGCGTTGGCCCGGCAGGGCGCAGTTAGCCTAAGAGATATGACTCTCACCTTACATTAGCCAAGTACCTTTGACGTATATCGAACGGTTCTCCCGCATTGTACCGCTTGACTGAAGTCATGATGGGAGGTATATCGTAGGGAATTCATTCACGTACGCCGAGTATATAAAATTCTCTCTCACACGTACCGTCCCCACGAGGTATATAGTGAGGAAATTCATGTACACTCAGGTATATCAAATGGCTTGTCCACACTTACCAATTGCCCATAAGAGCAACACGTATATCGTGGAAGTCAGGCCAAAGGGGTAACCCTTTCTGATTCACCCAACCAACTGCATACCCGCATACTGGTGTCAAGCCTAGGACACACATGTTAGATTACCGATTTCAACCCGAAACTCTACCGAAATTCCGAGTCGGTCTGCCGCCCAAATTTTTGTGCATTTTCAAAATGGGACCCTACCCGTGAGCCTGGTTACAAGTCCAACCACAGCTTTGCATATGTTACAAACCCAACTTTCCAAGGCTCGGGTCCCGTTCAACATTTCATTTTTGCATTTAGGGGAATTTAATACAAGTGAGAACATAATAATTATAATAATCATGTTGAGACCCATCTTCCAAAAACATTTCTCCTTCGTTTGTCAAAAATCCATAAACATTTTTCCTTTCTTTATCAAAAATCCAAAAACACTTCTCCTTCGTTTGTCAAAAATTCGAAAACATTTTTCCTTTCTTTATCAAAAATCCAAAAATATTTTGTCTTTCAATCTAAAAAAAAAGAAAAAATATGAAAAATAATTTCAGTCTTTTTCTTAAAAAAATCCCATTTTACACATTCTCAGGTCGATTGCACGCCCTTGGCTTGGCTCCTTATTGGCTTCAGTCTTCAGGAAAATCACCCCGGAGTTCGTCCATTCCCCTACTACTTCTTCCGAGTCCAAAATCCATCCGCTTTCCATGGAGAACACATATTAAGTACCAGTTGTGCAGCCAGATCTGACGGTAGTTTTGGCTTAGCTCGTGTCCAAGATTGACAACCTCCAGACTGAGGTCCGAGAGATGAAACGAAACCAGGTTCCTATTCCTCAAGGGACTTAGGACCTGTTCCCTCATGCTATGGGTCAACCCAATCCTATCTGGGTTCCCAAAGAGTAACAACATGCTCCGTGTGCCCCTCCTATTAATGGGACGTCGCCTACCCAGCTTCCTACCAAACCTTATCCAGCCTGGGGCTAACTTACCTATGATCATTGATCCGAAAGAGGAATAATTGAACAAGGTCAAAGAAGATCTCAAGATTCTAACTAAGAAGTTCTAATAAGTCATAATCTCTGGGAATTACATGGACTACACCCACATGTCTCCTTATCCTAAAGCGAGGTTACTCGAGAAATTTAATATGCCAAATATCGAGAAATTCGGAGGTAGTGGACCCCCAATTATTCCTCTTTGCATCTATAACCATTCTATAACTCTCCTAGGGGCTTCTGAAGAAGTTATGGCCCAACTATTTCAGCAAACTTTCAAGGATAGCGCCCTCCGATGGTTTTTGTCTCTCGAGGAGTCCAGAATCTGTAGCTGGGAGGACGTAGCCCAAGAATTCATATCGTAGTACAAATACAATGAAGAGCTTGAGGTCACCCGTCGTGATTTCGATATGCTCAAACATAAATCTAGGGAATCATTCAGTAACTTCATAGCTTGATGGAGGCAAAAAGCATCCACTATGACCAATCGGCCATCTGAGGAAGAACAAGTCAACTTAGTGAAGAATAATTTCTTACCCCATATTCGAGCAACCATGGGAGGACAATATTATCCCCACTTCCGAGCTATCAGAGAAGAGGGAGTAGAAATTGAAGAGGGTCTTGCTAAAATAGAAGTTAAACTAAAGAATGTGTCCAGACAATTCACTCCTAGAAAATATGATAAAACTGTCAGTGATGTAGTCTCAACAATCAACAACATCTCTCAACCAACCGCCTCGTTGGCACCAGAAAGTTGACCAATCCAAGTTCAAAAGGAATACACCGATCTCCATGCACCCCCCTCCAAAGTTTATCAAGCCCTATTAAGCCAAAACCTTATCAAACCCTTGGGACCTCGTCTCTTGCCAAACCCACTTCAAAGAAACATCAAGGCAGATGCCCATTGCACCTTTCACAAAATGGTTGGCCATACCACCGACCAATGCTTTCACCTTCGAAACATAATCCAAGGTCTAATTGACCGGGGTACCATTGCCCCACCAGCCAATCCTAAGCCAAACACTACTCACAACCCACTCCCAAATCATACCAATGCTATCTTCCTAGAAGAGAACCCAGAATTTGATCCCTCAATTCAAATCAAAACCATACACTCTCCCAAACCTCTCCAAGCTTGCCCATATTTCCTCCAACACCCTATTAGCCCCGCTGATTAGGCACTGTCACTCATTACTAGAGCATTCATCATTGTCCATACCCATTCCGAAAATGGAAGTATGGAATTATCAGAAGTGTTAAACCAACTCCTAGAGTTCGGGATGAGATTTACCTTACAAATGATCATTGATTACCGGAGGTTTAGTACGCTATTCTTGGAAGCATGGAAATGGGCCTGAGATTCAGACAGTTAGGTAGTACCGACCGATGAAGTCAGCATAGATGACGTTGTCCAGATCATGGCAGAATTATTCAGGAAAACTAATGATATTTGCATTATAATCGAGTTACTTGATACTATGAATCAACAAGGATGCCTGGTCCATTCACCCTCACTTATCCCCGCAGAATGGAAAGACCTGTATGAAGAATCCATTGAAGTTGTGGAATGCATTGACTTTACATGGAAAGACATAATTATTGCCACCGGATGGGTGGAAGAATTTAAAAATTCAAATGCAGAGCAAGCTTCTAATAAAATTATCCTTGTAGCTGACATGTGTGGAATGATATCATTTGAAGAACTCCACGGAGAAATAAATAAGGTGGAAGAACAACCCGAGATTTATGAGGAAATGGGGTTCGTGTTCTTCCCTTCTTGAGTAAATAACATGACCAAATCAGGAAGGCATTACCAGATCCTAAGCTCACTACCAGCAAATGACAAGGGGAAGGGTGTTGAAAACCTTCCTATGCTAGAGATGACCATCGAAGAGAAAAAGATCCTAAATTAACTGAAGAAAACTCAAGCTAACATCACTCTGTGGGGTCTTTTCATGTGTTCCCAGGTACACATAAATGCTTTGATCAAGTTGTTGACTGTACCCACAGTTCCTCCTTCAACCACACCAAAAGAAGCAGTAAATCTAATCGGATCCACGACCTCTACCCGAACACTATCCTTTTTTGAAGAAGAAATTCCTAGAATTGGGCCAAACCACAATCATGCACTCAATATCTCCATCGAAGTTATGGGAAAAATCATACAGATCTCTCTTGTGGATAATGGATCCGCCCTGAATGTATGCCCATTAAGAACCTTCAAATGCCTAGGACTGAAGGAAAGTGACCTCCCTCCAACCTCCGCTGCTGTACGTGCCTACGATAGTACTCGTCGGGAAGTGATGGGGTCCATAAATCTTATAATAGGGGATGTCCCTATAAACCCTGTCATTGATTTCCAAGTCATTGACATCCCAGCTTGTTTCAACTTGTTGCTTGGATGACCTTGGCTCCAGAGTATCAAGGGTGTGTCTTACTCATTCCATCATAAATTGAAGTTCTTCTTCGATGGAAGAGTCATCACCATTTTGGGCCACGACAACAATATCGAGGGTGAAAGTACCAGTAATCCAGTCCTTGAGATACAATTTGGGTCAAATGATATGCTCCTATCAGGATTCTGAATTGATCCACTTCTACTCCCAGTTGGGGATGATTTCAAAGAACAGGTTTGTCCAGAATATGACCATCATGGCAACGTTAATGTTATTCAGAGGTTCAGAAACATGCACTTCATGCCCGAACTGGGTCTAGGACGAAGACAATAAGGGATACTTGAGCCCATTGTACTAAAGAAGGATTTCCCCCTTGTGGTTTAGGATATCAACCGTCGGAACAAGAGCTCAGAATGATCCGCCAGTATTGACCAAAGAGAAGACTAGACTGCACCCAGACTATCCCAGGTGACTCCTTGAATGGACGATTCATTAAAGAGGATGAGGACTTCCCCTTTTATGGCTTCCCATAACCATGGTATGACCATTCAGACAAGAAGATTAAGCCTGGAATGGATATATTTTTCTAGGATAGCTACCCATGGGACGAAAGTTCCCAACACCATGTACAACCACTCATCAAAGATACTAAACAGACTAAGGAAAGTGACTACGAGGACTCGTTCAACTTACAGACAATGGGGTTGACACTCTGCATGGTTCATTAAGGCACTACACCACTGAATCCATCCCACCTAATTAAAGCTGCTGATACACCTGATTAGTAGCCAATTGCACGAGATTAGGATAGGGGATACCCTTGACAAGCATGAGCGCACACAACTCGAATAATTAATGAAAGAATTCATGGATGTCTTCGTGTGGTCCTATGACGATATGCCCGACATTGATCCGGAAATAGCTCAACATGAGATCCTCACTCTTCCAGATTACAAGCCGATTAAATAAAAGTTGAGAAAGATCCGCATCAAATGGTTCCTTAAAGTCAAAGAAGAAGTGGTTAAACAGTTGAACGTATGCTTCATTCGTGTGATCTAATATCCCACATGGTTAGCCAACATAGTGTATGTGCCAAAATCGGGAGGGAAAGTTCAGATATGTGTAGACTATTGAGACTTGAACAAATCCTCTCCAAAGGATGATTACTCGTTACCCAATATCGAGATGATCGTAGACAACACAGCCAGTCATGCTCTCAAATCATTCGTCGACGGGTTTACCGGATACAACCAAATCAAAATGCACCCAGATCATTAAGAAAAGACCTCATTCATCACCCCATGGGGAACCTTTTGCTACACTGTTATGCCATTTGGTCTCAAGAATGCTAGGGCTAACTATCAGAGGGATGCCACAACTATCCTGCATGATCTGATTCACAAGGAAGTCGAGGTCTATGTGGATGATATGATTATCAAATCCAAAACTAGAGAAGGTCATGTTCCCGCTCTCTGAAAGTTCTTCGAATGATTGCGACGATATCAGATGAGAATCAATCCACAGAAATGTGTCTTCAGCATTACAAAAGGAAAAGTATTGGGATTCATGGTCAGTGATAAGGGGATAGAAGCAGATCCTTACAAGATGAAAGCCATACTTGAGATGCCACCTCCCCGAATGAAGAAATAAGTCCATGGATTCCTTGGGAAATTGCAATACATCAGCCGGTTCATCAGCCAACTAAGATCCATCTGCGAACCTATTTTCAAACTCCTCCGAAAGAATTCAACCCAGGTTTAGAACATGGCCTGCCAAGAAGCTTTTGATCGAATAAAGCAATACCTAACTCGACCTCTAGTACTCAAGCCACCACAACCTAGTGTCCCTTTATTCCAATACTTGACCATAATCGACACTGCAACTGGGGCTTTTCTAGACCAATACCTTGAAGATTCCTACGAAGAAAGAGCCATCGGTTATGCCAATCGCAAATTGCCTGAATACGAAGTCAACTACACTGCTTTGGAAAAAGCACGCGTCGCGCTTGTCTGGGTCACCCAAAAGATGCAACAACATGCTCACCTTCCCCATTAAACTGGTATCCAGAATGGACCCCATCAAGTACATGCTTAAGAAACCTGCCTTGTCTAGCCGAATGGCCTGGTGGTTGATGCTCCTAGCTGAGTTTGATATCGTGTACGTCCTGCAGAAATCGATAAAAGGAAGAGCCATCTCTGAGTATCTCGCTGATTATCCCATGGAAGAATCTGAGTTTGATATTCTTGAAGCCACTCCTAATAAAAAGGGATATGGCATTGGGATACTTTTGATCGCCCGAGATGACTCCCACACTCCCATCTCCATGAAATTGGATTTCCCTTACACCAACAACATGAATGAATACGAGGCGTGTACGGTAGGCCTCAAAGTTGCTCTTAAGAAACGAATTCAATGCCTAAATGTCTATGGGGATTCTTCCCTCATCATCGGTCAATTGCTCAAAAAGTGGAAAGTCAAGGACAAGAAGCTCCAACCCTTCCACTACCTACCTCGACAAATAATTGCCTAGCCGATGCCTTTGCTACTTTAGCCTTCATGGTCGACATGCCCTAAGGAATAATAATTCCCCCCTTCCTAGTTCAAAAGCAAGATAAACCAACCCATTGCTACCACATTTAGCTCATCACCACAGAAGTACCTGAGCTAGCCGATTACTGGTAATATGATATCTAGCACCTCCTCAAGTATGGTAGGTATCCCGAGGGTTCCAATAAAAAAGACCGAACAACTCTCCGAAGACTGGCCACCCAGTACATCATCTGTCATAAAGCACTATTCAAGAGAAACATCGATGGAACCCATCTACACTGCATCGCAGGGGCTGTAATTAAAGAGGTAATGCAGAGAATCCACAACGGGGAATGCAGGACCCACATGAACGGTCACATGCTTGCTAAGAAGATCATTTGACAAGGCTACTGCTGGACCACTATGATCTAGGATTACACTGCCTATGTTCGAAGGTGCCTCAAATGCCAATAGTTCTCCAACCTTCAACACCTGCCTTCATGAGAATTATACAACATAACTTCTCCCTGGACGTTCTCCACCTGGAGTATCGACATCATAGGGAAAGTTACGACGAAGGATTCCAACGGGCATGATTTCATCTTAGTTACCATTTATTACATCACCAAATATGTCAAAACCGAGTCATACGCAGTCCTGAACGCCAAAAAAGTGGCCAAATTTATCAGGAAGAACATCATCTGCTGATATGGGGTCCCGTACGAGCTAGTGTCAGATAACGAGTTGAATTTTGAGGCAAAAGTCACATAAGGGGTAAACGAGTATGGGATTCAGAGACACAAATCTTCTCCCTACCGACCTCAGACCAATGGTGCAGTCGATGCCGCTAATAAAAACCTCAAAGCCATCATCAGCAAGATGATAGAAAGCTATCGAGATTGGGCCGACCGAATCCCTTACGCCCTTTGGGGCTACCGAACCTCGATCTGAACTTCTACTCTCTAGTCTACGGCATGGAAGCAGTCCTAGTCGTGGAGCTATTAATACCCTCCTTGTGTGTCATGCTTGAAAGCAAGGTCAACGAAGAAAGGATATTAAAGTCGTCTTGACGAGTTGACCCTCCTAGATGAAAGGATATTAAAAGCTCTATAGTACATACAAGGGTACCATACCCGTATAGCGCGATCATTCAATAAAGGAGTCAAGGACCGCAGTGTCCAAGCGGGGGATTTATTCCTCAAAAAAAATAATAGAGCCCATCTGGGACCCCAGAGGAAAATTCATGCCTAATTGGAGGGGCCCATACATTGTGAAGAAGATATTGTCCGGCGGTGCCGCCATACTCACCGCCTTAGATGGAGAAGATATGGTTCATCCAATCAACCTGGACCGTCTCAAGAAGTTCTACCCCTAGTTCGAAATCTCGGCGCACTACGACTCTTCTCATCTCCCTTCTATTCTATAAATAAAAATAAAAATAAAAATAAAAAAAAATCTTCATTTCCCTATACCCAGAACTACGTTGGCCTTATCCTCTACAAAACCATTTTTAGAAAAATTAAAACTTTTCAAAACACCCAGAGGTATGTAGGTAGCTCATATATCTTACATGATCAAGAACCTTTCTTTTTCACAAAAAAACTATTATTTTCTTATCTCAGAGAATGATAGTTCATTATAACATATACTTGAATAAAAGGAATATGCATGCCATAGCAATTGGTATAGATCAATTCAAAAATACAAAATTCATCAAAAGGCACAGCTAGATGATCAAAAACTTATTTATTTCACTAATAAGAAATTACGATACAATTACATAAGAAAAGGAATGGATAAGTCTCTCCCCCTACCTTCCTAAAAGCCAAATGAATTCCCAAACTTATTCCCCATTACAAAATAAACTCTCTCCAAGAGCCCTACCCACAGATACCGGAGGAGCCCGCTCCATCATCATCATCTACATCCTGGGGTCCCCAAGCTTCTCTTGCCTAAATAGAGTGCCACTGACGCTCCATGGACCGATAAGCTCAAACAAGCCTCGAAAAAACTACCACACCTCCCTCCATGGTATCAGATAAAATAAGCCACCTTTGTCCAGTCTCCACTACCAACATCTTGCTGACCACTCTTCTCCATAACCACTTCATATAACCCCCAGGGACGTGCCAAACTCTCCTAACAGACTGAGAGGGACGGGTCAACGGACGTCGACTCTCCCATAAAGAGCCAAGCCGTATGCGCAGATGCTCTGTCAAATCCTCTACCGAAAAGAAGTCTAGTGCCTGAGGTGGAACGATCTTCTCCTAACCAAATTGGATAAAAAGACGCCAAGGGAAATAGAAAGAGGTCTGTCTGAGACCAACTAGCCAAACGTATGGGTATTATCCCAGTTCCAGAATAGGCAACACTTGTTCCCACCAAGGCAGCGGCCAGTACAGATTTAAAGCTCCATGCTCCACAAACTAGTTCTCCCAACTCTCGATATCTAGACCAACACTGATAAAATGGCGTGAAAAGAAGTTAGGTACAACCGACAAAGGGTATTCAGGAGGAGTCACCAGGCGAAATCTTTCAGACAACCACATGAATAGCATCATTAGGCTACCCTTCAGAAAGTCAAAATAACCTTCTCGCCAAGCATCCAGGACATTCAGAGTCTCCATCAATGTCATCGATGCATGGTTGCGATGGTATGACATCCATGAAGTGATGGCTGCAAGTTGTATGGGTCCACCAACAGTTCCCTAGTCACCAGTAGCAGTTTTGAAACAAAGCCTAGAATGATTACTTCGACATATCCAGCATCACCAACCTCCTGAAATGGATAGACCGTAGCACTTTCGAAAGAGAAATCATTCCTCCAGTAACTAAGGATCTACCCGCCGAGGGCGAGTCGCAGAAAAGTCCAGCCAACAACTCCAGGGGAGACCGAGAAAACTCAAGCATAGCAGTCACCACAATAGGATTTACACCGAACATGGAAAAAAATTCCTCATAAGTCGGAAAGACTTCTTCCAAGGTAAAGCTGAATACATGGTCTTAGGGGTACCAAAATTATACCGTCGCCATCAGGATGTTCCATTCTATGGGCTGGTTATGCCATAAAGAGACTCGACGCATGTTGAAAGCATCGTAATCGATGTTGTAGGAGCACGTCGCCTCCAAAGTCTTGAGGTAGTCGGCAAACTCGACACTACCAGGAAGAGCCATCTTACAGAATAAGAAAAGTTAGGATGTGAAGGTATGATGAAAACACTCCAGCCTTGCCCCTCTTTTATACTTGAAACCCCCCACAAAAGACCTAACCCCTACAGAAATTGGAGGAAACCCTTCCCCACAAGGTACCAAAGGCTGAAGAGGGTACCATTAAAAGCTTTGAAATGATGGGATTGGACTGACCTGTCGATAGGCAGGACAAGGTTCTTATCGATCGACAACCTCCCATTTTTGGAAATTTCCTTTTTTCCTCTTTTGTCAAAATCAGAAAACTCAATAAATCAATTGATATTCTCAACATAATTTCAAAAATATCCTTTTCATCTTTATATAATTTCTCATTATGAATAAAACTTTCTTTCAAACTCCCAAAAATATTTTACGGTCTCATAAGCAAAGTAAAAAGCGCATATGAATGCATTCATTCATTCATCATTAACAGAAGATAATTAAAAACATCATTGCATTGTATAAATATTTCTCTATGTTACATCAATCTTTCAGGAAACAAAGAAAAGCAGAAAAATAATGGGACTCAGGCCGAACCCACAGTCTCTCTCACCTACCATTCACCTCTCTCTCCTAATAGCTTCCATCCCTGCGACGCACTCTCTTTCCCCTACGACAAGATGAGGCACCACCGCTACCCGATCCAGAATCTTCCCCGGATGAAGCAGACGGCACCAAGTAAGAAGGAACAACAATCACATCCCGAATATGGGTAGTCGCTGAAGTTATCCAGTCCCTAATATCCCTCAGCTAAGTGGTGGATACCCGAACTTTCTACAAGAAAAGGCAGAATCAGTATCAAGCATAGAAGATCAAAAGAAACCAAAGGCGAAGAACGTAAAAGATATACCTCAGGACGAAGGACCTCATCTGTGAAGACCAACACCTCTAGATCCATCGCATGAGGATGATGCAATATAAGCACCATCCCTCCATCAGCACGTCGGATGTTGTATGAAGGGGTATGAAACCGCACAAAGGGGACCTCCGAAGTCACCGCCGTCACAGATATCGATGGAAAGCCATCACTGTGGGAAGACCCACTGGCCGAATCGAACCCGAATGAGGGAAAGGTAGTGCATCATATATGCTGGGAGACATCAACCAGCTCGTCACGAAGTCCATATAATCATACGACACAATTATATAGGTGTATAGAAGATAGGACTCGCCAACCATTTCCACGATCCTCGTATCCTCTGGCAGCAGCCGATCCCACCTCATAGACATAGGAGGCCTCACAGGTGGCAACACACCCTCCTCCTCAGCAATCTGTCGGACCACCCTCTCTTCGAGATACCAAGAGTGGCCAAACTCAAGCGTCGAGAAATGCCTCATCTGCGCATTCATCCCAGTCAACCCCGTGTCCTGAATAGCCGTCCCCCGAGGGTAAAAGGTCACCTGAAAAATCCCCAGTAGATATAAGTCAATATAGAATCAAAGCATACAAAGATTTGGACTAAAGAAGAAAAAACTCTTACCCTATCACTGGTCAGGCCATTCAAGACCAGACGCACTGCCTCCAGAGAAGAGACTTCCTCGACTGTCGATTGGCCTTTCGCCACCGATACAACCGAAAAAAGTCCCCAACGGTCTCATCCTTTAGAGAAATCAACTCGGTATTACACCCAATCACCTCATAGAACCTGGTCTTCCAAAGATAAAAATATGCAATCAAAAAGAGATGCACAAGGAAAATATGAGTGCATGAAAGGAAAATGCACAAACTAAAGAATACATCAAGAAGATACGTGGTTCCAGTAAAAGACTGCCGGCAACACCGACTGAATGCATCCAGAGAAAAATAAAGGGTCGCCAAAGTCAGGCTCCCCTAATCATAGAGAGGGATGTTCGAAAACATCCTCAAGTATGGTAAAAGCCATAAGTGGACGACGACGCCGCTCGACGCCCCCCCCCCCCCCCCCCCAACACTAGCAAAATAAACAAACGGGCCATCTGGCTTACCTGCATCCCATCCTCCACATCAATCACCCTACCCAGCAACACATACCTTAGCAGGGACATCCGGATGGTGTCCCCAGATACTATCCTCCCCACATCGCCAAGCGCTACCCCCACTGCCTCCGGCCTCACCCGCAGAGAACGATCCACCTCTATCTGCTCTCCATCACAATCCAGCCCCAGCAGCTGCTGTACATCTATGGGAGTCACAGTCATCTCCCCAAAACCAAAATGGAAGATATAGGTAGTGTCCGAGAACGCTTAAAATCGTCATGGACCGAGGCATCTCATCCAGCATAAATGCCAACTTGCCAAAGCTTGCTGATGATACCACCCAACGCACCATAGGTGGAAGGTTCTCCAAACATCCTTAAGCCTCGTTGTCCCACGGGCATGCATGGTCGATAAAGAAACATCAGATTGTCAAAGAAAAATCTCGTCAAAATCCAAGAAAAAAGGGAAACCACAAAACAAAGATGCCAAAAGTCATTTTACTTACATAACCGCCAGGGTTCACCACCCTCGAAGAGCGATGACGCGACATGTCCTGCAAAATGGTCCGCTTGTTCACAATTGTATCAAATGCATCAAAAGAATTTTCGCTCCCCAAAGCAAGAGGCGCCCTAGCCCTCCACTCAACATTCACCCAGTTGTCAACAACCAACCATTCCCTACATACCACGGTGCTCAAAAAAGCGGCCATTTTTCAGATTACGGATTGCAAGAACATTTCGCAGAAGAAAATTGCAAGGAGAGAGAAGGCAAGAAGATGTGAAAAATGAGGGCAACCCGCCCCTTTTTATAGGATGCCAAGGGTCATGCCGATCGGCACAGACCCCCCACCTACTAATCGGCACTGCCCATTTACCTTCTCGATGCAGTCCAAAAATCCATCCCACTGCCGAATGGCACCCTCCACACCATGCCGACCAACACCCCCCTCAAATTTTAGTACAAAAACTCCCAAAAAATACCAGAAATCCCTGAAAAATACTCAGAAAATTCCCAAAAATCCTGGGAGGATTTAGAACATTCTCACCAAGAAAATTCTGCACCCAGTCAAGCCGAACCCCTATTTCCCCAGTGGAACTCTCAAATGTCAAGTGAATCTCCTCCCGATAACATCCCCGGTGGACCCCTAAAGCATTCCAAAATTCCAGATCATCTCCTATTCCTCAAAGGTCTCAAATTTCCCCAAGCAATACGTCCAAACCCTGGACCACCTAATCGCTTCCCCAGTGGAATTTATAGTATCAGATTGGCTATACCCCTGCAAAATCTCCAAACAATACAAAATTTTCCCCAGAAATTAGCTCCCTAGCTCAAATCAAAATCACAACGTAATTTCCCCGGCAGAGTTCCCCGGGAATCGTCAATTTAAGCCCTCAGAATTGACTTCAACCCACAGAATCGATCATTACAACATAATCCCTCAGAATTGGCTTCGACCCACAGAGTTGGTCATATCAACTTAGCCCTCACAATTGGCTTCGACCTGCAGAATTGGTCATTACAACCTACACCCTCAGAATTGACTTCGACCCATAGAATTGGTTATCTCAATTTAAGCCCTTAGAATTGGCTTCGACCCATAGAATTGGTCATCATAATTTAAGCCCTCAGAATTGGCTTCGACCCATAAAATTGGTCATCACAATTTAAGCCCTCAGAATTGGCTTCGACCCGCAAAATTGGTCATCTCAACTAAAGCCCTAAGAATTGGCTTCGACTCACAGAATTGATCATTACAACCTAGCCCTTAGAATTGACTTCGACCCGCAGAATTGGTCATCTCAATTTAAGCCCTCAGAATTGGCTTCGACCCGTAGAATTGGTCATCACAATTTAATCCCTCAGACTCAGCTTCGACCTATAGAATTGGTTATCTGAACTTAAGCCCTCATAATTGGCTTCGACCCGCAGAATTGGTCATCTCAATTTAAGCCCTTAGAATTGGCTTCGACCCGCAGAATTGATCATCTCAACATAAGCCTTCAGAATTGGCTTCGACCCGCAGAATTGGTCATCTCAACATAAACCCTCAGGATTGGTTTCGACCCACATAATTTTTCACCTCAATTTAAGCCCTCGGAATTGGCTTCCACCCGCTGAATTGGTCATTTCAACTTAAGCCATCAGAATTGGCTTCAACCCACACAATCGGTCACTCTCAACCTAAGCCCTCAGAATTGGCTTCGACCCATAGAATTTTTCATCTCAACCTAAGCCCTCATAACTAGCTTTAACCCATAGAATTGTTCATCTGAAATCCCTCAGAGTTGGCTTCGACCCGCTGAATTGGTCATTTCATATTAAGCCCTAAGAATTGGCTTCGACCCGCAGAATCGATCACTCTCAACCTAAGCCCTTAGAATTGGGTTCGCCTCGTATAATTGGTCATCTCAACCTAATCCCTCAGAATTGGATTTGACTCACAGAATTGGTCATCTCAAAGCCCCCAGAATTGGCTTCGACTCGATGAATTGGTCATTTCATCTTAAGCCCTCAGAATTGGCTTCGACCCGCGAAATCGGTCACACTCAACCTAAGTCTTCAGAATTGGCTTCGACCCATATAATTGGTCATCTCAATCTAAGCCCTCATAATTGTCTTTGACCCTCTAAATTGTTCATCCCCATTCGTAGTTCCTTAGAATCGACCTCGACCCCCTGAATCGATCATCCTCATCTCCTAGGTCCTCAGAATTGACCTCTTTCAAAGGCATCATGCGCTGTCTATTCGACGTATATCATTTGTTCCAAACTCACCCATCGAGGGGCTCTGTAGACACCCTATTCTAGCACCCCTTAACCTCTCTTAGATCCCTAGCACCTCCCTTCATCACTACAAACCTAAGTCAAACCCCAGGAACTGACCTAGAGGCCAACGAGCATTCCTGGGATCCATTTGACCATAAGTCAAACCCTTCAACTCAACCAATACTGAATGAATTTTCAGAGGGCACTGAACCCCCTTTCCAATGGTCTGTCCCATGCGTGATTCTGACTTACGGTGCCGACGAACGATCTATTTTCCTTCAAAACATGATCAAGAGGTCACCGGACGCTCCCAGGTTCCATTTGACCAAATTCAACTCTTTATATTGACCGATACTGAATGAATCTTCGAAGGTCACTGAAATCTCTTTCCAACGGTCTACCCTGTGCGCAATTCTAAATTACGGTACGGACGAACGATTCGTTTTACTCCAAAAGGTCAACGAACGCTTCTCATCCCTGGTTGACCAAATTCAACTCCCTAAACTGAGTCAAACTCTTTGGAATGTAAAATTAAATCTCCTAACCTTTCCAATGGTCTGCCCCGTGCACGATTCTGACATACCATGCAGACGAACGATCCGTTTGCGTCCGACGATTCCCCGTCCAAAGGATCGACGAGCGCTTTCAAGCCACATTTGACCCAAAGTCAACTCCTAGACCCAGGAGAGGTCTAAATACTATCAAAGGTATCTAAACTACCTTTCCAACGGTTCAGCCCATGCGCAATTCAGATCAACAGTTCGTGCTCTACGATTGATTTTCCGAAGGAACCTAAAAGAGACTGCCAAACGACAAGTTCCAAATCCTGCCTATCGACAGTGTGCCCAAATGAACCTATCGATAGGCAGGAATAGGTCTATGCCAATCATCAATGCCCTAGGACTACAAAAATAAGGACCTGATCTCATTACAAGGGGACCCAAGATCTTAAATCCATCACTCTAAGTGAATTTAGTTAACCTCTCTCGAAGTCAGCGTGATTTCCACATCCAAATTCCTTTCCAACCCTCACTTTGCATCCTATTTTTCACTAAACTTGGTTAATTAACTACCCTTCATCATCATCCAAGTGCAAGGGCTGCTCTCCAACATTCAAGATTAAGCTCAAGATCTTCAAGATAACTTTTTTAACTCCTTCTTCAAATTCTCCTAAATTCGCATTAGCTTATTTTATTTCTTCGCACTTTTATTCTATCATCTCATATATCCTAATATAATTTTTATCTAATATTATTGCACATCTCTTATTTTCATAGAAATAAAACCCCCAAAAAAAGAAAAAGAGGGTTTGCTCATAAATTCCAAATGGGAATTCTCGCTCTTTTCTCACACTTCTCTCACAACTAAAACACCTTTTTAGACACCCACACACACATATAAGAGAAGTCCCCGATTGGATTGATGGGATAAATCCCACCCTTCGTTTTGCATACGAACTACGTGGACTTTGATACCTCTATAGGCTACATAGGCATTTCGAGGTAAAACCCGAGACTCGAGTCCTATTCCTACTTTCTCCCATTTTCTATTTTTCTATATTCTTTAAACTTAGCTCTCTTTGGTGCTACATATTTACATATACATATACTTGTTCCTAGTGGCATATTATTTCGTATGCGTTATCTTTCCATCATAACGATCGACGTAAGGATAATCGCGTAAATCTTATTTTCTAATACTACTTTTAGGGATATTCCTATGGATGACTCGCTTTATCTCTTCCATGATACAAGTCGATGATTCCTAGCACATATACATATACACATGCACACATATCATGGGGAAATAAAGGAAAATAGCAATAACCCTTGAGAGATTACAAGGGCGGAATGGGTGCATAACACCCTCCTATTTCGTAACTTAGCCTCCGAACCCTTTTTGAATCATTTTTGGTTTCGTATGTATCAGTATGTCTTTCGATGCTGTCCTTCGGGATGGCTCCCTTTTATTTTGTTTATTTCGAGTAAAATAGATTGACGACTCCATCTCTCTATATTTTTCACCTCATCATCGACGCCAGCCGAAGCCCTCCCGAGAGGGATGTACGGGACCAAGATCCTCCTGACAAGAAGAAGACCCCCATCTTCTTCATCTCTCCCCCGTCGCGAGGATCAAGGGATGGCCACAACGAGTAATTTAAAAAAAATCACAATGAAGCTAAAAAATTACATATACGAGTTACAATTATCATTATATTCTCAAACCATAAGCCTCGTGACTATGTGGTCAGTTCCTACGAGTAGCATTGGACCCGTGCAAGGTGTTTGTGCCTCTTAAGGGACGTTTGGGGACTGGTTTGGGTTTTCACCCTCTAACGGCATGTTTATAAGCCAAATTATAGATATCCTCCAATTATCGTCATGATCTCAAATCGGGAGTCCCGTGACTACGCAGTCAGTTCCTATAAATTATATTGGTCCCGTGTGAGGTGCTCGTGCCTCTTAAGGGGATGTTTGGGGACTAGTTTGATTTTTCAACCTCTAACAATGTGTTTTTAAGTCAAAGTCTAGGTATTTTAAAATTATCGACATATTTTCAAACTAAGTATGCGATCAGTTCTTATGAGTTACATTGGTCCCGTGCGAGATGTTAGTGCCTCTTTCGGGGCCGTTTGGGGGTAGGTTTGGGTTTTCACTCTCTAACGGCTTGTTTATAAGATAAAGTATAGATATTTTCAAATTATAATTATATTATCAAATCGGGAGTCCCGTGACTATGAGATCAGTTCCTATGAGTGACACTGGTCCCATGCGAGATGTTGATGCATCTTACGGGGCCGTTCGGGGACTGATTTGGGTTTTTAACCTCTAACGACATGTTTTTAAGCTAAATTCTTGATATTTTCAAATTATCTACATATTCTCAAATCAGAAGTCTTGTGACTATGCGGCCAGTTTCTACAAGTTACATTGGTCCCGTGCAAAGTGTTTTTGCCTCTTATGGGGCTACTTAGGTGTTGGTTTGAGTTTTCACCCTCTAACGACATGTTTTTAAGCCTAATCTAGATATTTTCAAATTATCATCATAGTCTCAAATTGGGAGACCCGTGACTATGCAGTTAGTTTTTATAAGTTACATGGGTCCCGTGTGAGGTGTTCATGCCTCCAATGGGGCCGTTTGGCGATTTATTTGGGTTTTCTCCCTTTAATTATTTTTAATCCTAATATATATATTTTCAAATTATCATCATATTTTCAAATCCGTAGTCTCGTGACTGCGCGATCAGTTCCAATAAGTTACATTGGTCCCGTGCGAGGTGTTAGGGGTTGTTTAGGTTTTCACCCTCTAACGACATGTTTTTAAGTCTAATCTAGATTTTTTTAAATTATCATCATATTCTCGAACCGGTAGACCCAATACCACGTGATATGTTCCTATAAGTTAGATTGGTACCATTCGACGTGTTCATGCCTCTTACGGGGCCATTTGGGGGCTAGTTTGGGTTTTCACCCTCTAATGGCTTGTTTTTAAGCCTAATCTAGATATTTTCGAATTATCCTCATATTCTCAGATCGGGAGTCTTATGACTACATGATTAGTTTCTATGAGTTACATTGGTCCCGTGTGAGGTTTTAGTGCGTCTTATGGGGCCGTTTGGCTGTTGGTTTGGGTTTTCACCCTCTAACGACATGTTTTTAAACCTAATCTAGGTATTTTGAAATTATCTCCATAGTCTTAAATCGGGAGACCCGTGACTACACGATTAGTTCCTACAAGTTACATTAGTCCCATGTGAGGTGTTCATGACTCTTACGGGACCGTTTGGGAGTTGATTTGGGTTTTCTCCTTTTAATGACATGTTTTAAGCCTAATCCATATACTCTTCAAATTATCGCTCTCTAATGGCACAATTATTTTGATTTAGGGCCAATGTAGGACACCATATTATATTAACGATGTTAAAAGCAAGACATCTTTAAAAATAGGGAACTAAAATGTATTTTAAGCATCAGAAAAAGGGGAAACTAAAATATATATTAAGCATGAGATAATGTGAAAACTAAAATAATAATTCCTTAAATATAAGATCAGTTTGTCCTTATCATTCATTGGTGTCATCAATGGGAGGAAGAATGTCATCGTGCTAATACAAAAATCAATTATTACCCACATCACCCAACATCTCACAAGATTCTTGTTTACCACCCCAAACTGGATAATCAGACACTTTTATGAGGTCGAGTACAACCTTCACTTTTCTCTTTCCTAACTCATGGAAGTGAATTCAAGATACAGCTCCTTGTGGAAATTTCCTACCATAACTGACAACTTGACCCGTGTGAGATTGTATTTTTCATTCCACCATCGAGATAAAGCTTGAAACTTGGGATGTAGGGGGAGTAAATGGAATGTAAGGAGTTGTAGTGTTTGGATATGGTAATGCATTAGTATTATGTCCAACACATGCAGACTTTATACTCTCAAAATTCATTACAATTTCTGAGAGTGTAAACTTCACATCCTCCATTTCTTCTATGAGGTTATCAAATATTGTTATTCTAGATATTGCAAACCCAATGCGATGAACACGTCGTCGCATGTCTTTCCCAAATACATTAGAAATTGGCCCAAAATCAAAGGTCTCCTCTTGACCACTCGCTTGGTATATATATAGAAGCATTTTAATCTTACCCTGTATATAAAGACATTAAAGTTATCATTTGTATTACATATTGGGTAAAAGAAGCAAAGTGAAAAACATTAAAACTATATTACTGCAAATGCTTTAACATGAGGTGCATAATCTCCTCCTTTTACTTTATGAGTCGACAACCACAATTCAGTACATGTTGGTTCACACCCATGATACTTTTTCCGATTCCTTGCAACTCGAGCGTAACCATAACAACCCATGTTATGAGTGGTCGTTTTCACAAAATTTTATTTTATCTATGTATTCTTTTTCTTTTGAAAATCCTTTTGGGTTTGTAATGTTTCATTGTTGCAAAATACCTCCCAATCCTCATGTTTAACATTTTCAGGAACGTTCTCCCTCCACTTTGTATAATCGTCACCCTTCAAATTTTCCATTTTCTTGGCCTTGAACTTTTTCCAAGGCTCGTTAGCCTTTTTCATAAACATGCTTTTTTTATTTTCTTTCACATTCGGAAAGTTTTTATACAATATATGAAAGAAACAAATTTTGTCATTATTAGTAACTATTACAATTATAGCCAAAGAGAAAAAATAGTTTACCCTTAACATTATCCAAAATTGATTCTTATATCGCGTGTCTCCATGTCTCCTTGTAGTATAAGAAACTGGTACATGCGTCCTTGCGAGGTCTCTCCATCTATTTGAGGGTGTAGTTGAATTATCCCCCACCGAAAGGCCATTCTCGTTAAATATTAATCTCTTTGTAGAAGATGCATCACTAATTACGGAAGAACTCGAAGCAAGCTTCAAATGAGAGTTTGATCCTAGTGTTGTACCACTTGGTGACGGATTTGAAGTATCACCCACGTGAGACATTATTTATCTAACAAAAGAGAATGTTTGGACAAAAAAATCAGAATAAACAAAATATTATTTCACGAAAACAATAATGCATTGCGAAAACAACAATGAACATAAATCTACAATGCTATATAACATCACTAAACTATTACACCACAATAATATTACCCATTTTATTCTGATAATTAAAATTCTATATTTTATATGTAAAAGAAGTCCCACTAAGATGTAAAATAATTCAAACTGGACCTA
The DNA here is from genome assembly GCA_949130495.1 of Sambucus nigra. NCBI lineage: Eukaryota > Viridiplantae > Streptophyta > Magnoliopsida > Dipsacales > Adoxaceae > Sambucus > Sambucus nigra. The sequence continues at coordinate 183,870,690 of OX422224.1, read as the reverse complement.
TTAACTAAACAGTCCTAGACCTGTTCATTTAATTTAGATTAGACCTCATTCTATGGCTCAATCTCTTTGACTTGCTGCCATTGAACGATAATATATTGATCTTTTTCATCCATCTATTTGACTTGAAACCAGTCTTATTAAGTCGTAGAATATAGCAATCAGTCTTATTATCATTTTACAAAACAATAATGAAGTTACTCTAAAACAAAATAGTAATGAAGTTGTTGTGTGCAGGAGTTTTAATGAGAAGGCAATACACATCATAAGGTTCTATAGTTAATTAACTCAATCTGCTTGCAATCTACTTCGTGCTTTCATCATAAGGTTCTCTAGTTAATTATCTCAATTGTATTATCATAAGGCAGTATCCACCTTTTATACATACACAAATATTTAATCTTTGTTCTTGCAATCTTCTTGATAGAAGGTCTCTAATTACTGGACGTGTGCATTGCACTATGAATTTGAGAAGATGGTCTCGATATCCTTCCCAATTGTGCTGGATGTTATGGTGCACACATGCATTGCACTGTGTAAAATTGAGGTTATAAAAAGAAATATTTTAGAGAGAATAAAACTCAAAATTTTTGAAACACAATGCATAAGTAATTGGCCAATGAGATGCATTAGTGAAAATGGTGCTAGTGGAAAATGTGTACAATGTTTCATGACATAACAGATCCAATGAAAGATTCTGTGAATGACCTACATAAGGATAAAAACAAATACTATAGATTTTTAGATATATTACAAAAAATTTAACTGTCACCACTGAGATACATTCTGATTATACAAATAATTAATATACAAATTTGATTTCGATATAGATAAACATTAAATACCTTTGTTGATTTTATTTATTTATTTAGGACCTGATCATACTATAGATTTGGCCTGATTTTTGGTTGGGGTCTTTTCTTGCACACCCGCAACTTTCAAACTTTAATTCATTTTACAAATTATGTTAGAATGGACTAAAACTAAATACTAAATCCCAAAACACCATTAAAAATAATAATACATAACAATTCTGAAAAAGCTTGATACATTGAATAGTTTAACAATAACTAAATACGAAAGTTCAAATAGTGAAAAAATGATATTAGGTTAGAACAAGAAACAATTCCAGTAAATCATTACATTATATTAATTCGGTGTCTAAAAGTTCCAACAACTTCTAATTTTCCTCGAGAATGGAGTCATATATTATACGATCAATCTTAATAGCATCTATTTCTTTTGTCAATCTCTTGGGAGAATGCAAAACAATCGGCCACCCCTTAAACTTGACATCTTTACTATTAAACACTTGAATTTCTTGAGATGCAAGGTTAAACGGATCCTCGTGTATTGAATTTTTACTCTTGAGCTTACTAAGGTTCACCATCACCAATTTTGAGATCAAGTCAACTTTGCAATCATTCTTGTCACGCACGTCCCCCCAAACACAATAAAAGATTGTATGTGTGAACTCACTATAATTCAAGTTGAGTATTTATCTAAAAACTCCATAAAATGTTGTGAGGACCCCCTTCTAATTAAATGCCTTTACGGATACACCACTACCCTGAAAATTGCGATTCTCTTCATGACAGGAATACAAATGGTGTAACCATTGCATTGGAACTTGTTGTTTCTAGTAACCCTATGGAGTGGGCCATTGGCATAGGAAAAAATTTTGATATCCTTATATCTTAAGGACTACAATGAAATGAACAATTTTTTTATATTTTTATAAAAAGAAGGTTATGAAAAAAATAAGTACCTAAATAAATAAAGACTTGCCTAATTCATTAACCAAGGGTTGCAATCCTCAATTCTATGCATCGATGTAGTCCCAGTTAACCCAAATTTGCTACAAGTAACGAATTTCGACATTAAAGAATTTTTAATTACGATAAAATAATGTGAATTAGTAATGGTTACATGTTTACCTTTTGCACTCATCAACGCCATGGTATTGAAATAGGACCCATCTCCGTACTTGTTCATACTGCACATTATTTCAAGTGAACTCCTTACCTTTACCCAATGCTTATTGACACATTGAGTCATTAAACTCATCATCAAAAAAATCCTCAAGATTCCTCTTATGAGTCCATTTACCTCTAATCAAAACATATTCCATGGCATACAAAGAATCTTCATGTAATAAATATGTATTAGCAATTCTCCCTTCGATGTACCTCTTGTTTCGTGACCACCTTTTGTATCTTCCAATTTCTCTTTAAAATAACCACATTTCACGATATCTAGGTGGCCCAACTATCAATGCTTCATCGGCTAAATGCTGCATGAGGTGGATTATGATAAAAAAAAAGGCATGTGGAAAGTAAATTTTGAGGACATAAAGTGCCTCTACCAATTCTTTTTTTGCCGTCAAAAGATGTTCCTTAATTATCACTTTTGCAAAAACAACATTAAAGAATATGTTTATCAATTGTATAGATTTAAACAAAGGATTATGTTACAGAAATGAATGCATAAGAAATGCAGGAAGCAATCATTGCATAATGACGTGATAATCATGAGACTTGAGATAGGTTAATCTACGAGGATCAAGGTTAACATTATTGCAGAAATTTGATGAAAAGCCAATCGCTACCTTCAATATTTTGAAGGTACGATTAAAGTCATCCTTTTCTTCCTTTCCTAATGCAAAAGGTGCTGATGTCATTGTCCTTTTATTACTACCTTTAACATCTTACATTTATAATTTTCTCTTAAGATTCAACGGGTCCTTCAACTCTTCTTGGGCTTTAACTGTATCTTTATTTGATGATCCTTTCATTGAGTGTATGGTCTATAGAAGAGTATCTATTACTATATTTTTAACGTGCATAGTGTCTAAATTATGTTTAATATCATGATCTTTCTGGTACTCCAAGTCAAAGAAAAAGGACCTCCTCGAAAAACCCTCGGTGTCTGTTAAATCCTCATCGCCACCTTCAAATGGATGATCATCATTATCTACATCATCTTCCAATACTAGTACCTCTTTTCCTTTCCCTTTCCCTTTCCCTTTCCCTTTCCCACTTCCTTTATGCTTCCTTTTCCCCTTGCACGTCACTTTGACCATCCCCTTCACTTTCCCTACTCCCTCTCCCTCTCCCTCATTTCGGGCACCTCTTTGGGAGATAACTGACAAAATTTACCCAACCTCTACACTTGTTAACTTTCGTGGAGCCACGGAAGTATCTATTTTACCATTAAATATTTTCTTTGATGTGTCATACCTATAAGGATGGTTTTGGTGAAAGAACATGCGAGATCGTTGATAACGACATTTCGTTGACTTGAGAACATATTCAGAAAGTGTGTTTGTAAAGAAAATAAGACACCCATTATAACCTTGAGTTGAACAACCTTCTAATATCCCATAAGTAGTAAAATCATGAAAACCCAAATCAACATGGCTTTTAAATGAAAATGTTCATTTTTGTTTTCATCTCAAGCCTCCACTTCAGACCATAAGATCTTCAACTTGTCGACCAAGGGTTGGAGGAAGACATCAATATTAAATGATGGTGACTTTGGCCCGAGAATCGATATAGTCAAAACTGAAAACTCACGCTTCGTACACATTAATGGGGGAGGGATGAGAGGTCGAATAATCACTGGCCAATAACTATAGTTACGTCCAACCATGTTATTATGGTAAAAACCATTAGCTGCTATTGCAAGTCAAAGATTTATGGATCCATGGAAAATTATCTCCACATATTTTTTGCATTTATCCACTCTGCTGAATCTCGAGGATGACGTATAAATTCCATATAAGATCTTGCTCAAGCGTGGCAAGTCATTTTCTTTGCTATCCATTTAATGTACACAAATGCTTTAGCATAGGTATTAAAGGAAAATATCGCATTACCTTCTTAGGAACCTTACGAAACGTCTTTTGTCCCTTAATATTTATAATTTCCACCCCATAATCATCTCTTGGACTATACTTGTATCGCAAAGAACCACATTTTAGACATTTATTAAAGTTTCTATGCTCTTTCCAAAATAACATGAAATTGTTAACACACACATCATACTGAACATAGTCCACACCAAGACCTCTAATCATGTTCTTTATTTCGGTATCACTAGTTTTTGTGCTAGTCGATGGACTAGATTAAGAATTGGAGTCTCCCTATGAAAATTCCATAAGGCATAATTTATATACATACCATAGTCCGTCAAATGCACAAAGATTTCATCTAAAGTAACATGTCCTTTTCCATTGCGACAACACCTGCACGGACATGGATGTATATCCCCGAAAATAATGTACACACATACTAAAGAAACTCTAACACCCCATCTCTATACGCATCAGTCTCAAAGTTTTTCTCCTTTATCTACTCTTTATTGATCATCAACGACATCCTGATAAACATGTGAGTCCAGAATGAGTTGATAAGATTATCTATTTTCTCAAAAAATTCCAAAGTCGGGATAAATAAAAATGAGTTTGGGTCTTTAACCTCTAAATTAAAACAATTTTATTTACACATTGCACCTGGGTACTTATCAAACATATAAAACAATGAAATTTTAGATGAGAAAACTTTGATCTCTGTTTGGATTTTTCTCCTTAAATTTTGAGAATTTACATAACGAACCCTGGTTTTATCAAACATCCAAAAAAGTGAAACATTTTAAACATAAAACCCTAGACAATTAATTGTTTCTTTTATGTTTCAATTTTTGTTCATATGATAACCCAAGATAATTATAGAGCAATTGTGGAGCTTAAGGAGCACAATGGCTCGAGCCAATATGCGATCAAGAATCTGAAGAGAAATCTTATTTTATGATTTGTTGGTCATACTTGTTTTTGATAAACAAATATGTAATAATAATAATAATAATATAAATAACAAGTTGATAAGCTTTGCCACATAAGACAAAGATAGAGTAATAAAGAAGAGAAGATCCATACCTATACCCAAAATTTTTGAAGAATAATTGTGTTCCACTATTACCTTGCTTTTTATCAACCTGGATCAAAACAAAGTTTTCATAAAATTAATTTGAGGTCGAGTCATGGAGAAAACCCTATATATGCTTAACAACTAACAATGTCTACATATGAGTAACTTTGGATAAAAAAATAATGTGAGTCACTTTGTATCCAATTTCTCATTCACTCGTTAGGGATTTGACCATATCAATACACTATGTCCATCTCACGGGGAGGAGAATACGTTCCAATATATCCAAATAAGAAATAGTTACTCATAGTCATGTGAAATTCAAACCAAATTTCTAATTTAATTTCTAATATGCAAGATACAACGTCAAATAGCCAAACCTTCTTCTGAACCATTGGACAATTATCAAATTTCCCTTTTAGGACGTTTGTACCCTTAACTTTAATCCTATGGTCATACTTCTATTAAGCTCAATCGTATGTTAAATCCCAAACCAAACAACCAAAAATTGAAATACCTATTTTGTAAAAATACCTTATATTGAAATACCTATTTTGTTCATTTTTGGAGTTCTAGCATATGGTGTCAGTTCGATGGTGGCAGTTCATGGATGATGGCGGTTCGTGGATGAGGAATGTAGAAGAGGGAGAGGCAGCGATGTTGGAGGCGTCGGGTAGTGTGGATGTGGATGATGGGGATGCCTGGGAGCATGGAAAGAGAGAGAATTAGGTTAGAATTATTAGGTCCCCGATTAAAATTTTGGGGTGATATTTTTTAATGAAATATACCCATATTTGGCACGGTTTAAAATTGTTCCATATTTTAGCACTGTTTCAAACCGTGCTAGATTATGATGAAACTGTGCCAAATTCAGGAACTATTTAAAACTGTGCTAGATTCTCCTTTCCTGAGCGTGCCAGATTAGCATTTGTGGTGTAGTGTCTTCGAACTATTCAAACTAACCATGTCATACAAATTTGATTGATCTTTCCCGCAGTTAGGGTACAACACTTGGGTCTATTTGACTTTCAAACTTTGGTAGTCCCCATCAAGGTTTATCCTAACGCCATCATGAGAACTAGAACCTCCACCACAAGATTCATTGTCTTAATTATCATGATCCTCATTGTCTTCCACCACATCAACTCCGTAAGAATCATCTATTAGATCATCAAATATAATATGCTCTGGGGGGATCCACTTATCCTTCCACCACTGTCCTACTTGACGATTGTAATAGAGGTTATTCGAGGCCAACGGGACAATGTATTTCCCTATGAAAAACTCATACCCTTTAAACATCTTGCATAACCCATATAAGCAGTTGTAATTCAAATGTTTTCCACTCAAACACTTTCCCATTTCTATAATGTGCATAAAGACATGAGAACTCATCATCAGTGAGGCACCTCTTTTTGAATTTTACAACATCGTTAGCACCTCAACGAGACACATCTTATCTCACCCATCCACCGTTTGTGTAAACTATAACCCACAATATCTTGTAGGAATTTTTACCTATCTTGTGAGAATACATGGGGTGTTTCTACAAGTTATTTTATCCCTATGGGTAGTGGAACATTTAGTTACCTGAGACACAAGTTCAATCTAATTAACAACTATAATGTATAAATAACAATGTTGAAACACTATCATGTTAAAACCCTAGGTTGCGTATACATAGAAAATTGATTTTAGTTATAATTTATAACCCAATTGAATCCAATTTTCAAAACCTAGATGGAAATCCTAAGCCGCAAATACATACCAAATTGATTTTAATTATACTTTATAACCTAACCAATCCAATTTTCAAAACCTAGGTTGAAAACCTAAACGAATTATACATGCCAAATTGGTTTTAATTATACTTTATAATCTAATCGAATTCAATTTTCAAAACCTAAGTCGAAACCCAAATCCGCGTATACATACAGAATTAGAAATTATGGTAGAACATTTATTGTGTTTGTGATTACATTTAAAATAAACCCATAAATTATGTTTAAATAAACCCACAAAATATTCCCATTATACATACTAAATCCCAAAATCCTTTGCATTTAAATAAACCCAAAAATTATTTTTTTAAAACAAAAATGATTACATTTATAACAAATAAACACATTTATTCAAGCCGAAGCAAATATCAAAGTCAAATTATTTAAACCTTCAAAACTAGGAGTTGCACAAGTTGTTTTAAAAGAACTTCGAGCTATACATGTAAATACAACTATTTTACAACAAAGAAACGAAGATATATATTCAAGATTAGACAAATATGAAAATCAAATTGTTCAAATCTACGTTTTTCACAACTTATTTTTTAACTATCAAAGTCACAGAGGTAAATAAAACTATTTTACAATAAACAATCACATGTATTCAACAACTACAACTATATATATATCAAACCTTTTGGTGAAACAAAATGGTGAATTTTTGACATAGGACAGAAAGAGGAAGGCGATTTGATAAGAAAGAGGAGGAAAAGTGTGTTTCGATGGGAAAAAGGGTTTTAAGGACTAAAATCCCAACTTTTGTTTCATCACAGTCAGTGACTGTGATAACACGCACTTGTTTTTTGTCATGGTCAATGACCGTAACAATACATGGTCGGAGAAAGTGACATTTTTGCTCATTTAGTATAGTGACAAGTCACATTTTGAAATACTTTGCCTCTCTTTCATATGTGCACTACATATGCGTGATGTATTTGTGTATGTGTTTGTAAATATTTGGGTATATACGACTAAATATTGAACAAAATTTTTAAATTATAAAGGATGCAATATAATCGTGTTATACATACATATATACAAATAAATAAGTATATATATATATATATATATATATATATATATATATATATATATATATATGGTATGCCCGTGCCTGAAGGCACGTAGATAATTTTGCCCCCAATATTCGTATGTGTGCTTATGATACGACACCACCACCAACTAACATAAACATCCAATTCAACAACCCACACCTAAACATAAAAGTGAACCAAACTCACATTGTGAAATAAATTACGTAGACTATTAATTGTAGGGACATAAAACATTGACACTCCAAACAATTGAAACAACCAAAAGTATCACAAACGACACAAACAACCAACTATATCCCTCCAATAAGTAGTTGCCACTAAATATAACAATATGTTTTTTTTACATTACCTCAAAGATGAATAAAATTGAAATATGATATCAAACAGAAAAGAATTGGATTATCACATATTGTTCTCTTTAAAAGGAATCAATGAAAAGGAAAAACTCGATTATATATTCTCGGCATTCAATTACATTTAATGATATGATACCAAACTTCAAGATTTTCCATCTTATACATGAAAATCTACTATATACATATTTTCCATTTTAATCGAGTCATGTTCTAGTTATTAAAAAAATATTTTTTTATCATGTCATATTTGCTTTGGGCAAAAAAGAAAAAGATAAAACATGGCATAGTTTATTTGGGTTAGTGTACGTGTCAGTGTTTTATTCGAGTCAATCATGTCATGGTTTTGAATTTTACTGTGTTAGGTGATGTATTTTTTACTCAAATGGCCCTAAACTATTTCTTTTGCAATTTTAACGGTTTTTTTTTTACTGAAGGGCTAAATTGAATGGAATTGAATAGTTTAAAAACTAAATTTACTAAAAAAATTAACTATTTATAAAATTCATGGGCAAACCCACTATAACATTGCAGGTAATATATTTTACATAACACGATCATGCTCCCAATTGTGGCTAATATTCTTTAAAATGTCTATTGTTTAATGCTAATGATTACAGTCAAAACACAACAACATTTTCTAGTAACTCATATTTTTTACTTTGTTAACACACTTAAAAGAGTGAGAAGCGGACACACAGTACCACCAACAACTTTATGTAGGAATAAGAAAAATACATACTATTCTAAAATTAATCGGTCAAGATAACACCATTTTTTTGTTATGTTATTTTCTTGAGATCCATATTACAAAAGGATCCAAACAATTGAAGGCATCTAAATATGGAAATAACACCAATCCATTTAATTAAATGGTACATCGTACTGAATAACAGAATATCATATTATCCTAAATAAACGAAACGCATGTAAATAGATATACATGAATAGTTAAACTTACAATGAAAGAAAAATGACATTTAAAAGCATTTGACAAACAAATGACGGAACAAATACTGAATGAGGAAGAAACAACATGGAAAATCATTTGCCCACTTTTCTCTCTCGCTCACTTGACAAGCATGGATAGTTGTCCTAACAGTAACTCATACCAAAACAATTCAAAGCTACAAGGTACATTACCTACAAAAATTCACATTCATAGGATTGTTAAAAAGTAATAGAAAGAAAATAAAAAATAAAAAACATTTTAAAATTTTAGTAATAAAAGAAACTTTTAAAATTTTAGTAATAAAAGAAACGAAATAAATTTACCTTCAAATCATAAATAAAAAGGAAAAAAAAACATATCTTATAAGATTTTTTTTTCTTTTAAATCATTTACTCCCTAAGAAATTTAAAAAAAAAATCCAAACCCAGATCTATAAACGATAGTGAACCAAACCCAAAAACTCTGTCTCGAAACCCATATTTCCAAACCCATATCACATTTAAAAACATTTACCTTTAAAAAAGGCAAAGAAAAAACATATATTAGAATCTCAACATCTTCAGGAGTTTTTACTCTCACATCTCAATCGTAGTTTAGTTTCAGAGCATAAATTAAAAAAAAGTACACCTGACATCAGAACCTCCTCAAGCTGAAACTATACAACCCAAAACACACATCAAAGATGGATGGACCAACCATCCAGAGGAGTCCAACGGCTAAATAAAAATATACATCCAAAAATAACAAAAAACTCAAATCTTTTTCCTGGCATCTAAACCAACTGGAGCAGTCCGCGAGCTCCATGGCAGTGAGGATGGTTTCGTACCAGATGCGGAGAAGAGTTCTCGTCCATGGTATTTTCTCAAACAGTGCAGATGACACCCAAAAAATTAAAAAGTCAATAAGTGTAGGCGTGTTTGCCCATGATTTGTAAACAAACTAAATGAAAAATTGAAACAAACCTGTAAGAGGGTATGAGAGATAATGGGAGAACAGAAGAGTCGTGGTGCTTCTTCCCTCTTGAGAGGAATCCAAACCTAGAACTGAAGAGAAAAAAAAAGCATCATTGCGATATAAAGAGTGACATATGTGCAAGTGGTGTCTAGATGTTTTGAGATGTGTGCAAATCAGATAGGCTCCTCAAATTAAAGTATCATTTCCCATCTTTTTCTCGTGCCACGCATACCTGGAAATCAGAGCACACCAGTCTCTCCATCATCATTACTGTCTACACCAGCTCATCTTCCCTAAGCACCCTGGAAGCCATACAAATAATACCATATGAAACTCACAAAAGATCTAAGTCACCAAGTTATAATACTAACATTAAAGAGTTAGATAAATCCAACTAATGGAAACAAATGACCCCTATTTAGAATGTATTATTTAACAATTTGAAAAACATCACTTATTAGACCCAAATCATGAAACTTCCATCCCAAAAAAATACAAATGCAAACTGAGTTGTATTTGAGGAAGATAAATCTCAAATAAACAACCAAAAGCAAAAACGAAATGATCCAAGCAAAAATGAAATGACCCAAACTGACCTATATTCTTTATGCCTACTCATCCTATCAGTAGACAACTGACCAAAGCTCCTTTGACTATTTCTTTTGCTGTCATGAACAAACTTTGAGATTCATCTAGATACATGACTAAATAGCAACGAAAAAAAGATCCAACATGGGATAACCAATGAAACCCACCATACACTCGATTTAACTTGCATTAACGCTTGACAAAACAAAACACCATATAGGTCGGTATAATAGTTTTAAATAAACAGAGCATATGGATTCTTTGGTAATATTGAGTTACCTACACCTACTGTGTGTGTTTACATGTGGGTTTCTTCAAAATTACTCCCCACCCCTCAAATGGGCTTTGCCCGGATCACTAACTCACCTGAGAAAAATGCACCTTGAAGAAAAATAGTGCGGAGCTTGTTTCTTGGCATTCAGTTGTGGTATGTCCGAAGGTGGTTGTTCCTCCATTAGAGAAAGGGGGATATATATCAGGGAGTGGGATTTGTAGATGGGCGGCGGTGGAGATGTAAGAAGACCGACTCAACTGTATTCTCAAGGCCACCTCATTCTCGTTTGGATGGAGGTTTTATGCCGGCGGGGTGGATTTGGATTGTGGGAGAAAGTAGAAAAATTTTAGATGAGTTTCTAAGGATTGGAGTGAGAGAGAGAGATTGAGAAGCTTAGTCGTAATTTCTTCTCGAGCCTTGCGCTCTGCTATAAAAATTTTAAGTGTCCTTTATTCTTGAACGTGGTGCTCAATAAAGTGGGTGGGTGGGCAGACATTCAGATGTGTAAGATACATGAGGGAAAGTGATCTTAGCGCTTCATTTTTTTCATTTGTGGCTCTAATCCCAACCGTTAAAGATCTTAACTCTTATTGAACAGTAAAAACACCCTTATAACTTATTATATAGATATGTGTGTGTGTGTGTGTGTGTGTGTGTGTGTGTGTGTTCACTTGCTTGACACGTGCAGGGGAGAATTATATTTCCAAGGTGAGGATTCCTTTATTTCTCTAATAGATAATTTCTTTCTCTTTTTATGCTCTGTTACGTCAAATATTATCAAAGAACAAACAATCAGAAGAGCTACAATTTTATTTTTATTTTGAAACTGTTAAAAAAATTTAACATTAAATATTAGTGATATGTTTTGACAAAATTTGTAAATATGGTTAGGATTCTTGATTTTGGAAAGAAGAAGAAGAAAAGAATAATATGGGAGTATTTTTTGTCCAAAATATATTCGGGAGGAGGGGCAGGTTATGTATTACTACACATTAGCAAATGGTTTTTAATGGAGATATAATTTGATCTTCCTTTGGGGGATTATGTAAAATATTGACTATACAAGATGACATTATGTTCAAACTTTAATCTTTGAGGGGGTTTAGTAAAAACATGACATTAATATATGGAGTTGAGTAAAAAGAAAAAAAGAGGTTCTTCGATTCCTTTGAACCCAAATTTTTATTCCAACGAGTTTAGGAGAAATTTTCTTTGAATAAAAAAAGTTTAGCATGAGCAGGCCCAAATCCAGTATAGTGTAATAACGAGAGAGTGGGCCTAGAGCCCAAACAGGGTAACGAACAAGTCCAAATCGCGAGTAAACCTTGAAATTCGCAACAAAGGACAAATAATAAGCGAGCAGGCCCAAGACAGGAGCAAAGAAATAATATACGAGTAAGTACAAAACTAAGAGCGGGTCAAATAAAGCCAAGACAATGAGGGAATACCATATAAGCAAACCCAAGTCAACAAGGGGATGCCATACGAGAAAAACCAAGTCAGTGAGGGGGTGCTCTGTTACCAACCCCAAGTCTTTTCAAAGATTAATGTTTATTTAATAACAGTTTGGTTATCTGTACACATGAGTGCTTAGCAAGAAGCCTTAGTTCAGTAAGTAGATCTTGAGCAGATGGATAGTTAGGATATCTTGAGAGTTTTGGTTTGGAGGCTGAACGAAAAGTCTTGTTGAGCAAGCTAAGGCTCAACCACTTCATTACCCTGGGAAAGAGAGAATACGAAGACAAGGGGCCGAAGAGGTCATTCACATAATCACAAACAGTTACACAACACATATCTAGTCAAATGGACGAACATTCAAGGCACTGCACCCAAAGTAATTTTGGAAATAAAAAATGGCGAGTGGGTCTCAAGGTTGCTCGCAAGTTTTCAAAATTCTTTACAAAGCAACCATTTAAAATATTCATAAAATTGTACTTTTTGGCATTATGCCCGATAAATTTTCCTTTTGACTTTGGTTGCAATAGACATCGTCTGTCAAAGTGGACAGCAGCAAACAATAAAATAGGACAGAAAATAACACTCATATATTGTCACAAGGGAATATCCCTTTGGCGCTCACATGCCACATCAGCCCTAATGTTTAGCTATAAATAGAGCACCTAGACAATTTCAAATCATACCCTAACTTGAGCTTTGTTACTCTAAACAAATTCACATAGAAAGTATTCTCTCTTTCCTCTCTCCTAGGTACTTGAAGTTATTGTCTCTTCACTCTCAAAGAATCATCACTCCCAAGTGATTCCATTATTTTTTTCCCTACTGAAAAGTTTGTATTTAATCATTGTGTTCTTCATATTATAAACAAAAATTTATCATTATATTGAAAATTTTAGTTTTTAATTTACTTGCCACTCTTGAAACTTTTAACACATTCAAGGTTTTTTCCATTGGAGTAGGTCACACATCACCTTTTCATATTATTCATAGACCCGAGTACCTTTACCTTCCTACATTTGGCAACTCTTCTAGGGAGGTATTCTCATTTCAACGGATAAAGAAGATTATAATGCTTCAAAGAAGCTAGTTTTTGAAGAAACTCTAGTCGATAATGGAGTAAAAAGCGATCATACAACTAATGAGGAAGTTGTGATTACCGAAGTAAGAGCTCTTGCTCCTTTAGGGGAAAATGATCGCAGCAGCAGCTGCGCTGCTTATGGAAATGAACCTAATGAGTATTTTTTTTTAGTTTTTGAGATAACATAATGTGGATGTGGCCAGTTTAGGGTAAGATTGTGTGACACCAAAGATTACTCCTATTGGAGGAGTAGCTGTAACAAAAATGGCGCCGACCAGAAGAGTGGTGATGGAGCAGGTTGGGACTCTAGTAAGCCCGTCGCTGCAAAGAAAGTAGAGATAGAAGAATCACCCTCCAATGCCATCATGATAGAAGATGTGAAAAGGTTTCTCTCATCCCAGAAAGAGTCACCTATTATTTATGAGGAGCTGTAGAACCCCCATCGAGATAGTATCAATGAAAAACCATACCCCGAGGGGTACGTTCCTCCTAAATTCCTGATGTTCAACGAGAGAGGTGAAATTCCTAGGGAGCATGTCAAAAGCTTCATGGAATATCCTGGGGTGCATGGTAATGACAAGGAGTTTAAGTTGGGGTAGTTATTAAAAACTTTCACTAGAAAGGCCTTCACGTGGTACTCTCACTCAACACAAAAAAGCATCCCCACTAGGGAGGAAATGCATAGACAATTTTTGTATAATTTTTTTTTGTCAGAAGACGATTTCATGCTAACACACTTAGCCCAAGAAGTGTAGAAGACAGGTGAATAGTTGATTCAATACAAGAAGTATTTTAGAGAAAGGGCGCTAGATGTGCACGAAGATGTCCCAGAGGCAAGGTTGATACATATCTGTGTGGAGGGGTTATTGGAGGAATACAAAGTTCTTCTGATCAATGAGACCCGAGTGGATAGTAATATTGCCATGATCATCAAGCCAAGAACCAAAGAATGGAGGGAGAAGATGTTGGTGACAGATAGTAGGTTTCAAGTTTCATGATGACAAGCAGTGAACTACATTAAAGGAAGTCCAAAAGGAAAGAAAGGGGGCTAAGGGATCAAGAACAACAATGCCACTAGAAAAAGAAAGTTTGGGAATGATGTCCCACCGCCATTTCCATGCATCATGATGGAAGCTATGAACTGCTATTGGACGTTGGTGCACGAGGGGATGACAAGTACCCCTAACTCAAATGGTCAGGTGCCCATGGAAGCAGACAAAACGAAAGTAAAGTTTTATGAGTTGCACCATAAGGTGGAACGTGACACCAAATATTACTATTATTTGCGTAGGATATAAGGGAACATGTTAATAATGGCACCTTAAAAATCTCGCTTATGGATGTTAATAAAAATCCTATGCCAGCTCATCACAACGACATCACAAACATGGTGATAGCATATAATGGAAAAGAAATGTTCAAGTCTAAAGAATGGTTCAATAGTGATGATGCATGCGAAATATGGTTATCTAATGTCGTTATATCAGATCCAAAAAATGAGTGGGACGAACAGTTGAACCTTGAGGGAGGAATTATTGATGTCATCATTGCCCTAGATGGGGGTGGACATCAAAATCTGAGTGTAACGACCCCCATTTTCGCACGTAAGGTTGGCCAGACATAATACACCAAAGACGGGGCTTCCTATACAATCTATATCATTCTCAGTATCGAACCATATAAAATATTTATTTGTAGGCCACTATTATAGTTGAACAAAATTTAAATTAATATCTAAGGAAATAATAGAATTTAACATCGACATAATATAAATAAATCCAAACATATTCATAAGTGTCTCGAACTAACAAGAAATAAAATAGACTTCGGAATTATGCCCATAAAATAATCCAAAATGGAAAAGAACTAATGTAGCATAGCAACCTAATCTAGAATCAATGATCGGAAGTCTGATGTGCAATGTGAAACAGTAAGGCTAACTGTGCACAGTCCCATTATCCCTGTCTAGGAGCACCTGAGGGTGTTTATAATTTTTGGTCAGCGTCATACCGTGTGAAAGAATTAACTTACTATATTTATTGGTCAAAAGTACAGTTAATTCAAAGTGAATGCTTCCCATCCGCCTCTCATCTAAAAGCAGTGCTAAATGTATAACCACCTAAGTCCCGATACAGATGATGGATAAATGCTAATGATAGAATAAAAATTCATTTAACAAGATAAATGTACGAAAATACAGTTATCTATATTTAATTTATTATTTATCAAATTATCCCAGACATACCACCCATAAAATGATGACATCAAACATCATACACACGGCGTAGTATTGGGTCTATGTTTTATAGTCTACATCATTAGACTTAGGAAATCCTTCCATTCATTTTCATTAATTGGATATGTACTTATATATGTGACACTAACACATCTGCCAATAATGTCCCATTCGTGCTCTATCGATAAGTTCAGAGGAGTCCCCAATCCAATCGGACAACACAAGCACACATATAGTTAGGGAGGTACCTATGTAATACACCATTGCACTGCCCGTACCTAGCAGTGTCACGTGGATCCCAGCATCAACACTCATCACTCATAGGTGGCGCTCCTACATAGTACCTAAAATGTGACCCACACCAAGCCTAGCCCACCTATGTTATGGTCCTTAACGCGCATACCCCGACCAAGAGGACAGTCCATGAATATAGATATGACCGCACGAAATATAATTAAATATTACCATATGTAAAGGTAATTACTATAATAACTACTCTTGACATGCCTCGTAAGAATTATCATTAATGTTTTTACTCAATAATTAACCATCACTTAAATTATTAACTTCATTTACTTTATAAAATACAATTATCCATCACGTTAATTTCGTTTCCACCTTAATTAGTAACATCACAATTCCATCTTTAATAAATTCCACGATTATCAGCATATGGTCCCACCAACTCATATGGACACCAAAAATTCCCCTGGATACATTCATGGTCCCCTCATCCAAAGTTCTTAATGCCCGAACTGGTTCGCCCCTGGGTGACTGCACAGTTCCTCCAAAAAATTTCAAGAACGGGATTTCTAACTTTTCACACAAATGTAATTCCAATAGTTTGATCCTTAATATAATTATTCAAACAGTCCCCTACGACGTTATTTACCTTCTTAGGATAATTTATTACGTGTTTTACTACCCGATTCGAGTCCCAAATCATTTATTTTCAAGTTATAGGTATGATCATGCAATTTCATATTTGTGTACATAAATCCTCTATCTTCTACAACATACTAGGGTTATAATTTATAGAAATCTCAGAAATTTAATTATGGATGAAATCTCTACATGTGAATCATCGTAATAATCATAACAAGTGTCATAGAACATGATTTTCTATCACTTTAAACCCTTATAATCTACCATCGTAAATTTTGGATTTCAATTCTACTATCATTATCGAACCCTGTATGAATATAGTTTAATGTCATCATCAAATGGTCACCTATTCCTAAATTTCCAGAATTTCTTCATGGGATACATGATTCGATGAATTAAGAAAGCATTTTGGAGTAAATAAAATTAGCAAGACAATTCTTGCTCGAGTTATTGGATAAATTCTTTGTGGTTTTCTTGAATTTCTTTTTGAATCGTTTCCCTCCCAAATTCACAGATAGGGTTCTTTCCTCTCTATTCCCAAAGTCACAATTAGGGTTCTTGGATAAATGATAGGGAGTTCCTTAATCTCCTAATTAATAAAACTTAAACACAATTCCCTAGTTGGACCTTAGGCCTTAATTTTTGACACCCAAATGGGCCCAAATACACAACTCAACTAGCCTAATAACCTCCTAACTCATATATATATATATATAACAGGACCATTTCTAATAGTATAAAACACCTAAACGAGCCCATAAAGCTTCCCGAAACACGTCCCAAATATTTTTATTCAACAATTGTATTTTTCAATTAAGTCACACATCATATATCAATTATTTAATGCACATGTAATTATTTTCTACCGAAATTATTTAACATGCAAAGTCAAACTCACATAGCATGGACTAATAATTAATAAATTTATTCACAACCTAATTTATTAAATTAACCGATTTAATTTATTTCATCCAAATTTTTTGTTTACCCTAAAATACGGGTTATAACAATCTTTCCGACTAATAACGGAATTATGTCCTCGAAATTCAAAACGTGCCAGGCTAGAAGAGTTGCGGATATTTTTCTCACATGTCTTCGTCCATCTCCGAAGTTGAATCATCCTCCTCATGATGTCCCCACTATAAACGTACGAACGTAAAAACCTTAGATCGAAGTTGCTTCTCCCTACGGTCCAGAATGACTACGGGTTTCTCTTCGTAGGTAGCATCTGGCTGGATCTATATCTCATCAATATCTATATGATGGTAAGCTATCTTATCTCTAAGGAGTCTCCACGATACAGATGTGACAACCCGCTCAAAATAATAACGGGTGGCCAGCCCTATACTACATTAAATCAGGTATCTCAAATGTCTCAGCCTTAACATCAACTGACAATACTAAATAATATAAGGCTAACTACCCGAAACTATTAAAAGAGGATTGTCAAAAATTTAAAACATTCATCTAACACCAATTAAAACCAGCCACACAACCATATGCCAACAGTACAACATCTAACTATGATGAGTAATACAAACAAACTCCAATATGTAAAGAGATGAATACAAGAGTACAACATAATCTCTTAAATGAAATACCCGAATATGTTGTCGGGTCACAGACAATACAATAATATGAGAAGGGAAAATATAAAAGTGTTAAACGACAACACTTGAGTATAGACTCAAAGATACAACTGAATCCTAATCTAGATACACAAAAGATAGGAATCGACCATAACAAAGTGCCGCAACGGTCCGCTACTGCTATAGCTCCACGAATACTCTGGATGGGTAAATATCAATGCCGTCCTTGTGGAGGAACGCCTAAAGTAATAAAATATATATGCATAGCAGGAGAAAATATAAACGGGTCAGAGCCCGAGTTGAAAACATTTTATAACAACTGCATTAAAATGCATAATAATTATAAATGCATTATTACATGATTTAATGGAGTCTCACTCTCCATAATATCCAACTCACATCTCAACTAAAGCGCGCAACTAAACGTATGCACGTGATCTCCAAGTGAATGCCCAAATCTAATTTGGCAATTAAAACCACCTGACATCTCTCAATCTACACTTGTCTGAATTTCATCTAAATCATATACTTTAACTTTTAATGTTAGGGTTCTCATTCATTTGTTTATTTACTTAACATAGAGGGTTTACATACCCATTTTCCAATCCAACAATAATAAACATAATCATCTTCTTTACTAGAATTTCTCATATTCTAGTTATGCCAACAATATACAATTATATAGATGAGCTATTAGCATCTAAGTGCTAAGGACTAAACTTCTCCCAATTCTCAATACTGCACTGCGTTTCATGCGTGGGACGTCTCGCAAAGAGAAATCCAAACAAGGAACCCCCCCCCCCCCCGTTACACTACTCTAGACAGTATTAATTTTCGAGATTCATTATGCCCTCAATGCATGATGCATGTAACCCAATTACTTATTATACAATTTTAATTAATTTATTTATTCCCAATTCTCAACAGTACACGGCATTTTGTGCGTGGGACATCTCGCAAAAGCGAAATCCAAACAAGGAACCCCCCAATACACTACTCCTTGGCACTGTCGATCGTCGAGATACTTATATATATGAATATGAGCATTAAGGACTAACTTCTCCTCAATTCCCAACATTACACTGCGGCTCGTGCATGGGACATCTCGCAAAAGAGAAATCCAAACAAGGAACCCCCCGATACACTACTCCTGGCAATGTTGGTCGTTGAGGTCCATTATGCCCTCGATACCCAAATAACCAATCATATAAATAATATAATAACCATCCAAAATGAGCTATAACTCGAGGACGCAGGCTGACAATGCTATCATCTTCTAGTTGCCCAAACCTCGTAGCAAAACTGGGGACCACCAGGTGAGGCTAAACGACACCCACCTCGTGATCAATACACACACAACGCCCCGAGAAGCGGTCATAGCTCCTAACCGGCAAGTGAGAACGACACATACCCATGACTTCTCACCCCAAATATAATATTGTATATCACATAATAATCACATGGACGACTATGACCTGGGGAATATCCACACACTGCTCATCGAGCCAGAGTGCTCACCCTCAATCGCACACAACTTCCCAATGATAGCAAGGAGGGGGTATACTTCACTATATATATATATATATATATATATATATATATATATATATATATATATATATATACACCATCACATAAGGTATACATACATCATCACATCATATAAAGATATACCATCATATACGGTATACCTATCACATCGTTTACATATTCATAGTACGCTCTTAGGCGTAGTTGAAATAATATTATTGTTTAGTATATTTCCCTCTCGATATACTAATCGTCAATTCTCACACATCTCCCCCGCATAGTATATACTATACTATTTCTCTCTTGAAGATGACATGTCGCTTCTATTTGAATTGTCTCTCAATTCTATTTATGTTGAGGATATTCTCTATCTTAATGCCCCTCAATTATCATTTCTCATTGTGTGAGACATCTCCCAAATCAATCATCATTAAGGATATTTCTATATCCGTATGCACATTTATTAGCATTTATAATCCTCAATCCAATATGGTTCATTCATTAAGATGAACCTTTAAAATTATCCCATTTGGGAATTTGATTCTAAGATCCAACATCCCTAAGTTCATTCTCATTCTTTCATATATTTTCATAATTATCTCCAAATAGAATCTTCAATAATAGTGGGCTTCCCCACTTAGAATATACCAAAATCTCTAATCGGTATTCCTCAATTTAAGTCAATATGACTCCAATAATTTCTTATAAGGGAAACTCTCAAAAAGTATCGAAAAGATACTCCACATAACTCCTATAGAGGTTACCAATCGATAACTTCGAAAAAACGGAATGAAATTATCCCTAGAAAACATTCCCCCTAAATGACCTATTTCCGAATCGATTCGGGCCAATTCTGAATCGATTCGGTCCTACGAATCGATTCGTCCCCCAAGGCGAATCGATTCGGGGTCATCAGACCAGGGATTCTGTCTCAGGATGAATCGATTCGATTGGGGTCCGAATCGATTCGGTCACTCAGACTTGGGAACTACATATTTTCGAATCGATTCGGTAAGGGGCCGAATCGATTCGGCTCTCCAGAACTCACGAAAATGGCAACTTTTTATTTAGCCTAAAATCCCCAAAATTCATTTTCATCATTTTCTCTTCATTTCTCTTCAACCCAATAACATATATATCATTAATATTCATCCTAGAACACATACGAATTAATTTATAACATCAAATCCATTTCTATAAAACAAATCTAAGATTATACCCAAAAGTTAGGTTTTGAAAATCTAAACCTAAATACCAAAGATTTAATCTACACATCATGAAATAAATGGTACACAACAATTATTTAGCAAGTTTAATCACTTGACTCAAGTTCATAGGGTCTGATCCGTCCTCGAGATCACGCAAATGCTGAAAATTCCTCTTTCTCTCTCTTTTTCTCCTTCTTTCTCTTCTTCTTTCTTCTTCTCTCTTTCTTTCTTTCTATTTCTCTTTCTCTCTATGGAGAATAAATATCATGTAGGATTAATAAGCCTTAAATTCAAGATACACAACTTTAAATGATAATACACACTTTAAATGACTCGGTAACTTAAATTCGAGCCAAATGCAATTAAATTATTTCGGAACCTAAATAGACCCCAAGTACAGTCATTTTGACTTTCTCGACCCTTCCGGACAGAACTACACCCTCAGAATTACCATTCGAAACACTTTCTAACAACTTCAAATTTGGACCTTAAATACCAATTTAATAATTCTCCAAATAAAATAATATTTATTTCTCCCAAAATAAATAAATCATCGTCTCTAAAGCCTCGGGTTGTTACAATAGATATGTGAAAGACATCGTGCATCCGCTGCAAGTAGTTTGGTAGTCCCAATCGATATGCTACGGTCCCAATACTCTCAAGGATAGGGAAGGGTCCCACATATCGGGGATCCAACTTCCTATTCTTTCTAAATCTCACCACACCTGCAATGGGAGAAACCTTAATTAGAACCTGATCCTTGACATTAAAATCTAAGTTTCTCTAACTCGCGTCCACATAAGTCCTTTACCTATCTTAGGCAATTTGAATCCTGGCCTGGATAATCTCCACCTTCTTTGTGCTGCCCTAATGAACTCGGTCCGAGTAATTTGTTCTCCCCCACCTCCAACCAACATGAGGGTGAACGAAAAGATCTCTTAAAAGTGCCTCAAAAGGTGCCATCCCAATCATGAACCGATAGCTATTATTGTATGAAAACTCCACCAAGGGCAAGTAATACTCCTAACACCCCTTAAACTCTAATATGCACATCCATATGCCCATCGGTTCGAGGATGATATGAGGTACTCAACCTCATCTCTTTGCCCCTAAGGCCTGCTGAAATCCCCTCCAAAAATTGGACACAATTCTCTTATCACTGTACGATATAATGTTGAGCGGTACCCCATTTAATTTTATAATATCTATAAGGAAGAGCCTAGCGTACTGCTTTGCACTATAATTTGTTTGAACCGGTAAAGAGTGATCCACCTTTATTAATCTATCAACATTCACCTAGATGAAATCGTGTCCCCTCTATGATGTAAGTAACCTAGTGATGAAATCCATGGATATGCTCTCCCACTTCCACATCAGGATCTCTAACGGCTGTAACACACCCGCATGATGCTGACAATCCATCTTCACCAATTGACACATAGCACACTCATACATAAGACTACTATGTCCCTTTTCATACCGATCCACTAATACTGGCATTTCAATTTGTGGTACATCATGTCCCATCTAGGATTCTCTATAAAGTGTGAATCATGAGACTCAATCATAATGGCTATCCTTAACTCATCGTCATCTGGGACAAATAATCTACCCTAAAATCTCAATTCTCCATCTGACCCAATAGAATAGTGCTCTGCCCCTCGGCTAACAACTGCATAACTCGCTCTTGGCAAAACTGATCTCCTTCCTCTTTCTTCACTACCCGAATAATGATCTCGGGTGTGATGGTGAGAACTACCATAAATGCCTTGGTTCACTTGTCATCCCCACAAAGTGATTTCGACTTTGCCTACGCCCTAAAGCATCATCCATGACATTCGCCTTCCGAGGGTGGTACAGAATGTCAAACTGGTGGTCCTTTATAAACTCTAGCCATCTCCTATGCCTCATGTTCAACTCTTACTGAGTGAACAAGTACTTTAGGCTCTTATGGTCTATGAATAATCGAAAGTTCTCCCCCGGGAAAGAATGCCTCCACACTCGCAATTCAAAAACCACGGCTGCTAACTCCAAGTCGTGGGTGGGGTAATGTCCCTCATGAGGATTTAGCTTCCATGAAACATAAACTATCGGCCTCTCCTCTTGTATCAATACCCCCCCCCCCTCCCCCCCAAGTCCCCTCAACTATGCATTTGTGAAGGCCTTATAGTCTATCCTTCCTGAAGGAATTCCATAACTAGTGTTGTGGTCGATCGACCCTTTATCTCATCAAATGCATGCTGACATGCATCATCTCATACAAACAACACATCTTTCCTGGTAAAGTTCATAAGGGGACCGACTATCTTTGATAAACCGTAAATGAATCGACAGTAATACCTAGATAATCCCAAAAATCTATGCACCTAGGTGGGTGTAGTGGGTTATCCCCACACCATAACTATAAAAACCTTCTCCGGGTCCACTGATATCCCCCTCTCAGACATGATGTGGCCCAAGAATTGCACATCCCGCAACTAGAAACCATATTTCTCAAACATAACATATAGGGACTAGTCTCACAGTGTTTGTAAGACTATCCGTAAATCATATAGGTTGTCCTGAGAAGTCTGAGAATAAATCAGGATATCATCAATAAATATTATGACAAACTGATCCAGAAAATCCTTGAATACCCGATTCATAGAATCCATAAACACCACCAGTGTGTTGCTTATCCCAAAATGCATAACCAAAAATTCATATGACTTGTATCTCGTAAGAAATATCGTCTTTGAGATGTCCTTCTCTCGAACTCTCAGTTCATGATAACTCAATCTCAAATTGATCTTAGAGTAATACGCAGCACCTCTTGGCTAGTCAAACAAATCATCAATGCAAGGCAACATATATTTATTCCATATGGTGACCTTGTTCAACTCCCTGTAGCCGATACAAAGTCGCAAGGATCCGTCCTTCTTCTTAACGAACAAACTGGAGCACCCCATGACGAAGTACTGCTCCTAATGAAACTGTATCCCAATAACTACTCAATGTGGTCTCGTAGCTTCCTCATCTCCATATGTACGGGTAATAGGTCTCGTGATCGGAATCAAATCAATCATAAAGTCTATCTCCCTACTTGGTGCAACCTTGACATATCCCCAAATACATTGGAAAACTCGTTAACTATTGAGATGGAATCTAGCGACACTGTGAAATCTGAATAAGTCACATCTAAAATATATTATAAGTCTATCTCTCGAGGGACCCCCTCTCTAGTTGCTTTCAGGTCTATTACCGCATGTTCTTCATTCCGTTGAATGTCATCAAAGTTTAGCCTTTGATTAACATTATCCTACGCCATACTCCTTGCTTAGAACAATGCCTTCCCAGCAAAGTCGCCAAATGTAAGAGGGTAGTTTAGATAAAACGGAGGCGTAACCCCTTTTGGAGTAAAGTAAGGATAAGTTAATCTAGGAAACACCCTTGACCAATCGAAATATACAATCGCAAATCAAATGGATATAAGCTCAATTTAAACTCTCAAGAGCACTCATGTATAACTCAGAAGATAATAATGAAGTCATAAGTAACTCATTTAGAGGGAAAGAGAAGTAAGCGTCATAGATACACCTTGGTAGACAGCCAAACACTCCAACCACCCTAAAATATCTCAATCAATTATTAAAGCTTCGTAATAAATGACAATGGCGGGTGAGTAAACTCTATGGTTTGTAATAAATCTCTCTCTGATGTATATTCTCTCTAGTAATAACTTCTGAACTCTGAAAAGAACCTCTTCTCCTCAGGTGTGGTTGGGGCTCATAAATAGCCCCACACTACTCCCGAGGTAACTCAGTCATTAATAACCATGAAAGAAATCCCTCATACTTTATGTCACAAACATTAAATGTCTGATGTACTAGTTAGCTCCACGTCATAAACATTAAATGCGAAGATATGCCTTTTGCCTAACCACTATGTGTTAGGGGCCTGTAATCACAGAGGTGGCTTACCAACCATCTGACAGCCCCAAATACCATAGTGGTTTACTCAAGTGCAAATTTGACATTGTCTAGCTAGTTTGTGGCATCAACTAAAGTAAATGTGACATTAAGTAGAGGGTTATTTGGTTCACAACACAACGCTCGATGGAACTCAAGGCTGCTCCGACCAAGGCACCACGGTCAGGGTCTTTGGTGTTTTACCAGGTGTATCTAAGATGGTCAGGACAAGCCCCAACGGTGACTAACTTCTCAATCCTCTAAACCAAGTCCCTCTAGAGTTCCCACAGCGACGTCTTTCGATAGAGCATGAAATCTCACCTAGGCCCTGCCAAGCCTGGTCACTCACGAGTACGTTCGACCACACACTAAAAATCATTATAATCGTTACAACTCATGGTCAATATAAATAAAGAGGTACAACAAGGATAAGTAGAACAATATAACTAAAGGATCAGCTCTCTCGGCCAGCTTCTTCATTGGATATCCCTCTGGGCTGCCACGTTGACCAACCTCACTTAAGCGGTATCACTGTCTTACTAAGCTGCATCACTTTGAGCGGTAACTCTGCCTTACCAAGTTTCATCGTATTGAGCTTTCTCACTAAGCTCCATCATTTTGAGCTATAACGCTGCCTTAATTCTCAAACACTGTTATTAATGGGGGGATTATCCCTAATTTACAAATTACCTTCAAGCTCCCTACATTTGCCCCATCGTGTAGAGATTTATTGTGGAAATAAGAAATATCTGCATGAAAACTTCTCAATCCGATGAACCTTCTCTGTGTGGAAAAATTCTGGAATTTTTTCCTTCATTACAACCACTGCAGTTAACGCCTTCAGGGAAAAGTAAAATTCTCCCTGATGTACCTCGGTTTAATTGTTGCGGCTTATTGGCGCTTTGGCAAAGGTACATCGCAAGTTTTCCCTATTACTGAGCTTCAACCGTTATGGCTTGACTATTTAAAATTCTCCCGTTAGACCTGCTGGCTTTCTGACACACTCGTTTTAACTCCGGGGAAGTGAAATTATCTTGTATGTGTTGTTGTGGAGTATAGTTGCTGGTAGTGAGTTTTTCGTTAGGACTGCCCCTATCTTTGAGACTTGTGAAATTTGCCCTTGTAAACTTCTTGCTAGGAAATTATCCCTATTTGAAGGTACAACTTTGTTTAGGCTCTATTGTGCCGTCGTTTCATCATGTTCGAAAAGGCAAAAAATTTCTTCCTAAATAATGTTTGGACTCGTAGCTTTTTTGAATTGTTGGGACATCTTCCTCGTTGGGATTTATTGGATATGTCTGACAAACATTCTGGCGCCAAAACTCAAACTTGCCTATGAAGGAAACTCTTTTTGTTTGCCATGCATCACTTTATTAATGATGTAATATTATCTTTTCAACTTCTAGGATGCTCCCAAAAACTCCACGTGTACACTTGAAATGATTACAGGCGGCTCCGCACGCGTGTTGGTGGGAAACTCAAAAGACGGGTTAAAGAATTCAAATGTCTATTTTTTAAAACACTTCTCTTTTCTTCATCTTCTTCAAACTCCCATCTACTTTAGAGAGAGAAGCTCTATCAAAACTCCATTATTTCCAAGCTTTTCTCTTCATTCCTTTCCTCTGCAATCATCCTCGCTTTCTAGCCACTCCATTGGTACTTCTTTGGTGCCTCTTCTAAGCTTTTCTTGTACTTCACTATCATCTTCAATGGCCACCTCAAGCAATCCTACTACGTCTGCCACTAATACTCCACCTGCTACCCCTGTTACCACCACATCTGCTGCCACTTCTTTGACTGTGTTGAGTTTCTACCTCCGGTACCCTACACTTAGCAAGGGTGATGACTTTGCTGGTTTTTGCAAAACTTGATTTTTTAACGCCAAGTGTGATGCCATGGTGCTTGGTGATGAAGACGAAGATGCTGTTGACTGGGGCTTTCATCCCCAGAAGGGACTCTTCGATTTCGTCTTGAGCGAGGGGACTTCCCATGGTCCCATATTAACTTTGAAGGGCCTGGAGGTTCTCTTTCTAACTTCACTACTTGGAACTCCCATATGCAGAGTTCCCATAGTGATACCCACGCAA
Organism: Sambucus nigra; assembly: GCA_949130495.1. NCBI lineage: Eukaryota > Viridiplantae > Streptophyta > Magnoliopsida > Dipsacales > Adoxaceae > Sambucus > Sambucus nigra. The sequence goes on along the minus strand of OX422224.1, from coordinate 183,843,790 downwards.
AAATTGGGCTTCATCGGGCCAAGTGGTTCGGTGAGTTTACTCTATCTAAGAACAATACTGCTCTTCCCATACTGGTGTCTCGCTGGAACGTTACTACTCACACTTTCATTGCTGCAAGGGGTGAGTTTACAATAATGTTGGAAGACGTTTGTGAGCTTCTGGGCCTTGAGGCAATAAACCATGAGCCTTATTCTGATGAAGCCTCAGATGCTCAAGAAGCTAGTGACCGTTCAAAGCTGGATCATATATGTCGAAGGTGCATCGATTCTTCAAATAAAGCCACCTTCACTCCTCTTATCAACTATTTCTTTAAGGATCCTTCTGAGGCTGCCCCTGGTCAAGGTACGCCATTAAAACTACCTACTTACATCCTTATCATTCTCTCGCTCTTCCTTTTAACGTGGAAACCTAACGACCAACCCCGAACGGACCTCATCAACCTATCCCTTCGTTTGACCCGGGGTATCAGGCTTCGTCTGGATGCAATTTCCCTAGGATCAGTCTACATATGGCTTGATAGAACCCATTTTGACATGCAATGATTTCTAGGCCATTATAACCTGGAAAACTTTAGCAACTTTGTACTTCTGACGGGCTTCCTTTATGTTCATTTCGCCGATGTAGTAGCTAAAACCAACCGTCCTCCTTCGGGGGAAGCGATTCTACCTACACGTTCTTACATTTATCACAAGAGGCAAAGTTGAAAAGAGTTGACCCCCATTATTGACAAATATGATAGTTTTATTATGCGGACTTATGGAGATGAAGTGTTCCTCCAGACTTATGATTTCTTCAAGGATGAGCCAAGGGTGGTCCAACCAATGACTGTGGACCTTATAGAAGAAAATCCTTCGCTTGCTGTGGTCCTTCTATTCTCTCCTAACTACCTACCATCCTATACCGAGTGGGGTTACTCATGAGAACATTATAACCCCCATCGGTGTGCCCGTCAATTTGGTTTTGACCAAGGGGATCCTCGCCCCGCCTTCCAGCTAAACCACCCTAAGGTCACATTCAGCTGAATTCACTTATACTACTATGTGGGGAGTGAGCTTCACAATGTCTAAAAGAGTTATCATCCCTAGTTTATTCTGGTAATATGTTATAATGTCTTTATTTGCCACCAAGTATTGGCCGAAGCAACTGGCCCAAATCTTTTAATTTATTGAGGGGACTCCTGTATATCCCCTATTGCTTTTGTTTTCTTCACATGAACTGGGTTTAAAAGGCAATTCCATTATAGGAATAAAGTTCCCTTTAAGCAAAATACCCAAGGATTCTCCCACTGATCTTCCTCCATATTGCTCCATGATTCCTTTTGCTACCACAAAGTACAAAAAAGCCCCAATACCCAAATAGCCTGCTCCTTTTGGAGGTATTTCTGGTGAATGGGTTCCAAACAAAGCAGCTTCTGCCGAAAGACCTTCCCAACCCTCAGCCAAAAAAATTAGGAGGTCCATGTTTGGTAGTTCCTAAAAGACTAAGTCCCAAGATCAACCACAACCTCCTTTGCAAGCATTACCCATCGCCTTTGTTTGTCCTTCCATGCCTACATAAGTGATTGAAGAGTTGAGAAGGAAAATTCAGGCTGAGGTGGAGCGAATAAATGCTGAGTTTCGACGACTCGCTCCTGTCGTTCCTCCTGCTACTACTTTCCCTACCATCTTAGATTATCCAATGGAAGCAGGGTTAAAGAGGAGGAAGAGCTCAAGGGTTCCTCAAAGTTCTAGTGTTACGGGTGAGAGGAAAAAGACTATAGGTACTAAGTCCTAGAAGAAACGAGCTCCAGATGTGCATCCCGTCCCAGCTCCCTCCGTCATTGCCTCACCTCCATCTTAACCAATGGTTATATCCTCCCATTCTCCCTCTGGATCCGAGGTATGCATGTGTGTTGTTGTTATTACTCCTATTTTTCTAAAATGAACTGCATCTGTCTAACTCTTACCAACATTGGTGCAGGAGGTTGAAGAAGAAAGGACCATCCCTCCTCTGAGTCCTTTCGTGGGGGGACATTTTGGATCCTCTCAGACCGATGTAACTCCTCCTTGTTCCCCCATGATCGAGCTTACTTATTCTCACCATTTGGCCTCACAACGTTCAAATGATGCTACTACGGGCGGTAATTCCATTGATTCTGTGGGAATCTCTTCTCAACCAGAGACAACTCCCCTTGCTTCTTCTGAATTAACACCTCAGTCCGAGGTTCTTCTTCCCATCGTTCCAGCTACAAAAAGTTCCCCTGAGGTAACAAATTCTCAATCATTGTTAGGTCTGATGCCTTTTTTCTCTTCCACCCCTTTTTCTTGTTTACCACGCTGAACTTTAATCTGTTGGGATGCCTTAGGTTGAAATGGCATCTTTATTTGCGAACATTCTTCTTCCCACTGTGTTGACGAGACCCATAACTACAGTTCCCCTCTTTAGTACCATAAGTGAGGTAAGTAAAACTTAGAGATATTTCTTCTTTCCTCTGTATTTATTCCCCATTTCTAACACTTAGCTTCATTTTTGCAGTTTTCTCCAAATCTTATCCCACCAGCTTTTTTTGGTGGTCTTCCTATCCCCAAGGCCATCTTTGATTTTTCTGCCTAGCGTGGTGGTTGTTCTTCATCTTCTACCATTGGATAATCCCTCGGAGGTCAAATACCTTCTCCAGGCGAGACTACTCCCATGTTGGCCTTGGTACCTTTTATTGACGTAGGAGCTTCAGCACACATTGAGCTTACCACCGTTAGGGGTTCTATGGGGGCTTACGAGGAGACAACTTTGCCTTCCAGAGTTCCCCCGTTACATCTTCCATGGTGGCTCCCGTTATGTTTCCAGCTATTACTGAGGTATATCTCTACTTTCTCTTCCTTTCTTGTTGTTTGTCCTTTACTTGGCACTATACAATCTAAAAGATTATTTTTTCAAGCATTCAAACTCCACCGGTAACGGTGACTTAACAATGAAAACCACTTGTTAAGATTTGTTTTGTAACATCCACGTCTAAGGGTGACACCCATAATGGTGACTTAACAATGACAACCACTTGTTAAGATTTTCGTCAAACTCCACCAATAACGGTGACTTAACAATGATAAACACTTGTTAAGATTTTCGTCAAAAACTCCACCAATATCGATGACTTAACACTAATAAACACTTGTTAAGATTTTCGTCAAAAATCCACCAATAACTCTGAATTAACAATGATATACACTTGTTACGATTTTTTATTTGCAACATCCACCTCTAATGGCGACACCCGTAATGGTGACTTGACAATGACAACAACTTGTTAAGATTTAAGTCAAACTCCACCAATAATGTGACTTAACAATGATAAACACTTGTTAAGATTTTTCTTACTCATTACCTATTTTAACCGTTTTCAGGTTTCTAGCGAGTCTCTTCAAGCTGGAGAGAGGTCTCCCCCAGTCCCTCCTACTACTACTTCGTCCCATCGGGAACCATCTATTCTTCAAAATTTTATTCCTAACGAACAAGGTTTCATGACGGGTATTGTAACAGATAGTGAGTCTAGTTGTGAGCTTCCTCTACCTAGCTTAGCTCCCCATAAGTTCTTCCTCATGGTCCTTCAACGTTCTCATCAAATGTCTGCAGCCACCGTTTAGTTATCAAACAAATTTCCATCCATCAACCTGAGACTTTCACTGTTGACTATCTTCGTTCGATCATTCCAATGATGAGCCTCATACTTCAAGGAATGGCCATGGTTATCGTGGACTTGGTTAGAACCTCAACTGCCAATGTCACTAGGCCCTTGTTCAATCAATTTATGTGCTATTTAAAGGAGTTGGGTAGAGATGGATTCCAATTCAAATGTCTGATTAGACATTTGAAAACTCTAAACAGACAATAGTTGGAAGGCGATGGGGAGATGTTGTTGCAGCATCGAGAGGCCCAACGAGTTAAGGGAGATAGAATGGTCGAGCTAGCATCCCTACTAGAGATTTCTGATAAGAAGATAGAGTACCTCAAATGAACTCTTCGTGTAGCAAAGATAGAATGGGAGGAGCTCCTTATCGAGTGGGCACATGTTCAGACTAGGCTGGATGTTTCTATTAACGATGAACGGTCATGCCTGGCAGCTTCTTCGGGGTTACCTGGAGACTTTTTTACTGCTCTAGACCTATGGTTCCTCTTGGGCCAGTGAAAATAATTTTTCATTTGTTTAGGTTTTTCCTTATGTAATTCTTGGGCAATAGCTCCCAATTTTGTAATGTCCCAACGTTTATGAATGAGAAGAAAAAGTGTTGTATATTTTTCTATGCCCTTTTGTTGTGTTGTGACTGCTTTGCGTAAGTTACCAAAATATGCTATTTTTCATCTTCTTTCAGATTTCAATAAAAGACATCTTTTTTAGGAACAATGGCTTGTATATTCATAAGAAAACCACTAGATACAACGGTGATCCCAAGTTGATTACTTATACATGATAGGCCTTTAACCATTTATTATTAATTTTAAACTATTTATCTTTTTCCATGTTAGAAATTAAGCAATAACCTGAATTATGATGCTCCTTTACAATTAAAGATCCCTCCCAATTTGCTGTAAACTTAGGCAGAGGAAGCCCCCTAGTGTGCTTTACTGCTGCCTTTGAAACAAGGCCTCCCTCCACGAACTTCCTTAGTCTCACCAAATTGTCATACGCACTTGAAAGATGCTTAGTGTATATTTGGAAGTGTTGTATCGCATTGTATCGTTGCTCCTCCAACTCTTCCAATTTCACATGTCTGTTTTGAGGGAGCATACTACTTCGCAAGGCATATCAGCTGAGGGAACTTCCAACTCCACTAGAAGGATTGCTTCAGCCCCATAAATGAGGGAGAATGGGGTGTACCCTGTAGGCTTCCTCTTCTTCGTGTGATAGGCCCATAACACCTCTGGGAACTTTTTATCCCACGATCCTGGAAAATCCTCCATTATTTTTCCCAGAATATTGACCAACGTCTTATTGGTTGCCTCAGCTTGTCCGTTCCCCTTCGGGTATGCCGTTGTTGAGGTATGATGAATGATAGAGTTTTGTCTGTCAGTATTTTTACTTCTGAGTTAATGAATGGAGTTATGTTATCAGAGAGAATAACTTTTGGAATCTTGAAATGATAAATTATATACTCCCTGATAAAGTTGGATATTACTCACGCAATTGCTCTTATTAGTGGTATCGCTTCAGCCCACTTTGTAAAGCACTCCGTTGCCACTAGTTTCCAAATATTCCCACTTGAAGAAGGATGCATTACCCATACCAGATAAAATGCCCAAGTGTGGAAAGGATATGGAGTTGCTAGGGAATGGAGGTCCATCGATGGGGAATGAATCATATTTCTATGCAGATGGAAATCTTTACACTTTCGAACAAACTCAATAGAGTCTTTGTCCATCATTGGCCAATAATAACCCAACGTCATCAACTAATCGTACAAATTTACGCCTCCTATGTGAGCTAGGTCATGAGCTTGTTTTAGTACTTTGGCTACCTCTTCCTTCATGATACAACGCAATGGCCTATTGAAGTACCCTCTTCAATATAAGTATCCCCCTTGAACATAGAACCTTGGATACCTTATCTTGAGACCCATCGCGTCAATATTTTCTATTGGGACAACTCCATCATTTATGAAACCAATATAAGGCTTCCTCCAATCTGGTTGAGCTTTAATGAAATGGCACTCAGCTACCTCGAAGAAAATTTAACACTGGTCACACTTTTATTGTAGCTCTACTGCGTCTTGCTTCATCCTGGGCCAGAAGTATCCCTCTCTTTGAATTCTTCTGTAAAGAGGGATTTCATTTGTTTGGCAGTGCTCTTCGTGTGTCTTCTTTAACCTTCGTTCTTCTTCTTTTGGATCGATGCATCTCTACAACCATCCTCCTGCATTCTTATAGCAGACGTTTCCCTGATTTGTAAAATATTAGGCCACCTTCCTCAACTCTATATTTCCTTATCCAAACTCCAATTTCTTCCTAATCACTCCCCTCCACTCAGAATCATCTTCTATCGACAGGATTGATTGTACCATAGGGGGGCTGTTCTCCATTAGATCACCATCGTAGTTAAATCTTCCTTTATAATCATCTTATGGGCAATAGTGGCATAGTAATCTGGATGGAGATTCAACATTTTGGGATACCTCCTGATCTTTGTCCGATGGAACTGGTTGATAAGCCTTTGAATGATCTTTCTATAAAGGGCCAGACTGAGGTGCTTCGGTGCATATTCCCCATTCACATGCTGGATCACCAAGTTTAAATCACCCTTGATGCAGAGTGAATGAATTCCCCTTCAAAGGGCCTCTAGCAACCCTAGTACCAATGCTTCATACTCTGCTTCATTGTTGGAGCAAGGAAAATCTAGCTTGTAGGAGTGACAACTTTCTTCAGCTCCTTTTGAAAGAATAACCCCTGCTCCTCCTTTCATTTCCATCGAAGATCCATCGAACTGCATTGTCTATTCTTCCTCGCTCGCATCTAAGTGCTTGGTCTGTAAATCATCCCCTGGAATCCTTTCTCTAGGTGGATCAAATGTCCCAGAGGGGAAGATTTCCAAGAGGTCTCCGTATGCTTGGCTCTTGATTACGTGAGGGACCACTCACTTCAAATCATACTCTAAGAGGATGAGGAACCACCTAGCTTCCCTACCAACTAATATAGTTCTTGCCAACAAAACTTAATGAGTTAACATCTTGTTACAATATGAATTGTAAAAGACAACATATAATGTCTAAGTTTTTGTACTACTAATACTAGGGCAGTACAATGTCTTTCCAAACTACTATACCTGACCTCTGGCCCATGTATGATTCTACTCAGATAGTAGACTCGTCGTTCTTGCCCATCCACTTCTTTAGCCAGCAGAGCTCCAACGGAGCTCATGGTGGATGTGACGTACGCTTCAACGGTATTCCTGCATTTGAAGCAATCATAGTTTGTGGTAAAACGAGCAACTTCTTCAACCTAGTAAGAGAATCCTAGTGAGCTAGATCCCATTTAAACATCGTGTTCTTTCGCAGCAGTTACAATAATTGGTGTGTTATCTCAAATAACCCCAGGACAAATCTCCTAAGGTAGGAAACCTTACGAAGGAAACTCTTCAGTTCCTTCACCGTTATTGGACTTGGCATCTCTAAGATTGTTCATTGCTTGTCCTCGTTCATATATACCCCTTGCTGATCCACCACAAAACCCAAAAATTTCCCACTAGTGACCCCGAAGACCATTTCAGCAGATTCATCTTCAGTTTATACTTCTTGCACCTGACGAATACCTTTTTGAGATCATCTAGATGGGACTCCTCGTTCTTCAACTTGATGACCAAATCATCCACATAGAACTCCACGAACTTGTGGAAGAAATCATGGGAAATGTCCATCATCATTCTTTGGTATGTTTCCCCTATATTCTTCAGTCCAAACGATATTACTTTATACATGAAGTTACCCAATGGAGTTTTGAATGCTATCTTCTCTATGTTTGTGGGATCCATATTGATTTAGTTGTACCCCACATACCCATCTATGAAGCTGTACATATCATGCATAGACGTTGCATCAATCAAGCTATCAATGGAAGATAGAGGGAACTCATCTTTGGGGCAAGCCCTATTTAAGTCTCTGAAGTCTACACAGATCCTGATTTCGTTCTTTTCTTTCTTTCCTACTGGAACGATGTTAGATAGCCAAAGAGGGTGTTGTATTGGTTTAATGAACCCTGCCATCAATAGGCGTTGGACCTCCTCCTTAATTTTTAAGTCCAACTCAGGCTTGTATGCTCTTATTGCTTGTTTGACTGGGATGACTGAAGGCATCACGTTTAACTTGTGATAACTTACTTCTTTATCCATCCCTTCCATTTCTGTGTACTTCCATGCAAAGACGTCCATAAATTCCCGAATTAACTCAACCAAGGCCCCTCATTTCTCTCCACTAAGATCCTTCGAGATGAAAATGGGCCTTGGGTCCTCTCCTTCCTTCACTTGGTTCAGCTACTCCAATTCCTATACCTGTGGCATCGGTTGATCTACCATGTAATCTGGTTCTTCAGTGACATCCTCCACTAACTCCTATATGTTGGAGTTATCTATCACCATGAATTTCCCTCTTTGATCCACCAGAAAACATTCATATATCGGGTCAGCCTTCTCATCCATATCTGCCATAACTTCTTTGGCTACCCATTCATACCATTATAACCGATATATCACCTTTACCTCTTCAGTAACCATATTCTTGCACTCTCTGCTTGTAGTTGCAATGGCCTTCCTCTTCTTTTCCCTAGAAGCCTTAGTAACTATTTCCCTGAAAAATGACTCAACACGCTTTGTCATTGGACCTCGCGCTCCATTAGATCCATTATGGGCCTCACCTTGTCTTTCTGTTGCTTCTAGACCATCTGGGGTCGAGGAACCATGTGGTGGGCCTCTTTTGTTTCTCCTTTGTTGCCCATCATCTCTCCCTCTTGACCATTAATAGGTCCCATTATTTCCCTGATTGAGGGAACCCATGCTATCTCTATTTGCCTAGTTAGGACTCTAACATCCTCCTCTAAGTCTGGGTAGAATGCTGCGTCCACTAGGTGGCCCTCCTCGATAGCGAAGGGCCTCTTCGTCTCTTTAATAGTGATCTCAATTCCCTTGATATTGGCCTTGGTGCATTGATGATACGTCAAAGGAACTAGACCCTAGTTATGCATCCACACGCTTCCTATTAACAAGTGGTAGGAAGATGCACTTTCTATTACATGGAATTTAACATGAGAACTAAAATTTCCCATTACAATCCCCACGTTCACATATTTGATGGATTGGGAAGATTGGTTATCGTAACTAGAGATCACCAAAGACATTGGTACTAACCTCTCTTCGAGAATATTAGCTATGTGGAAGGAGCTGATGGGTATGATGTTTATTGAGGCACCCCTATCCATCAGTTCCCTTACAAAGATAACTATGTTAATGATAGTTGTACATATAACGGTCTATTATGAGGAAACCTCACAACCCTATCTACATCACTAAATGTGATTTCGGAAAAAAAAGTTCTCACGATCCTTGCCATTGGTCCCCTCCATTTCAGCGAAGAGACTGCGTTCTTCCTCGCAATATCCAGAATCTCCTGAGTTATTTCCAGTCTGGTTTCTTTGGTCATCCCCACCTGGTCGAAGAACTAGGTAAACTTTGGGGATCTTGAAATAACACAATACTCCAAGGCTGGATCAACCTCTTTACCTTCAACATTATAGGACTCCTCGACATCCCTATCACTTACCTCTTCATAGGCTAATACCACGTTTTCCATCCCTATGGTACAACCTTCCAACGCTTCCTCAAACCCTTCATGCTCCCTCGCCCGTCTTCTTACTCCTTCCACTACTTCCTCATCATAAGCCACCACCATATTGGCCCCGCGTGCTGGAAGTGCATTTTTTTTACATTCTGTATTGGGATTTGCAAGGTCCCAACTTTCACATGTTTATCAAAGATCTTTCTCAGTGTGAAGAAACTTCTAGTTGGATGTTCGATCTTTCGATGGATCCGGCAATACTTAGAATCCGCCCTTGTTTCCGCATCTGGTTCCTAGGTGAGGACGCCTTTAGGTTCATACACCGTTCCCCCAACAAAATTTCATTATAGAAACTAATAGCTTCTTCGACCGTGCAAGGCAGTGGTGGTGGGTCTTCTCGGTCTCGTTCGAACTTCTTCTTATTATCATTCTTCTCTTGTTTGTCGTCGCCTGCTTCTTCGGCATATCCCACCCGTGGGGGGTAAGATCTTCCTCCTATAGGTTGTATCGGCTATCTGAACATCATGGGACCCACCACAGGGTTTAGTCATACCACTAGCGAGATGTTCCTTTCTTCTTTGACGAACGCCGCAAAAGTCCCTTTGCGCGTCTCATTGATAAGATGGCAGATGTACTCAGGGAGTAGTCCTTTAGCACTAATCTTCAACAACTTGGATTCATTGGATTCTTCCCTCATATTTAGGGACCTTTCCCTAAACCTTCAGACATATGCTACCACATCTTCTCCTAGTTTTTGCTTCTCTCTTTCTAGTTGGGTCAACGTGAACTCGTCTTCCGCCAGAAAGAACTTCTGGACGAACAGCACCTGCATCTCCTCCCATGTGGAGACACTCTTGGGATCCAAGTGGGAATAGCAGGTGTAGGCTTTATCCGTCAAGGATTTAGAAAACACCCTCAATCTAAGCTTCTTATTGTTGCAATGGGCCACAAAGTGTTCAACAAAATGCTTGATGTGCTCCTTTGGATTCCCCCCTTTCCCATATACTTCTCAAAAATAAGAGGAACATAGTCCTTCGGATAAGGCTCATCGTTATATTGTTGGGGGTATGGCATCCGAATGTCATCATAAAGAGAAGCTACCTCACCGACATATTGAGAGGAAGATTGCATGAATTTTAACATCTCTTTTTTTGTCTCCTTTCTCATCTCTTCTATATTGGACACCGTTGAGGGAATGATTGGAGGAAACGCAGGCGGATCGATCGTTCCTGTTGGAGTGGCCATCGTTGGGACAGAGATGGGTATCGCGACTGACACCCATATCATTGGGACGGAAATGGGTGTTGTGATGGCTGGAGTTGTGCCCCTTAGAACTTCACTTGGTGGGACCATTGGGACTACCCTTGGTGTTACGAACGAGCTGACATTGAACCCTACCAATACCGTTGAGGAAATAGGAGTCTGCAAGAACTTGTAGAACTTCATCATAAGGAGTGAAACTTGTTCTTGTCCCAATCCTGCACTCGTGGAGGCATGTGTTACGCCTGGCGTGCCCGTTGAAGTTTGGATTGGTGGTATCTCCACTCGTGGGGGGCCATGCCGAGGGACCCCTATCTAGTTTCTTCTAGGTCTATTTCCGACTGTTCTTCATTTCATTGAATGTCATCAAAGGTTAGCCTTTGATTAATGTTACCATGCATCATACTCCTTGCTTAGAAGAGTGCCTCCCCACCAGAGTCACCAAATTTTAAGGGTAGTTTAGATAGGACTGAGGCGTAACCCCTTTTGGAGTACAGTAATGATAAGTTAATCTAGGAAACACCCTTGACCAATCCAAATATACAATCACAAATCAAATGGATATGATCTCAATTTAAACTCTCAAGAACACTTGTGTATAACTCAGAAGATAATAATGAACTTAGAAATAACACATTTAGAGGGTAAGTGTCCTAGATACACCTTAGCAGGCAGCTTATCACTCCAACCGCCCTCAAAGATCTCTATTAAGTATTAACGCTTCGTAATAAATGACAAAGGTGTGTGATTAAACTCTTTGGATTGTAATAAATCTCTCTCTCATGTATATTCTCTCTAGTAATAACTTATGAACTCTCAGAAGAACCTCTTCTTCTCAAGGGTGGTTAGGGCTCTTAATTAGCCCCCACACCACTCCCGAGGTAACTCAGCCATTAATAACTGTGAAAGACATCCCGCATACTTTATATCACAAATATTAAATGATTGATGCACTAGTTAGCTCCACGTCATAAACATCAAATGCCAAGACATGCCTTTTGCCTAACCACTGTGTGTCGGGAGGTTATCGTCAAAGAGGTGGCTTACCAACCATCTGACAGCCCCAAAACCACAGTGGTTTACTCAAGTTAGATTTTACATTGCCTAGCAAGTTTTTGGAATCACATAAAGTATATATGACATTAAGTAGAGGGTTGTTTGGTTCACAGCACAACGCCCGATGGAACTCAAGGATGATTTGCCCGAGGCTCCACGGTGAGGGTCTTTTAGTGTTTCACCAGGTGTATATAAGATGTTCAGGACAAGCCCCAATGGTGCCTCACTTCTTAATCCTCTAAACCAAGTCCCTCTAGAGTTCCCACAGCGAGGTCGTCCGATAGAGCATGAAAACTCTCCCAGGCCCTTCCAAGCCTTGTCTCTTTCGAGTTCGTTCGACCTCACACTAAAAATCATTATAATCGTTACAACCTATGGTCAATATAAATAAAGAGATACAATAAGGCTAAGTAGAAGAATAGAACTAAAGGATTAGCTCTCTCGACCAGCTTCTTCGTTGGAGATCCTTCTGAGCTGCCACGCTGACCTACCTCACTTAATCTATATCACTACCTTACTAAGTTGCATCATTTTGAGCTACAATGCTACCTCACCAAGCTGTATCGTATTGAGCTGTATCACTGAGCTCCATCGCTTTGAGCTGCAATGCTGACTTAATCCCAAACACTACTATTAATGAGGGGATTATCCCTACTCTCCATATTACCTTCAAGCCCCCTACAACCTCGATTCTTTTGACCCTAACCCTGATGGCCTCTATGTTGTTGGACATGATATCCCTAGCCTTGACCCCAATGCCCATGGCCCTACTGGACATACATGTTTCAGTCATCAAAACCCCACGATCCCATATGTTTTTCTGTAGGTGGAGGACCCCTAAACTGTTGGGCCCCCTGATCACAACCTCTACTCATCTTACTCTGTCGGTTTGATGTATCTTCTACCTATATCTTTTCACTTTTGTTAATATGAAAGGAATTGTGGTCCTGGCAGTGTAGAAGGGCGGCATTCACCATCAGATTATATGTAATGAGTATCGAATCCCTAAAAGTGTCTTCCCGATATGCTAGGCTGATCCTTTATAAACCTATCCATTTGCATCTGTTTCGTGTGCACCTCCTCCTTTGCAAAGTGAGAAAGAGAAATGAAATATTCCTCATATTTCGCCACAGTACGATCCTCTTGTCTGAGATCCATGAACGGACTCCTCATCTCCGAATGCAATACTTAATGGAAATACTTCCCCTCGAACTTCTCCCATAACTGATATATGGTCAAACTGTCTCTCTCTATAGCTGAATAACTAACGTCCACCACTAGATTGCTGCCCCCACAAGTCAATGAAAACATTTTCATCTGAAATGGGGTGCACTCCACCATCCGTAAGTTTCGTAAAATTTCTTTTTTCCATCGGCTCATCACTAAGATGTTTGGACTACCCGAAAACTCTTGAGGTTGACCCTTTGTGAAGGACTCCCTAGATCCATCCTAGATTAACCCCGATATTTGGGCTTATAACACTATATGTTACGGTGGTGGTGGTGGTGGTGCTACTGTGCCCAAGGTGGTAGAAAGTGTTGGAGCATTGCTTCCATGAATGTAAAGACTACCTGGTTCATGATGGCAGTGATATCTATTAGGGTAATCACGGGTTGGGTCGGTGGGGCCTGAGGTTGCTGTTGTGGCTTCGATTGAGCCTTTTCATGTGCAGTAGTTACAACTACATGATAGGTCTACCCCCCCTTTCATTTGTCATTTAAAATCAAACAAGATTCGAATTAGTACAAATAGAAAGAATACAATGAATCCTAATTATAGGCTCTACATATCAAAGAATACAACACAGAATGTAATGAATATAAAACATATCATAAGGATACTAGAACCTGGATGCTTAGATACCAAATTTAATAACCCCCATTGTAGACAACACATTTCAGGACCCTCTTTAGCCTATTATTAAGTCCCTAACAGTTCCTCCTTAACCATAGAACCCTAGGTCATACTCCGAGTACTGATCTAGACACCACCAGACTCCCCCGAGCCCCGTTCGGACCCATATCAACTTCTTCACCAAGCAAAATCTCATGAATCTTTGAAGGGATCTCAATCCCCTTTCCAACGATCTTCCCTATGCACAAATAGAACTTAAAGTTCGGACGAACGATTCGTATTCCCCCAAAAAACTGAACCAGAGGCCATTGGGTGCTCCCGAAATCTCTTCATCTAGAATGAGACTGAATGAATCTTTGAAGGTATCTAAATCCCCTTTTCAATAGTTTACCCCATGCATGAATCAGTCGTACGGTATAGACGAACGACCCGTTTTACTCCAAAAGGTCACCGAACACTTCCGAGCCCCATTTGAACAAGGTCAACTCTTCCAACCAAATAACACAAATGAATCTTTGAAGGGATCTGAATATTATTTCAACCGGTTCATCCCGTGAGAGAATCAGCCTTATGGTTCTGAAGAACGATCCATTTTCCTCTAGAACCTCTTATTCAAAAGACTATCATGAACTTTTGAGCACCATTTGACAAAAGTCAACTCTCAAACCTGATAGTGGACTAATGTATTCTTAAAGGGTTCTGAATACTCTTTCCAACGGTATGCCCCGTGCATGATTTGGACTTACAGATTGCATTTTATGACCATTTCTTCAAGAAATCTGGATGAGGTTACCGAATGGCAAACCCATTTCCCTATCTATTTGTAGTGTGTCTGGGATGCCTCAAGTAAAATGCCGTTTGTCACCCCCTTGACCCTATATAAGGAGAGCATGAACTCACTTTGAAAGGCACCTCTAAAATATCCCTCTCAGTGATCTCAACAACATTCTCTCAAAGTCAAGTTAGTTTCGTATTAAAATATTTTCTGCACATTCCATTTCACACCCAATTTAGCAAAATTCTTACCCCCTCCTACACCCCCCATCCACTTTCAAATGCTTCCTTTTCAACAATCAAAACCAACCTTCAAGTCTACAAGGATGGTCCAAACATTTTTCTCTCTTTTAATTTCCTTATTTTTGCATTAGTTATCTAATCCTTACTTTAGCACTTGATTAGTCCATACATATTGATAATCTCACTTTTTTTTCGTAGTATTGCACATAACATATTTTCTATATAAAAACCCCAAAAACAAGAAAAAAAGGGTTTGCTCATAAACTCCAAACGGGATCCTTCACTAGAATTTCTCAAATTAAAACATCATTTTTCCACATACACACATATAAAAAAATTCCCCGATTGGATTTATGGCCCCACCCTCATAGTGCATGTGAACTACACGGACTTTGATGCCTTTTTAGGATACGTAGGCATCTCGGGCCAAAATCATAGACTCGAGTCCTATTTTCATTTCTTTATTCATATATTATTATATTTTTGACTCTTATTCGCGCTTTATCTAACACATATTATCATCTCCTCATAACGATTGCAATCCTGATGAGTGCACACATTATGCTTTTAATTACTATTTGGTAACATTCCTATGAATGACCTCACTCCGCCTTTCTTCATCACATGACTTCAGAAATTCCATTCTCTATACACGCCCACATACTTCACGGAGTTATTGAGGATAATAATAACACATGCCCATGAGAGACTGAAATGGTGGGATGGGTTACTAACAACTTCCCATTCCGTAACTTAGCCCCCGAACCATTGAACTACTTGTTTTGCAAGCATCTGTATGTCTTTTATACCTTTCTCTCGAGGCGACAATATTTATTTTCCCTGTTTTATGCAAAATAGGCTGGCGACTCTATCTCTTTACATCAGCCAACATCGACGAAGGCCGAAGCGCTACTAGAAAGGGCGCAATACATTCTTCTTCTCTCCCTCCAACCGCACATGAGAGCATCGAAACCCCTCTCCCGGAGCAGGATGTAAGAAGGAATAGGAAGACCGGGGATGAACACAGTGGAGACTCTGCTAGGGACGAATTGTAATAAGAGGGATAGACTCTATTTTCATGAGCTTTATCATTTTCTGCATGCATACGTATTCATTTACCCGTATGTTCCCTTATCTCCTCTATTTATTTGATGTATATATTTAAATCATGCTTATATCACATATCACTTACTTTTCACTTTCACTATCACTCACTTGTAAAATATCTTCCATTTACACCTCACACTACTTACACTTCTACTTAGGATTACTTATATCCGTATGTTTCACACACCACCTAGAATATCCATGATTAGGTTTCACTAGAACATATGTCCACTTATCACACTTGTATATATTGATGCTCACTTACACATATTGCATGCCGCTTGTAGTTGATCCATGCTTAGGTTCACTACCACCCACTTCATTATAGATATTCACATATCACTCACTCACACGTATCCATGCTTAGTGTAATCTTCATGCTCCATGCTAGATTTACTTTCATTATACTTGTACATTCTTCCCTATTAGTATTGTGTTTCTCATGCCAAATAAAAGACTCTCTCCATAATATACTAATCAAGAATCATGAATTTTTCACACTACATCACCAAGAGCATGGTTATTGACTAAAATTTTGTCCCATAATGGGGGGTCACTTTGTGATGGGTGCTGGTCCAACAGGTCACAGTTCTCCTCAGCAATATGAGTCTCACCTTTCAATGGCCTAGTACCTTCGACGTATATCGAATGGTTCCCTCACGGAGTACCACTTGGATGAACACACGACGAGAGGTATATAGCAGGGAACTCATTCACGTACGTCGATTATATCAAACTCGCTCTCACACGTACTGTCCCCATTAGGTATAAAGTGAGGAAATTCACGTACACTCGGGTATATCAAATGGCTTGTCCACAAGTACAGATTGCCCTCAAAAGAAAGAAGTATATCATGGAAGTCATGCCAAAGGGGTGAACCTTTCCACTAACCAAACAAATTCATAAACCTCATATAGGAATCATACCTAAGACACTCATATTTAGTTTTCCCGTTACCACATGATACTCTATCAAAATTCCGGGTTGTCATGCTGCCAAAATTTTTGGACGATTTCATCTCTTTTTAAATAAGGACCCTCTCCATGAGCCATGAAATAAATCACACCCTATCTTACTTATTCTTCAAACCCAATTTTTTCAGGCTCGGGTCCTGTCCGAAATTTCTTTTGCATTTAGGTAAACCTAATACAGGTGAAAACATAAACATAATAATAATCATGATGAGATTTTCTTCTCTCCTTTCTCCTATTTTTCATCAAAAAATCAAAATACCAAAAACATTTTTCCTCCTTTTTATCAAAATACCAAAAAATAAATTTTCTCCTATTTATCAAAAATGTCAAAAAAATATTCCACTTTTTTAACAAAAATGAATCCTTCTTCCCTTTTTTTAAAAATAAATTTGAATCTTTCTCCTTCTTAGGTCGATCGCATATTCGATTCTTGGCCTGGTTCCCTGTTGGCTTCGGTCTTTCGTCAAACCTCCCTAAAGCTCTGTTAGTTCCCCTACAACTTCCTGCGAGTCCGGAATACACCTTCACTAGTAATCCATGGAAAACATCGATCAAGCACCGAATGTACAACCTGATTTGATGGCAGTCGTAGTCCAACTCAGTGCCAACATTGACAACCTTAAAACCGAGGTTCATAAGATGCAGTAAAATGAAATCCCATCTCTCGAAGAACTCGAGTATCTCTTTTATCATGCCATGGTTCCACCCTCTCCTGATCCTTTTTTCATTCCAGAAGAATATCAGTATGATCCACGTGCCCCGCCTGCTAGTGGGATGCCTCCATCTCAGCTCCCTATGCCAAACCTTGCCCAGTTAGGGGCCAACTTTCCAGTAACTGTTGATCCTAAAGAGGAAGAACTAAATAAAGTCAAGGAAGACCTCAAGATGTTATCGAAGAATTTTTACCAAGTTAAGATATCCAATAACTACATGGACTACTCTCACATGTCTCCCTACCCTAAAGCAAGATTGTCAGAGAAATTTAAGATTCTAACCATCGAGAAGTTCGGGGGCATTGGGCCCCGAATTGTGCACCTTTGTAGTTATCACTGAGCCATGACCCTTATTGGTACCTCTAAAGAGATAATGGCCCAAATATTTTAATATACTTTGAAGGACAACTCCCTCCGATGGTTTCTAGACCTCTAAGAATCCAAAATCTGCAGTTGGGAAGATGTCTCCCGAGAAATCATGTCACAATATAAGTACAACAAAGAACTAGAGATTGCGTGTCGTGAATTGGATATCCTCAAGAAGAATCCTGGAGGAACTTTCAGCAACATCATAGAAAGGTGGAGGTAGAAAGCTGCCACCATGACCAATTGACCCTCCGAAAAAGAACAAGTCAACATAGTGAAGAAGAATTCCCTGCCCCATATCAGAGTAACAATGTGAGGTCAATATTACCCACACTTTTGATCTCTCCGAAAAGGAGGTGTGAAGATTGAAGAAAGTGTTATCAAGACAGAAGCTAAACCAAGGAAAGTGTCTGGATACTTCACACCCAGAAAAGTATGAGAAGCCTGCGAATGCCACAGTCTCAACCATTAATAATATCTCCCAGCCTGCTATTTCTTGAGCGCCAAAAAGCCTCCCTAACCCCGCCATAAAGTAACACATCGAGCTCCACGCTCCCCTCTCTAAAGTCAACATATCCTTGTTAAGTCGAAATCTTATCAAACCTATGGACCCTTGTTCATTGCCAAACTTACTTCCCCAAAACTTCAAAATTTATGCGCACTGTGATTTTCACCAGTCCATTGGCCATATACTGACCAATGAGTTCATCTTCGAAATGTAATCAAAGGTTTAATTAAACGGGGTATCATTTCCCCACTAGCCAATCCTAAACCCAACACCACTCATAACCCACTTCCAACCAAAACAAATGCCATTTTCCTAGAAAATGACCTACAATGCAACCCATCTACCCAAATTGTACCCAATAAAGAACCCATGATACCCGTATTTTCACCCAAACCGCTCAAAGTTTGACCATATTTTCTCGTACACCCTCCCTATTTCCCCAATAATGCTTTGTCGCTCCTCATAAGGGATTATATTATCGTTTGTACCCAGTCCGATGAAATATATATTAAGTTGGCAGTTATTCTAAACCAATTCTTGGAGTTTGGGCTGAAATTATCCTCTGAAATGACCCTCGACTGTTCGAAGTTTAGCATCTTATTCATGGAATCCCCCAAATGGGCTCGAGGGTCAGATAATTGGGTGGTGCCCATTGATGAAATCATTTTGGATGATGTAGTATAGATTATGGCAGACATGTTCCGATAAATCGGTAAAATCTGCAGCGTTTCCAATCTACTCACCTCTTTAAAGCTTCAAAGGAGGTTTGTCCCTTCACTCTCACACATACCCATTGAGTGGGAGGATTTATATGAAGAATTCGTAGAGGTTATGGAAGGAATTGACTTCACTTCATAGTAAGACATCCTCTCCATTGGATGGGGGAACAAATTTGATAGCTCGGATGATGAACCAAGTCAGGAAAAAGATTAGTCCAGTGATCAGTAGGTGAGAGATGATCTCTATCGAGGACCTGTTGGGAGAAATTAGTAAAGTAGTTGTACAGCCCGAGATCGATGAAGAAATGGGGTTCTTATTCTTCCCCGTCTCTATAAACCATATGACCAAATTAGGAAGGTAATATCAAAATCCAAATCCTCACACATCAGGAGAAGATAAGGGAAACATAGTTCTTGAGGAACTCCCTATGCTAGAGATGATCATCTAGGAAAATAACATCCTCGACTAACTCAAGAATAATCAAGCTAATATTACCTTATGGGGTCTCTTCATTTCTTCCCAGTTACATCGAAATGCTACAATAAATCTTCTCACTGGTCCCATATTCCCTCCTTCCACCACTCCAGAAGAAGATGTAAACCTATTAGATCCTTGACGACCACTAGATTCCTTTCCTTCTCTAAAAAGAAATTCCAAAGTTGGACCTGATCGCGACTATGCCCTCAACATCTCCATTGAAATGATGGGAAAGAAAATCCCTCTCTCACTCGTCGACAATGGATTCGCCTTCAATATTTGCCCATTAAGAACCTTCAATTGCCTAGAATTAAAAGTAAGTGACATAATACCTACTTTATTCCCAGTGCGTGCCTATGATAATACTCACTGAGAGGTGATGAGATCCATAACACTCACAATAGGGGTTGACCCAATCAATCCCATTAATGAGTTTTAATTTATTGACATACCCACATGCTTCAACCTATTGATTGGTCGACTATAGCTTAATATGATTCGAGGGGTGTCCCCATCCCTTCATCAAAAGTTGGAATTCTTCACCAAGGGGAAAGTTATTACCATTTTGGGAGACCATAACAGTTTTAAAAATGTCGACACCAGCAATCCGGTACTAGAAATAGAATATGGGATGAATAATGTGCTTCTCTCTAGATTTAGGGTTGATCCACTTCCCCTTATGGCGGGGGAAGATTTCAAAGACCGAGTCTACCAAGATCACAACCCTTATGGCAATGTCAATGTGATACAAATGTGAAAAAGGCCTTTCCCACATGTGGCCTCGGTTATGAACCTTCACTAGAAGAACTCAGAATGCTCTTCCAACCACAGTTGAAGAGAAGTTTATAAGATGACAAGAATTTTTTAAGGGACTTCTTGAATGGGAGATTCGTCAAAGATGGTGAAGGCTTACCCTTTTTTGGATTTCCTAAATGATGGTATGATCATGCAGATAAGAAGATGAGGCCAGGAATGGAGATCGTCTTTCAAGACACCTACTCTTGGGCCGAAGACTTCCAACACCAAGTACAACCTCTGGATGAGAAAGACATATCCATTATCTAGGTCTCTGAGGAAAGTGATTTGAAATACTCGTTCAACCTGCAGACACTGAGGATGACTTTCTGTACAATCCATTCAGGCACTACATCGTCAGAACCATCCACTCTTATCTAGACCGCTGATGTGCCTCTCCTCAATTGGAATTATATACCAATCCCCCTGATAATATGCAATCCAACCTGATTATTTACCATATCTCCTCATCTATCATCGTTCCTCCTTTTTATGATAACAATGTAATTGAGACCTCTTTTGACAAGGTTCTCAACGCTATTTTTCTCGAAAGTAAAATAAATGTGAAGATTTTGAGTATCTTGTTGTGCCTTACATTAATTGTCTTGATTCTAATAAAAATCTTGATGATGATGATTTTCCAAATGAACAATTCTTAATTGATCTTAATAAGGTTACTAAAAAACAACATAACCTCATTCAAATTAATGAGGATAAAGCTGTTGTTATCAATCCCAGTTCTAGAAGACAATAACACGAGATTAGGATAAGGTCCACCCTTAAGGCGCAGGAGCCCGCACAATTCGAGAAGCTACTGAAAGAATTCATGGACGTCTTTTCCTGGTCCTATGATGACATGCCTAGCATCGATCCCAAAATAGCTGAGCACGAGATTCCAACTCTCCCAATATGAAAATTGGCCAAACAAAAGCTGCAAAAATTATGCACCAAATGGTCACTCAAAGTCAAGGAATAAGTAATCAAACATTTGAATGTAGGCTTCATTAAAGTGATCGAATATCCCACATGGCTAACCAACATTTTACCTGTTCAGAAAGCAAGAGGAGAAGTTTGCATGTGCGTTGACTATCAGGATTTGAACAAAGAATCATGAAGGATGATTACCCATTGCCCAACATCGACATGATTATGAACAACATGGTCAGTTATGTTCTCAATTCATTCATCGATGGTGATACGATGATAAGATAATTAAGATAGGCCTTACCTCATTCGTGGGTCGTACCTGAGATCATCATCGACCTCGGCCTGAATGATAAGTCGAGCTACAAATACCTAGTAATTGATAAGCGTAAGCCCTCGACCTTGTTTAAAGCCTCAGACTCATCCTCAAGTATGTGAAAGACTACGTCTTTACTTCATCCGTGGGTCATACTTGAGATCATCATCGACCTCGATCTGAATGATAATCCGATCTCTAGCTACCCAGTAATTGACAAGTGCGATCCCTCGGCATTGTCTAAAGCCTTGGACTCGTCCTCAAGTAAGTGTAAGAATACGATCGACCCTCACCCAACTTTATAGTACCCATGATATAGATAACTCCTTAATCACTAGCCTCATCCGCGGCTCAGGATATTAGTCGAGGGTGACATCATCATAACGTGTGGTTTGGGAGACACGTGGATCAGTGAACGTAGGACATAGAATACACGTGGACGAAACCGTTACTACCAGATCATTCCCTCACGTGAGGGAATATTTGGTCATCATGATCTACATGTGGCACAACAAAATATCCACTCTAGATTGGCTACGATCAATACATTCATGCATACAACATGCTTGGGGGGGTACACTACACCCCCTAAGCACTATATATACCTTTAACCTTCTTCATTGTAAAGGATCGAATTGCTAAAATCCTAGCTGAAACTATGCTCAATTGTATACATAAAAGAGAGAGAGAGAGAGAGAGAGAGAGAGAGAGAGAGAAATCTTGTGTTGTAACTAGGCCATTAGTGCCTCATTTACTAGTGGAATTCACTCACACGCACACAGTGGATGTAGGCTCAGGCCGAACCACTTATATTCAGGTGTTCATCATCTTCACCTCATCTCCTTCTTTGTTGATTTGTTGTGTCATTATTGACATTAATGTATTCCTCTTGGAGCTTCATACATCTGTGACCTGGTGATACTATTTCTGGTATCATTAGTCTGGCACGATCTGTGGGAATGAGTAGCATCATCTCTTCCCATTCTTAGTTTTTCCTTATCGGAGTCTCCAGTGGTGAACTAGTCATCCCCTTCTGTGGAGTTATTTCACCATTGAAAGAGTTCATGTTGATCTATAAGGTTTTTACTCTTCAACTGCAACTCATTTGTAAAGTTTAATACATGGAATCAGAATTTCCACCACCATCACCACCAACTGGTGCTCCTAGTTCCAGCAATGCACCTCCTCAGTAAAAAATAGCTGAAGTAGCGATAACATAGAAATCCTTGCAAGAAAGCTAACAGACAATACAAGAGCAGCTGACTTCCTTCAGCTAGAATGTGGTAATCAGGCCGACGGGAGACCTATCGGAGATGATTACTCTAACAGCTGAGGACCATCATGAGGGGGCCACGGTACCACCCCGGGGACCTCACAAAGATCTACCACTTCTTCAGTGGTGGAAGGACGTTGCTGACCCAAGGCATTTATTCCAGGGGAGGCAAGGTCAACCCTAGCCAAAAGACCGTTATGATGATTATGAGGTTGAAGATGCTCAGGTTAATTACTGGGAGCCATATGAAGTATTAGAGAATAAGGTACGCCCCATCCCATGAAACAAAAGTCATGACAGAAGGTTGAGTCCTGATACCCAACCAAAGGGTTCAGATTTTAATTGATTAAGTAGAGGGTCGCCCTTTGAAAGGCTCGACCCAGTTGTTGACTTGAGAGAAAGGTTGTCTCAAAGGGGAAAGTTGTCTCAAGAAGAGAGGGGGAAGATGGTCGAGCCCCATGTGGCCGAGATAAGGGCCATTGAGAGGTAAATAGATAATGCAGGTCAATAGTAGGGTAACCCTTAGTTCGGCCGGTTGAGGTAGGAGGAGATAACATTGGCCAGGCCGATATTATTGAAACGATCGAGAGACCTTGGAATGACTCAATTCAAAGGCTAGAAAATAAGATTATAGATATCCTTAAGAGTCCTGACCCCTTGTAGAGGGGATACTCAGAAGGTTCTCCTTTTATATCTATGATAGTCAACTTTCCAACCCCTGCTAATTTCAAGCCATCAGTTGTTACTCCAAAGTATTATAGGAGTACTAAACCTGTGCACCATGTGGAGATGTACCAATCAGCTGCAGACATCTGCTCTGTCTCAAATGAGATGAAATTCCATGAATTCTTAAGCACTTTGACTGGAGCAGCCCATATATGGTTCACCGCATTCCCGAAGAACTCCATTGAAAATTTTAAGCAACTCACAAAATAATTCATCCATAACTTCTTCTTTGGGGTAAGACCCCATAAGAAGACTACTCACCTTATGTACGTTAAGAAGGAGAAGAATGAGAGTCTCTGGGAGTAAATCGTGAGGTTTAATAATGAGAATTTGTAAGTGGAGGATTATGAGGAAATTATTGTAATAACATCGCTAATAGGAGGCATGTAGAAAGGGAAATTTCTTTCGAAGCTTGCTGAGGACCCACCAAAGTCCATGGTCTAGCTAGTGGTGATGGACGACAAGGTCAAGAATGTTGATGAAGCTATGGCAGCTAAATTTGAGGATTGGAATGGGATTAGTAGTGGGAGAAAGTTTCAGAAGAACAATAAAAATAGAAAGAAGATATAAATTGATGATAAGTTTGTAGGGTATACTCATCTCATGGCTAGCTGCGAGCACATTCTGAATGAGATCAAGAATGATCGGTCCCTAAGATGGCCTAAGAAGCTGAAAATACCCCTCAAAAAACTTATGGTGTGAATTTAACCAAGATCACAGGCTCTTAATTGATAAGTGTTTCGCCCTGAAAGATGAGATTGAGAAGATGCTTAAGCCTGGGAAGCTAAGAAAATATGTGAGCAGTGAGAGGCCAAAGAGGGGACGCGATGACTCCAAAAAATAAAGGGCCGATAGATGTAGGGAAGATGTCCCACGAAACAAGGATAACGCCTCAGATGATGAAGAATTAGATCTGCTTCCAAAGGATGATGATCGAAAAGGTCAACTCCATATGATCTCGTTTAATATGAAGATGATTTGTGGAGGCCTGGAAGGGGGTGGTGCAGAAGTGGGTGACCAGAAGACTTATGTGGTCGAGGTAAGGCCCTTCCCAAGGTTGAAGCCATTAACTCGGTCGAAGTAAGCACAAAGTCAGAGAAGAGAAAGAAGGTAGACATGAATACCTTAATTGTGGGATTTTCAAGACTTGACCTCATGGGAATCCTAGATCGTTAGGATGACCCTTTGGTAATTGCAACTAGAGTGCATGGGTGTGACGTACTGACGATATTGGTCGATGGGGGAAGTTTGACCGACATTATATTTTGGCGTTATTTTAAAGGTTTGGGGCTCAGCAAGAAGAGGCTCATCCCTTATCATCATCCTCTTAAAGGGTTCAGTGGTGAGAAGGTACCCCAATTAGGAATATATGAAATGGATGTAAGAACGGGAGATGTTTGGACTAAGCGGCTAACAAAGGAGGTCAGTTTCTTTATGATGGATGAAAGTGTACACTCGGCTTATAACATTATCATTGGAAGAGTGGCCCTCAAGGAGTTTGATTATGTGCCATCTACTGTACACCAATGGTAAAATTCCCGACCCCTTATGGGGTAGGGGAAGTCCAAGGTGATCAAGTGTTGGCATGTGAATGCTACTTTAACTCAGTCGAGTAGAGCGAAGCTCACAAGAAAGCAACTACGACCTACAGTATTGACACCCTGGATCCTAGGGATGAGACCAAATCGAAGAGAGGGGAGGCTGCAAAAGAGGTAGAATCCATCGTCCTCAATGAGGACAAGCTAGAAAAAACCGTCCAGGTCTGTAAAGCCCTAAGAGAAGACATAAAGGAGGAGTTGATTAAACTCTTGAGGGAGACGTACAGTATCTTTGTATGGAGTCATGAGGATATGTCGGGTATATATTCTGAACTCTTTTGCCATAAACTGAATGTGGCCGATGATGCTAGGTCGATACGATAGAAAAGAAGAATTTATTCATGGGAGATATACGAGGTCATCCGGTAAGAGGTAAAGAAGCTGGAAAAGGCTGACTTCATAAGGGAGGTGAAATATCCTGAGTGGTTGGACAACGCTGTCTTAGTCCCCAAAGCTAATGGGAAGTTTAGAATTTGTGTGGACTTTATCGATCTGAATAAGGCTTGCCCCAAGGATAACTTTCCTTTGCCGAGAATTGACCAGATGGTTGATGCCACGATCGGCCATGAATTAATGAGCTTTATGGATGTCTAGTCGGGCTACTACCAGATATCAATGCACCCGTCTGATGAAGAGAAAACTGCCTTAATAACCGACAAGGGGACCTATTGCTACAAGGTTGATAAGCACCCAAAACTGTACAATTTATACCCCGAATAGACGTACTTTAGTTGCTAATTCTCGACAATATGGGTCTTATGTGCTTAATTATTCAATATGCAGGCTTAATTTTGCATTACAGAGTTCAAACGCTTAAATCAAGACAATTGTGTGCAAAATGGAGCTAAATAACTAAATACCTTGTCCCTAAACTTATCTAAACCCTTACCCGAGCCTTAACATACCCTAAACCTACCCCAAACCATGTGTGTGTTTTATTTGTGTCTTTTAATTATTTTTTAGATTTTTAGTTTGAGTTATTTTATTTTTTAGGTTTTATTTTCGATTTATTTAGGATTTTTAGGTTTTATTTTCTATTTTTATATTTTCTATTTTATTTCATCTTTATTTTTATTAGTTATTAGTTTTATTTTTATTAGGATTAGAATTTTTAGGATTTCATGTATTTTTAGTGTTATTAGATTTTGCATTTTCTTTTTAGGATTTTAATTTTAAGTTTTATTAGATTTTATTTTTACTTTTATTTTATTTCTCTTTTTAGTTTCAATTTTATTTGAGTCTTTATTTTATTTTAGAATAGGATTATATTATATTTTTATTTTATTTTATTAATTTTATTTTTAAGGGTCCAAATTACACACACACACACCCTACTTCTATACACACTCTTACACCCTAATACAACCAACCCCTTAACCCTCACCTAATTTACCCTACACCTCACCCACACACAACCCTTACCCCTTTCATCTTCTTCCCCAAAACACCTCTTTCTCTCTATCTCATCAACCCTCCATTACCAAACAACATACCCATAACCAAAACATTAAACCTCACAATACCCATCTTCCATACAACCAAACCAAACCCCATGGCCGGAATATCTGCCACTGGCGACCCTTACCCCCAGCTCCGAACAAATCTCCTATGCAATCCATAACCACCGTCGGCGATGAACCCATCGTCGGCCAGCCAACATCTCCACTCCCTCATCCACCTAAACCCGATCTCCACCTGGTCCCAATCGCCTGAAATCCGATGGTGAAACCAAACCAACCCCTTCACCCGACCACTATCCGTGACCCCCTACCCCGCCAGCGAATAGACTCATCGTCGACCTGCCACGATCCTAGATCCGACTAGAACCTGCACCCCTTCACAATCCGACTCGATCCACCCTTCAACCCGTCGCTCCGGCCCATGCCCGACCAGCCATGAGTCGCGACCCAACAACCCTAGACCCGAGCCTTTCCAACCTCAAACCCAGCCACTTCCGACCCTAGTCCAACCCAAACCCATTTCAGCCCTCACACGATTTCATCACCTGCCAAAACAAAAAAACCAAAAAACAAAAGCTAAACCAAAATAAAAACCCATGTGCCAAATCTTAACCCATTTAGCCCTACAACCCAGAATGCCCCCCAACTATATCTTTTAACCATTACCCAAAATAATCCTTATACCAAATCGGATTTTATACCCTCATTCTCCCCACTATCATGACCACACACCAAAACCACATGCACCGCCTATTAATTCCTAAACTAACCCTTACCCACACCTTATACAACCTCTTTCACCTTAATTCTTCAAAAAATACCCCCATGCTCCATATGCCTACTGTATATTGAAGATGAAGACCCCATGGGTAGAAAGTTTTTAGATAGGAAAATTCTAGAGAGAGAATTGTAGAGAAAAATACCATTTGTAAATAGTTTTATTTTATTCTTTTTATTTTTGTTGGATATTTGTGAGATTAAATATTGTAAGAGAGTTAATTGAGTGAATATTTTAATTCAAATCATTTGGATGCTCAATTAAGTGGTGTATGCTTCAATTTGAAAGAGTAGAGTTCAACTTTCTCAAATAGATTTGGTTTTCTTGTTCTATTCTCTTCTCTTTTATTTTAATAGCCTTGATTATTAATTTGTCGTGTTTCATATCATGTTAGGCTAAATCCCCTTTCAAGGGGTGGGGTAAAACCCTTATTTGATGTTATTTTATTTTAATTAGTTTAATTACTTGAAAAATCCATTTGAATGTTAATTTTGATCCCTCACTCTTATATTTACGCCTCGAGAGAGGGTAAATGATTTTCGAGAGAAAATCGAAATTCTAGTTATAATACCCATTTTAGATTCGAACTAGAGATATGGGTTTCTTAAGTGGGGTATTATAACTTGAATTTCAACTCTAAAATTATTTTCTATGATTTACATGAATTCTAATTTATCGATCCTATCGGGTGATTAATTAAAAGGAGTGTAGAACTATTTTTCTAGAGTTGTGGGGTGTTAAACTTAATATTCTAAAAGATTACTATTATAATTACACTTGCAATGAGAGTTGATTTGTAGTTTTGATATTAATTTTGGAGAATTTAAATAATTAAATTAATTAATTAGAATAACTAAAATTTGTGGTGTAATCCCACTCCTTGATTGTTCTCACAATTATTTACCTAACTTTATCTCTTATTTTAGTGTTAGACTTTGTTTTCATTTTAGTCACTTTCTAGTTAGTTATTTTCATCTTAGTTTAGTTTAGTTTAAATCATCACCTCACCCAATTGTTTTAATATTGAAAAAGCTAAAAAAATAGAAAAGTGAAAAAGCACAAAAAGAAAATAAAAAGTGAATTACAATTGAATTTGTCTCTAGCTTACCCCTTGAAAGTGGATTGATACCCTTACTTACCTCTATACTTGAGATTATTTTATATTTGTAGGTAATTGAGGTTTTGACTAACTTGGCTTTCAATAACGACCCATACAAAAAGTCAAGTTATCAGAGGTCATGCCCTTTGATTTGAAGAATGTTAGGGCTACCTTTCAAAGACTTGTTAACGACATGTTTGAGGATCAAATTGGGAAAACGATGGAATCCTATGTTAATGATATGCTTACTGAGAGTCTCAAGGCCGACACCCATATGTTTGACCTTAGGAAAAGTTTTGACACGATGGATGGGTGCAAAATAAAGCTTAACCCCGCAAAGTGGGTATTAGGTGTAGGAGCTGGAAAATTCCTGGGTTTCTTCGTAAATCAAAGGGGGATAGAGGCCAATCCAGCTAAGATTAAGGCCCTGTTAGAAATAAAGATGAGAACTATGATCAAAGATGTTCAGAGGTTGACCGGAAGAGTGGAAGCACTTAATAGTTTCGTATTTAGAGCCGCCGAAAAGTGTCTTCCATTTTTTAAAGTTCTTAGAAAAGCTTTCCAATGGAATGAGGACTGTGACAAGGCTTTCAAATAGCTAAAGTCCTACCTCAGCTCTCCCTTATTATTGTCACGGCCTGTCAAAGGGAAAAAACTTTATGTGTATCTAGCAGTCTCAGAGTCCGCTATTAGCGCTACCATCGTAAGAGAGGAGGATGGAGTACAGAAGCCGGTATATTTCAATAGCGAAGCACTCCAGGGGGTCGAGAAGAGGTACCCCAGGATGGAAAAATTGGCCTATGCTCTGATTCATGCTTCGAGAAAGATGAAGTCGTACTTCCAGGCCCACATAATGGTCATCCTCATTGATTCCCCACTTTGGTAGGTCATCCACAAGCCTGAGAAGTCCGGGAGACTAACAACTTAGGCAATAGAGCTGGGATAATTTGATATCATCTATCAGACCAGGGTGGCCATCACAGGGCAGGCGTTATCAAACTTTGTGGCCAAGTTAACATAGGATGAGGCCGATAGTGAAAATTCTGAGACTACAGGCTGTGATCAGGGAAAAAGTGTAATCTCTCCCCCGGACGAGGATGAGACAAGTACAAATTAGGGGAAATTACCTGAAAATGAAGATTATCTATATCTCTTCAAATATGGAGCCCTGCTAGAGGGTAACTTCCCTGAGGATGGTATGGTGTGGAGCCTCTTCGTCGATGGGTCCTCTTGCTAGAATAGGAGTGGTGCAGGTCTAATAGTATCGGCACCGGATGGGACAGATATTGAATACGCATTGAGGTTCAGTTTTAAATCCTCCAATAATGAGTCTGAATATGAAGCTCTCATAGCAGGCCTCTCCTTAGCTTGGTCTCTGAATGTTTGCCAGCTCCTAGTTCACAGTGATTCAAGATTGCTAGTGAATTAGATCTTGGTAGCATATGAGGTAAAAGACGATAGGATGGCCAAATATTTGGAGAAAGTGAGGTCAATGCTAAAAAGTTTCAAAGAGGTGAAGCTTAAGAGGATACATCGGCTAGACAATGGTCGAGCCAATGCCCTAATAATACTGTACTCATCCACAAGAACGGATATAAGGAGGATGGCGCCCATAGAAATCTTATACTGGCCGACCATTGAGGAGGAGGACAACACTCTAGAGTCTTGTCTCAATTTGAATATGGGAGTCTCCTGGATGGATCCTTTCATCAGGTACATAAAGGAAGAGGAGTTTCCAGAATCCAAGACCGAGAAAAGGAAGTTGATATATAAAGCTACGAAGTTCTCCATTATAGGAGCCACTTTATATAATAAAGGGTTATACTTCCTCTTCCCAGGTGTGTCCATCCATTTGAGATAGCATACATCCTGAAGGACGTGCACTAAGGTTCATTCTCCAGTCACGTTGGGGGAAGATCTCTGTCTAAGAGTATTATTACCCAGGGGTAATTGTGGATGAACTTGTCCAAGGGTACTTCAACATATGTCAAGAAGTGCGACAAGTGTTAGAGGTCTGCTACCATTCCCCACTAATCTCATCAACCTTTTACCTCCATCACCTCTCCATGGCCATTTGCAGTATGGGGAAATGATCTGGTAGGACCGTTAGACAAAGCTGTGAATAATTACAATTTGATTATAGCGATAGATTACTTTTCAAAGTAGGTGGAGGATGAGCCGATGATTACAATCACGGAGCAGAAGACCTTCCAGTTTATCTTAAAAAATATCATCTCGAGATATGGCCTACCCAACACTCTGATTTCTGATAATGGAACACAATTCAAGAATTTTTCCCCAGAAAAGTACTGTGAAAGGGTCGGCATCAAGAAATTCTTATCCACTCCTGGCGATCCCATTCAAATGGGAAGACAGAAGTAATAAATCGAACAATTCTTGATGGAATCAAGAAGAAGTTAGAAGATGCAAAGGGGAGATGGATCGAAGAAGTGTATGTCGTCATGTGGGCTTACCGAACAACATAGAGAACTCCTACCGGGGAGACCCCATTTATACTTTCTTATGACTCAGAGGCAGTCATGCCGGCGGAATAAGGACTACCTACTCATAGGGTTCAGACCTACGACCCCGAGAAGAACATTGATGAGCAAAGACTTGATTTAGATCTTTTAGAAGAAAGAAAAGAAGAGGCTAAGGTTATGCAAGATGCCTACCAGCAAAGAATGAGAAAATTTTATAACAAACGAGTAAAATCGCACCCACTAAAGGTAGGGGACTTGGTACTAAAGAAGACATTACAGAAACCCAATAAGCTTCATCCAAATTATCATGACCCCTATAGGGTAGTCGAAGAGGTGGTTCCAGGAATGTTAAGATTGGAAAACCTGGAAGGATATCCATTCTCCAACCCGTGGAACGCCGACCACCTCAAGAAATAATACCAATGAGATCACAGTTCTGCTATCTTTTTTCAATTCTATTGTAATACACATGTATGATACTCAGGTGAATGAAATTCAAATGAAATTTAAGTGTTCCCTCACATGATTATCTATTCTGATACTCGTCTTAAGATACAAAACATCATTCATGGTGAAGTAAGCTTAAGTTGCCTCGGTGATACGATAGTCTAGATGGGGTCAACCTCATCTATGGACTGCTAACAAAATCGAAGGGAATTTATTAATAAGCAGCATAATTTGGTGAATGCAAATTTTAAATGACTTAGTTATGGTTGTTGTTAAACATCATTAATTTGGTGAACTTACTCCCTCGGCCAAGATGACAGTGCATGGACGGGATGACCCTCCTCACACTCTCAAAACGATGAGGGAGGAATTATGCTTAAACACTAGAATTGGGTGAATGCAAATTCTAAATCACTTAGTTCTGGTTGTTGTTAAACATCATAATTTGGTTAATTTACTCCCTCGGCCGAGACGATAGTGCATGGATGGGACAACCTTCCATACACTCTCAAAACGACGAGGGAGGACTTGTGCATAAACACCATAATTTGGTGGATGCAAATTTTGAAATCACTTAGTTGTGGTTGTTATTAAACATCATTAATTTGGTGAATTTACTCCCTCGATCGAGACGACAGTGCATGGATGGGACGACCTTCCATACAGTATCAAAACGACGAGGCAGGACTTATGACTAAGCACCATAATTTGGTGGATGCAAATTTTAAAATCACTTAGTTGTTGTTGTTATTAAACATAATTAATTTGGTGAATTTTCTCCCTTGGATGGGATGACAGATCATAAAAGAGACGAGGGAGGACTTTATTATGAGGGATCCATGGTTAATTTATAACATTCAAACATTTGGGAACGACACAACAACATAATTAAGGCATGCAAGAAAAAGCAAGAGATAATACAAATAATAAAGTAATAAAATATTTCATTTCATAAAATGTGAAGTATATAGACGACAAAAGAGTTCATATAAATAACAAGCAAAGTATTACAAAAAGAAGGGTATCGTCCATAAACGACCACCCTATTGTGTCGGTTCTATATGAATGACAACCTTATCCCCACCATCAACTGAAATTGTCGGCCTATCAAAATTGCCTACCTCATCCACATTAGGGTCGGCCAATATCCCCTCTTCTTCAGTCGTGGCCATAGACAAAACATATGATAAATACTCTGCCATAAGAGGATCATCAAGGTCAATAGCTTCGAGCAATGGCTGGATGGAAGATAAGGATGACCCATCTGCAGGCTGTCTTTATTCCTCTCTCAAAGTATTCTAAGCCGAATCCCTGGAACTCATTCGAGGTCTTATATACTTCAACATCATCAACCTTTGCCTTCTTGACGGCTGCAGCAAGGTCAGCAATAAATTTTATGGCTTGACTCTTTAAGGTCTCATCCTTCTCCTTGATGATGCCATCCTTAGTGTCCAACTAAAGTTTCAACTCGTCTATAGCCTTTTTGTGATCATCTCAAAAGTCTTCCAGCTGAGTTCTTAGGTCAACCTCATCTTGGATTGCCTTATCGGCGTCCAAAAACTTTTGGTGGTTCTCATCCATCCATTTGGTGGATGAGGTCAGGGCACAAACAGACTGCAAAAATGAAGGTAAAGTTAGATAAAAATGAAATATCATCAAATGTATCACGAGAATTAAAGGTACGAGGACGATACCTGTGCCATATGATGGAGGTCAAATTCATAAATTTTGGCAGGGGCATCTTGGCCAAAAATTCGTAGTCGACCGTCGACGGAGCTCCGAACATGGCAACCTTTGCAGCATTGATATTGGTGATCAAAGAAGTAAGGTCGGCCTTCAGGTGGGCCAAGTTGGAAGACCAAAAGTCTCCGAAAGATGACAATGAGCTGACATCAAAGTTGGACGACCAAAAGTCTCTGAAAGATGATAATAAGCCGACATCAGAGCCTGATGTAGTCTTCATGACACCCACCCTCGGTATTGTATTAGGGTTGGGACGAGTGTTAATAGGGACCTCAGTCCCCTTTTTTCTTACGAAAGGCCTCAAGAGAAGGGCCCCCAGTAGTGGTCTTCTTTGGGGGAGATTATTTGTTCTTCTTCTTTCCCAAGCCAGCCAATAGACATGGTGCCGTCATTTCCCAAATATCGCCTGGTATGTTAGGAGGACGACCTACTAGAGAAAGGATAATATGTTATCATAATTAATATATGAGACGAGGTAAAACTTCAAGGAAAAATAACTCTCATAGATCTTCAAGGGGTCAACCCCCAGATAAGATTCTTTAAGGTATTCAGGGTTCACGAGGTCTTCAAATTTGGCAAGAGAACCTTTTACTCCCTTCCCTCTCAGATAGTCATCCACGTCCCTTTTCTCAAGGCTGAGGCAAGGGTCTGACCTTCCCATCATATAAGGATTAGACCAAATTCGTGGAACCCTCGGCTCATCCTCATCAGGGTCGGCCTCAGCCAAGAATTACCAAGCCCTAGAAATAAAGAAAAAACTCTCTTTACAATAGTGGTTCGATGTTTAGGTCACTTGGATGAGCTTATTATCTGACTTTCTAGCACCTAGATGAAAATACCCTAGTTTCTTGGATGAAGACGAGATATTGTAGCAGGCTAGAAAGAGTTCAGCTGATAGCTTGTCCGTGAAAGTGTTCTTCCATAGGGAAATGGACCCTAGGATGATTCTTTCGGAGTTGGGGGTAATTAAGTAGGAGAAACCCCCAAAGAAGACATGCAGTCCCTAATAGCAGGATGAAAGGGAAGTCTGATGTTGACCCTGAACATCTGATCATAAACATCGACC
Organism: Sambucus nigra; assembly: GCA_949130495.1. Lineage (NCBI taxonomy): Eukaryota > Viridiplantae > Streptophyta > Magnoliopsida > Dipsacales > Adoxaceae > Sambucus > Sambucus nigra. Next base: position 183,809,743 of record OX422224.1, on the reverse strand, counting down.
TCTCCCTCTCAACCTTGGAAAACTCTCTCATCCTCATGTGGGACCGTCATTGTGATATCAGACTTGATGCCGAACGAATGCCTCTATACAAGGAGGTCGTGCTCTTTGACAAAAGAGATGAAATATGAAGCATACGAAGTGTTAACCTGCTCCTTGTCCTCGATCTCTTCATCTTCGTCCTTGTAAGATTCCCCCTCGGCCTCCCCATTAATGGCCTCGACCTCCCAGTAGTAGGAGGACCTTCTGGGAACCATTCCTGGCACTTAGCAGGGGACATAACTGATATAGGAACAACATTTGGATGAAATGTTGGCTCATCTTGATTAAGATTGTACAGGGCACTTGAAGGTAATCGTGAGATTAGGGATAATTCCCCCACTAGCAATAGTGTTTAGCATTAAGAAATCGAGGCAGCCCAGCGTGGCAGCTCAACGTGGCAGCTCAAGCGTGGCAACTCATACTTTAACTTGTTGCGTTAGTCATGTTCTATCTTTGTTTATATTGACTATATGCTATAATGGTTGTAGTGATGTAACGAGAATAATAATGAGTTTTAATGTGAGGTCAAACGGTACTCGTAAAAGAAAAGGCTTGACAGGATCTGGGAGAGCTTTCATGCTCTATCGAATGACCTCGCCGTGAGAATTTTAGAGGGACTTGGTTTAGAGGGTTGATAATTGAGGCACCGTTGGGGCTTGTCCGACCATCTTATATACACCTGGTAAAACACTGAAGAACCCTGATTGTGGAACCTCGGGGGGGAGCAGCCTTGAGTTCCATCAGGCGTTGAGTTGTGAGCCAAACAACCCTCTACGTAATGTCACATCCACTTTATCTGATGTCACTAACCGGCTAGGCAATGATAGACATGTACTTGAGTAAACCATCGTGGTATTTTGGGTTGTCAGATAGTTAGTGAACCACCTCTATGACAACAGCCCCCTGATACACAATAGTTAGGCAAAATGCATGTCTTCACATTTAATGTTTATGACGTGGAGACAACTAGTGCATCAGGTATTTAATGTTTGTGACATAAAGTATGAGGGATGTCTTTCCCAGGCATTAATGTCATAGTTGCTTCGGGGGTGGTGTGGGAGGCTATTTAAGGACCCCAACCACCTCTGAGGAGAGGATGATATTTTTTAGAGTTCAGAAGTGATTACTAGAGAGTTATTACAAACCAGAGAGTTTACTCACCCATCATTGTCATTTATTAAGAAGCTTTTAATTCTTGAGGCTAGTTGGTGTGTTTGGATGCCTGCCAAGGTGTATCTAGGGTGATTATTTCTCTATCCCTCTAGCTAAGTTCCTTATAAGTTCATTACTACCTTCTGAGTCATACACGAGGGCTCCGTGAGTTCAAACTGAGTCTATCTTCCTTGAGTAGTTTTTGTATGTCCCATGGTTAATCAATAGTGTCGCTATTTAACTTATCATTACTATACTCAAAAATGGGTTACGCTTCCATCTTATCTAAACTACCCTCTTACAAAGATAAATGGGAATTAATGGGTCATCCTGCCCAGATGTCTCGATTGTATTGCCTCCATCCCAAGGATGTGGTTCCTCCATCATCTCCTCAAAGTTTGAACCCTCGGCTTGAGGCTGAGATAACTTGAAGACCTCTGAAGACGTGGGTGGTTTTGTGGATAAAGGATGGGAGATATGGGTCGTACCTTAATAAGGTCAGCCCTGCATTTTGCCTCGGACTCTTATTCTATCCTACGAATCTCTTAGAAAAACCTCACCCTCAGTGTGGGAAACTCCTCGGCCAACGTATAAAGCCTTTGTAGCATCCAAAGGACGAGTTCAGACTTAGAGAGTTTTGAGAATAAAGCCTTGAAAGTACAAACAACTTAGGGGTTTCACCAAGTTGATCACAAGATCAAACTAGAGGAAATGAATCATTTTTGTTAAACACAATCAAGAAAACATGGGAAGGTCACTGGAGAAGATGACCAAATACTCGTCGGAGATCACAAATATAGGATTTCTGGTCTTTAGGCAGCCTGGGAAAAACCCTAAAGCTTCCTACAACTAGACAATCGGTAATAGACACCCTAAAACAAACCCTAAGGCCACCACAAGTGGCTGCTAAACGAACTAAAGGTCACCGAAAAATTCAAAGTTGCCAACAATGGGAAAAATATCGAACACTATGTAATAATGGTGGAAAATGATAGAGTATAACAAGGGAAAGTTACCTGGAAAGTGGAAGAGAAGCTAAGACCTTGGAATACACACAATATCTCTGTTGAAAATAGAAATGGAGGAAAGAAAATGGTAGAAGTTAGAGAGAGGGAAACGCGCGAAGTGTTTGGAGAAGAAATAAAAAAATGAAAATTTTCTCAAAATTTAAATGCCACATAACGATTTGGCACAATGACCCAGGTGGCGCACAGTTCCCTATGCATATCATTAATAGGGAACTATGCCCTAAGTATACCTGACAGTCGTCATTCTTGAAAGATGCAACGCGATGATTCAGAAGTGTTAATTTGAAACCTCATCAACTTGTCTGCCAAAGGAGCAATAATACCCCTCAGTCATCTCATAAGATCAATGGCTAAGGGATAGAGGTGATTGATATGCCCGAATATACCCTCGTCATAGGCGACAATATACTAGGCTTGCAATGACAATACAATTAAGCTAGGCCTTACCTAATCCGTGGGTCGTACTTGAGATCATCATCGGCCTCGACCTAAATATTAAGCTGAGCTCCAGCTACACAGCAATTGATAAGAGTGAGCCCTAGGACTTGTCCAAATCCTCGACCTCGTCCTAAATTAAGTGAAAGACTACGACTTTACCTCATCTGCGGGTCGTACCTGAGATCATCATCATCCTCGGCCTGAATGATAAGACGAGATCTAGCTACCCAATAATTAACAAGTGTGATCCCTCGGCCTTGTCTAAAGCCTCGAGCCCGTACTCAAGTAAGTGAAATACTACGTTCGACCCTCACCTAACTTTATAATACCCATGATATAGACAACTCCTTGATCACTAGCCTCGACCTTGGCTTAGGATATTGATCGAGGGTGACATCGTTATAGCATGTGGTTTGGTAGATGCATGTATTAGTGCGCGTGGGACATAGACTACATGTGGGAAAAATCGTTACTACCAGATCATTCCCTTACGTGAGGGAATATTTGGTCATCATGATCTACGCGTGGCACAACCAGATGTCCATGTTAGATTGGCTACGAGCAATACATTCATGCATACAACATGCTTGGGGGCTTCCCTAAAACCCCAAACACTATACATACCTTTCTCCTTCTTCATTGTAAAGGATCTAATTATTAAAACCCTAGCCAAAACTCTGCTCAATTGTATACGGAAGAGAGATAGAGAAATATTGTGTTGTAACTAGGTCATTTGTACCTCATTTACTAGTGTAATTCACTCACACATACAGTGGACGTAGGCTCAGGTCGAACCACTTATATTCAAGTGTTCATCCTCTTCACCTCATCTCTTTATTTGTTGATTTGCTGTGTGATTATTTCCATTGTTTTTTACCTATTTGAGCTTCATACATTTGTGACCTGGTGATACTATTTCTAGTATCATCAGATAGGTCCACCGAAAACATCCAGGTTAAGATCCACCCTGACCACCAAGAAAAAATAGCCTTCATCACCTCCTGGGGAACCTTTTGTTACATGATTATGCCATTCAAGCTCAAGAATTTAGGGTCTACCTACCAAAGCGCTGGCACAATATTCTTGCATGATCTAGTACACAAGGAGGTCAATGTCTACGTAGTCGAAACGATCATTAAGTCTATGACTCGAGAAGGTCACATTCCTACCCTTCGAAAGTTTTTCGAATGACTACGGTAACACCAAATGTGCCTAAATGCATAGAAATTCCCCCACCCCGAACGAAAAAGGAAGTCGGGGGATTCTTAGGAAAATTACAATATATCAGTCGGTCCATCCACCAGTTGACTTCCATTTATGAATCCATTTTCAAACTCCTTCGAAAGGATTCAACCAAAGTTTTGGACAAAGCCTATTAGGAAGCATTCAATCGAATCAAGCAATATCTTATCCGACCTCCAATACTCATGCCGTCAAAACTTGGTCTCCCTTCACTCTTGTACTTGACCTTAACAGATACCGCAATAGGGGATTTATTAGACCAATACATCAAAGAATCCCATAAAGAAAGAACCATTTACTATGCTATATGAAAATTTATCGGGTATGAAGTCAACTGCACTGCCTTGGAGAAAGCATGTGTTGCCCTAGTCTGGGTCAATTAAAAGTTACGGCACCACATGCTCACTTTTTCTATCATACGTGTGTCTTGAATAGACCCCATTAAATACATGCTTAATAAATTTGCCCTATCTAGCTGAATGAGCCTATGGTTGATACTGTTATCTGAGTTCGATATCATGTATGTTACGCAGAAAACCATAAAAAAGAGAGTTGTATCTAATTACCTTATTGACTAACCCATGGAAGAGGTTGATGTTTGGGTATCTGAATTCCCCGATGAAGATGTTCTCTGCACCTCTCAAGAGTACCTCAGATGTTAAATGTTCTTTAATGGAGCTGCCAATACAAAATTATATGACATTGGGATACTCCTGATCGGCCTGATGATTCTCACAGTCCCATTGCCATCAAGCTAGAATTTCCCTGCAGCAATAATATGACTGAATATAAGGTATGTAGTGCAAGCCTCAAACTCCCTATCAAGAAAGGTATCAAATACATATATGTCTATGGGGATTCCGCCTTCATCATCGGTTAAGTCCTTAGAAGATATATTGTTAAAGAAGGAAATCTCTTACCATTACATGCCTACCTAGAATAGGCAGCCTCCCAATTCCAAGATATCACCATCCACTACTTGCCCCACGCAAAGAACAGCTTAGCAGATGCCATTGCTACCTTTCCCTCCATAGTCAGCATGTCCGAGGGAATAACGATGTCCTCCTTCCTAGTCCAAAAATAAGTTATGCCAACCCACTGTTAACTCATTGAGTTCATCACAGAAGAAAATTTTGATATGGCTAAGTTCTGGTAGTACGATATTTGACACCTCCTCAAAACGGTAGGTATCCCCAAGATGCCAACAAGAAAGACCGTGAGACCCTACGCAAACTAGCTGCCAATACATCATCTGTGAAAAAGCATCATTCAAGAGGAATTTAATGGAACCCATTTGCACTGCATCGCATGGGATGACATTGAAGAAATTATGCAGAATATCCATAGTGGTGAATGTGAACCACACATGATAGGCTATATGCTTGTTAAGAAGATTATCCATCAAGGCTATTATTGGACCACCATTGTTCAGGATTGCACCGCCTACGTTCGGAGATGCCTAAAATGCTAGCAGTTTTCTAATCTCCAGCACTTTCCTCCTCGAGAATTGTACAACATGACTTCTGCCTGGCCGTTCCCCACCCGGGGTATTGTTATCATAGGGAGAGGTTCTCCCAAAGCTTAAAATGGTCAGGAGTTCATCCTAGTTGTCATCGATTATTTCACCAAAGGGGTCAAAATTGAGGCATACGCAGTACTAAATACTATGAAGGTAGCTAAGTTTATTCGAAAGAACATTATTTGCTAATACGGAGTTCCCCACAAGCTGGTATCAGATAATGGGTTACACTTTGAAGTCAAGTTCACAAAATTAGTTGATGAGTATGGGATTGAGGAACACAAATCTTCTCCCTACCAACCCTAAACCAATGGTGAAGTTGAAGCTGCCAATAAAAACCTCAAAGACAATATCATCAAAATGACTGAGAGTTATCGAGATTGGGCCGATCAGATCCCTTATGCCCTCTGGGGATACCGCACATCAGTCAGGACATCTACAGGGGATACCCACTACTATTTAGTACACGACATGGAAGCAATCCTACCCGTTGAGCTTTAAATACCTTCCTTGCACGTTATGCCTAAAAGTAGAGTCAACGAGGAAGATTGGTATCAGAGCCACTTTGACGAATAATCACTCTTGGATGAAAAGAGTCTAAAGTCTCTATACCAAATATATGGGTACCATCATCAAATTGTGTGATCATTCAACCGGAGAGTTAAGGACCATGGTGTCCAATAAGTAGACTTGGCTCTAAAAGAAATAATAGATCCCGTCTGTGACCTCATAGGGAAATTCAAGCCAAACTGGAGGGGCCCTTACGTCATGAAAAAGATCCCGTCAGGCGGCGCTTCCATGCTCACTGACCTTGACGAAGAAGAGATGGCATGTACAGTTAACCTCGATCGTCTCAAAAATTTCTACCCTTAGTATGAAATCTCAACATGCTACGACTCCTCTCATCCCCTTTCATTCTAAAAAAAATTCTTCATTTCCCTCTATCTAGAACTATATGGGTCTGGATCCTCTAAAAAACTTTTTTCTTTCAAAATGAAACTCAGAGATCTTCTAAAAACCCCAAAGGTACATAGGCAGCTCATATGCTTTACATGGGCATAGTCTCCTTCTTTTTCATAAAATGCTAATATTTTCTTAACATAGAGAACGACAGTTCATTTTATCATTTACATCAACAAAAGGATTATGTATGCCTTAGCGATTGATAGATATAATTAAAATGTAAAACTCATCAAGAGGCACAACAATATGATCAAAATATTTTTAACTCCAAATAGGGGAATCTAGTACAATTACACGAAGTATCAGCGAAGGGAGTCAAAATAACCACCCTCCGCTAACTAAACTCTCCTTAAAACAAGCCTAACCAAACTATCCCTAAAGCAAGCCTAACCAAAACTTCCCTAAATTATTACCCAACCCCAGAAACAAAAACCAAAAATAAACCAAAACATACAAAGACACCCCCCTCACAAAAATCTTCACATGAAATAATACCAGCTTAACACAAGACCCTATCCGCAGTTGTTGGAAGACCCAACCCCATCATCATCTGTTCTCTGAGGCCCCTAAACTTCCCGAGCCTAATTGGTGATTTGAAGGGGCTCTATAAAATGGTATGCCCTGATTAGCCTGGAGAAAACCACTACTCCCCCTCCATAGTGTCAAAAATGAAAAGGCACATCTAGTCGGTCTCTTATGCTATGATCTTCACCATGACCCACTTTCACAGCCATTTAAGATAGTCTCCGAACACAGGCCAAACCCTCCCTACGGATTAAAATGGATGAGTTGACGATCGATGATTCTACCAAAGAGAACCTAACCTCATGTGCATGGATTCAGTTATGTCTTCCATAGGAAAGAAGTCTAGTGCCTGAGGAGGCACTATTTTCTCCCATCTCACTTGGCGCAGAATCCGTAAGGGGAAATAGAATAAGGTCTACCTAAAGCTAACTAACCGTAGGTACCTATATTCTCCCCACTATGGCACTGACCAGTGTAGGCATCGGGCTCCATGCTCCACAAATCAATTTATCCAGTTCTATATGGATGGGTCGAAACTGATGAAGTACCAAGTAAAAAAATTCAAAACGACTGCCACGGGATACTCGGGGGGAACCGCCAAACAGAATCTCCGAGTCAGCCACATGAATAGTATCATCGGGCTCCCTCTTAGAAAATCAGAGCGTCCAATTTGCCAAGCATCTAGACCATTCAAAGTGTTTGTCAGTATCACCGCCACAGGATTACGACAATAAGACATACACACTGTGATTTCAGCCAACTAAGGGTCCACCATTAGGTCCCCTTCCAATATCAAGAGCATCAAAGTTAGGCCCAGGGAAACAGCTCTGGCATAGCCTGCATCATTGAAATCCTTCAAATGCACAGAATTCATGACATTCGAAAGATAAGTCATATCCCCAGTGACCAACGGTCGAGCCCCCTAAGGGGAAATATGGGGAAACTCTACTAATAGGGCCCGAGGAGATCGAGAAAATTTAGGCATAGCCATCGCTACACTGGGATTAATTACTAACATGGCTGAAAACTCCTCGTATGTCGAATAGACCTCGTCTAAACCAAAGAAGAAAATGTTGTCTTAAGGGTACTAGAATTGCGCTGCCACCGCCAACATGTTCCAATTATTGGCCCGGCTGCGCCACAAGGATACTAGACTGAAATTGAAAGCATCATAGTAGACATTTGTAGAGGGGGCTTGAAGGTAATCCTGAGATTAGGGATAATTCCCCCATTACCAACAGTATTTGGGATTAAGAATTTGAGGCAGCCCAGCGTGGTAGCTCAAGCATGGCAACTCATACTTTAGCTTGTCATGTTAGTCATATTGTATCTTTGTTTATATTGACTATAAGATATAATGGTTGTAATGATGTAACAAGAATAATAATGAGTTTTAGTGTGAGGTCAAATGGTACTCGCGAGAGACCACACTTGGCAGGGCCTGGGAGAGCTTTCATACTCTATCGAATGACGTCGTCATGGGAACTTTAAAGGGACTTGGTTTGGGGGATTAAGAAGTGACGCACCATTGGGGCTTGTCCGACGATCTTAGATACACCTGGTAAAACACCGAAGAACCCTGACCGTGGAACCTCGGGGGGAGCAGCCTTGAGTTCTATTAAGCGTTGAGTTGTGATCCAAACAACCCTCTACTTAATGTCACATCCCCTTTATTTGATGTCACTAACCATCTAGGCAATGTCAGACCTGCACTTCAGTAAATCACCATGGTATTTGGGGCTGTCAGACAGTTGGTGAGCCACCTTTGTGACAACAGCCCCCTGATACACAGTGGTAAGGCAAAAGGCATGTCTTGGCATTTAATGTATATGATCTGGAGAAAACAAGTGCATCAGGTATTTAATGTATGTAACATAAAGTATGAGGGATGTATTTCACAGGCTTTAATGTCAGAGTTGCCTCGGGGGTGGTGTGGGAGGCTATTTAAGGACCCCAACCACCTCTGAGGAGAGGATGATCTGTTTGAGAGTTCAGAAGTGATTACTAGAGATTTATTACAATCCAGAGTGTTTACTCACCCACCATTGTCATTTATTAAGAAGCTTTTAATACGTGATATAGATTATTGAGGGTGGTTGGTGTGTTTTGCTGCCTCCCAAGGTGTATCTAGGGTGCTTATTTCTATATACCCCTAGCTAAGTTACTTCTAAGTTCATTATTACATTCTGAGTCATACACGAGAGATCTATGAGTTGTAACTGAGTTTATCTTCCTTGAGTAGTTTTTGTATGTCCCGTGGTTAATCAATAGTGTCACTATTTAACTTATCATTACTATACTCAAAAAGGGGTTACGCCGCCATCTAATCTAAACTACCCTCTTACATTTGGCGACTCTGCTGGGGAGGCATTCTTCTAAAGCAAGGAGTATGGAACAAGATAACGTTAATCGAAGGTTCAACTTTAATGACATTCAACACAATAAAGGACAAGCGGCGAGAGAACTGGAGGCTCTAAGGGACGGGGGCCCTCGAATAGAGGTACCTCCAATTCAGGAGACGACCAGCATTTTAGGGGTGACACAATCTTCCACAAGTGCTGCGTTGGGACCAACTCAAGTGGAACTCCTCATGAATAAGTTTTTGAGTTCTTGCAAACTCCAGTAGCTTCGACGGTGTTGGGAGGATTTGAAGCCAAGTCTTTCGTAACACCAGGGGCAGCCCCAACGGCCCCACCAAGTGCATGTATAATGGGAACAGTCCCAACATGTATACCCTCTTTATGAATCCATCAGTGGGAACCTTGGGAGTATCAACGGCTCCAGCTGTGATGATTGCTCCAGCTGCAACGGGCACTCAGCCCGTGGTCCCGTTGATTGTTTCCCTAGTAGCATCACCCATGGAGGAAATGAGGAAGGAGATGCAGAAAGAGATGTTGAAATTCATAAAGTCCTCCTCGCAATCTGCTGGTGAGGTAGCTTCGGTCTATGATGACTTTCGAACACTTCATCCCTAGGAATACAACGATGATCCCTATCCAAAGGACTATATTCCTCCTATTTTTTAAAAATACACAGGGAAAGGTGGATACCCCAAGGAGCACATTTAGCACTTCGTTGAACACTTGGGGGAACGTTGTAATAATAGGAAGCTCGGGTTGAGGGAGTTTTCTAAATCCTTAATCGATAAAGCATATACATGGTAATCTCATTTGGCTCCCAAAAGTGTTTTTACGTGGGAAGAGATGCATGTTTTGTTTGTCCAGAAGTTCTTTCTGGCGGAAGACGACTTTACTTTGACCCAACTGGGGAGGGAGAAGCAACGAACCGGGGAACAAATGGTAGCGTATGTTTGAAGGTTTAGGGAAAGGTGACTCGATGTGAGGGAGGAGGCCAAAGAGTCCAAGTTATTGTAGATCTGTGCGTAGGGACTGCTTCCTAAGTACATCTGTCATCTCATTAATGAAACACGTGAGGGGACTTTTTTGACGTTCTTAAAAGCGATAAGAAATATCTCCTTGGTGGTGCGACCAAATCCGGTGGTGGTGCCCATGACGTTTAGGCAGCCGATACAACCTGTGGGGGGAGGTCTCATCCCCCACGGGTAGGTTACACCGAGGAAGAAGATGGGGGCAAGGTGCCAAAGAAGTTCAATAAGAGGAAGTTTGGAAGAGACAGGGAGGACCCACCACCATTGCCTTGTACGGTGAAGGAGGCTGTCCGCTGCTACAACTTCATGGTCCAAGGAGGAACAATCTTTGAACCAAAGGGCATTCTCGTGGGGGAACCCGATGCGGTGACAAGGGCGGATCCTAAATATTTCCAGATTCATCCGAAGATCCATTATCCAACCGAGAGCTGTTTCACACTGAGGAGAATCAGCGACAAGTACGTAAAGGAAGGGACGTTGCAAATCCCTCCACGGAACATTAACAACAACCCACTCCCAGCACATGGGGCCAATCTGGTGGTGGCCTATGATGAAGAGGCAGAGAGAGAAGAAAAAGAGCCAACGTCAAAGCAGGAGGAGTTCAAAGATGCTCTGGAAGATTGTACGAGGGGAATGGCTACTGTAGTACTGGCCTATAATGAGGAAAGTGCAAAAGACATGGAGGACGTATACAGAGTTGAAGGTGAGGAAGTAGACCTAGTCCTAGAGTACTGTGCATTTTAAAAATCCCCAAAATTCACCTGGTTCTTCGACCAAGTGGGGATACCAAAAGAGAGTAGGTTGGAAATAACCCAGGCAATACTTGACATTACGAGGAAGAATGCAGTCCCTTCACTGAGATAGAAGGGACCTATGGCCAGATTGGTGAGGAGGTTTCTGTCAGAAGTAACCTTCAGCGATGCAGATAGGGATGTAAGATTCCCTCATAACAGGACATTGTATGTGACCGCCAACGTCAACGGAATTAGTTTCGAAATGACTCTTATGGATGGGGGAGATTCCATCAATATTATGCCAATCAACTCCTTCCACGCAGCCAATATTCCAGAAGAAAGGTTGGTCCCCATGCCTTTGGTGATTTCGGGGTATGATAACCAATCTTCTAAATCGATTAGGTACGTTAATGTTGGGATTGTAATGGGAAATCTGAGTTCCCATATGAAGTTCCATGTAATAGAGAGTGCAACTTCATATCATCTTCTAATAGGAAGGGTGTAGATGCACAACCAAGGGCTAGTTCCTTCTACGTACCACCAATGCGCTAAAGCAAAAATTAAGGGAAAAAAGGTGACCATTAGAGCTATATGGAGGCCATTCGTTGTCGAGGAAGCTCACTTGTTGGACGCGGCATTTTACATAGAGGTTGAGGAGGATGTCCGGGTCCTAATGAGAAGAATAGGGGGCGCCTGGATTCCCTATATCATAGAAAGGATGGGGCCCTTGAACAAGCAGAATAAGGAGGTCGCAAGCAGCACAAGAGTAATGGCTAAAGAAGCTCACCAGGCGGTCCATTGTCCCCAAAACATCTCGAAGCAGCTCAAAGACAGAATGAGGCCCAAAGTTGATCCTATGGAGCATGAGGTCCAACGGCAAAGTGTCCTGAGATGATTCTCAGGAAAAAGAGTGGTTGAGGCTTCTAGAGAGAATAAGAGGAAGGAAGCTACAGCTACCAGCAGACAGTACAAGAAGGTCATTACCGAAGAAGGAAATGTGATATATCAATTATAATGGTGTGAACGGGCGGCTGAAGAAGCAGACAACGAGGCTGACCCGATATATGAGTGTTTTTTAGTGGATCAGCGGGGAAAATGTATGGTGATAGACAACTCCAATGTAGAGGAATTTGTAGAAGAAGTTGACGAAGAACTAGAATACATAGCGGATCAACCGAAGCCGCATGGGCAAGAACTGGAGTAGTTAAACCTGGCGAAAGAAGAGGAGGACCCAAGGCCTATTTTTATCGTGACAGATCTCGGTAAATAGAAATGAGAGGCTTTGGTTATGTTGATTTGAGAGTTCATAGATGTTTTTACGTGAAAATACACGGAGATGGAAGGGATGGATGAGGGAGTCAGCTGTTACAAATTGAACGTAATGCTTTTAGCCATTCCGGTGAAACAAGCAACAAGAACGTACAAGCTTGAGCTAGACTTAAAGATAAAGGAAGAGGTCCAGCGTTTATTGGCGGAAGGGTTCATCAAATCGATACATCACCCGCTTTGGCTGTCTAGCATTGTCCCGATGGAAGAGAAAGACAAAAACTAAATAAGAATTTGCGTGGACTTCAGAGATTTGAATAGAGCTTGCCCCAATGATGAGTTCCCTCTACCCTCCATTGATAGCTTGATAGATTCAATGATTGGTCATGAGATGTATAGCTTCATGGATGAGTATGTAGGGTACAACCAGACAAGATAGACCCCACGGATGCAGAGAAAATGGCGTTAAGGACCACGTTAGGAAATTTCATTACAGAGTAATGTCGTTTGGACACAAGAACACTGGGGCTACCTACCAGAGAACAATGATGGCCATTTTCCATGACTTCTTCCACAAATTTATGGAATTATATGTGGATAATTTGGTCATCAAATCAAGGAAGGAGGAGTCCCATCCGGGTGATTTGAGGAAGATGTTTGCCCGATGCAGGAAGTATAAATTGAGGATGAACCCACTGAAATGCATCTTTAGGTTAGCAAGTGGGAAATTTCTAGGCTTTATGGTTAATCATCAAGGGGTGGAGATGGACCAGGAAAAGCAGAGAGCGGTCTTGTAGGTGCCAAGTCCAAGAACGGTAAAGGAGTTGAAAAGTTTCCTCGGTAAAGTCTCCTATCTTAGGAGATTTATGCTTGGGTTAACCGAGATGGCACACCCGTTGATGTAGCTGTTATGAAGGAATATGAAATTCAAGTGGGAGGAGGTTCACTAGGACTCACTCACTGGGATAAAGAAGCTGCTCGTTTCACCACAGATCATGGTTCCCCCAATGACAGGAATACCGTTGACGCTATACCTCATATCCACCATGAGGTCCGTGGGAGCTTTGTTGGCACAAGAGATTGATGGGGAAGAACGACCAGTCTACTACCTCAGATAAATCATACAAGGGACAGAAGTCAGATATAGTAGCTTGGAAAGGCATTGTTTAGCCTTAGTCTTTGTATCACAAAAAATTAGACATTATATGCTGTCTTTTATAATTCATATTGTAACTAGATGTGATCCTATTAAGTATTTGATAGCAATAACTATATTGATTGGTAGAGTAGCTTGGGGGTTCCTCATCCTCTCCGAGTATGACTTGAAGTGTGTGGTTCCTCGCGCGATCAAAAGCCAAGCGTACGCCGATTTGTTGGCAATTTTCCCCTCGGGAACGTTTGAGCCACCCAAAGAAAGTATTCCAGGAGATGATTTGCAGGCCAATCACCTAGACGCAACGGATGAGGAATGGACAATGCAGTTAGATGGATCTTCGGCAAAAAAGAAACGAGGAGCATGGGTTATTCTTTCAAAAGGAATGGAGGAGGTTTTTCTTTCCTATAAATTAGATTTCCCTTGTTCTAACAATTAGGCCGAATATGAAGCATTGGTGATAGGATTTTCAGAGGATCTTCGAAGGGGGATTCGTTCACTTTGTATTAAAGGTGATTTAAATTGGTGGTTCAGTAAGTGAATGGAGAGTACGCGTTGAAACATATGAGCCTAGCACCATATAGAACAATCATCTAGAGGCTTCTCTGCCAGTTCCATCGGACCAAGATCAAGAGACAGCCTAGAATGATGAATCGTCACCTAGACGCCTATGATACCATTGCCCATAAGATGGTCATGAGAAATGATTCAACTACCGTCGTGATACAATGAAGAACAACTCATTCAATAGTACAGTCAATTCTACCGATGGAAGACGACGCAGACTAGGGGGAGATTAGAGGGCAACTGGAATCTAGGGACGGAACGATAGGGAAGAGGGAATTAGCCCAATACTTTACGAACTAGGGAAACCTTTACTTTAGGAACACAGGAGGATGGTTATCGAGGTGCATCGGTCTATAAGAGGCAGATCGGAGATTGAAGAGAACACATGAAGAGCACTGTGAGACAACTGAGGTACCCCTCTATCGAAGAATGCAAAGAGAGGGGTATTTTTAGCCCAAAATGAAATAGAATGTGACAGAGTTATAACGAAAGTGCGACAAATTCCAGTTATTCTTTGAAGCAGTTGAATGTCATTTTGTGAAAGCTCAACCTGATTGGAGACAGTCGTATATTGACTTTATCAGAGATGGAGTTACCCCAACATAAAAAATTGACGCGATGGGACTCAAGCGGAAGGCCCCGAGGTTCAACGTTTAGGAGGGGTAGCTTTAACGAAGGGGATACTTCAATAGGCCATTGCATTGTATCACGAAGAAAGAAGTAGCTGAGGTCCTCAAACAGGCGCACGATCCAGCTCACATAGGAGGGGCCAAGTTATATGACCAATTGATGTCGTTGGGGTGTTATTGGCCAACAATGGAGAAAGACTCTGCTAAGTTCATTCGAAAATGAAAAGCTTATCAACTTCATGGAAATATGATCCATGCCCCATAGGTATACCTACGCTCCCTAGCGATGCTTTATCTTTTTCACACTTGGGCGTTCGGCCTTGTAGGGGCAATACATCCTTCTTTGAGTGGGAAGATATGGATACTAGTAGCAATAGAGTGCTTCACAAAGTGGGCTGAAGCGATACCACTGAGAAAGAAAACAACAGGGCTGGTGAGCAACTTCATCAGAGAATACATCATTTTCTATTTTGGGATCCCAAAGGTCATCCTTTCAGACAATGGAATCCCTTTCATTAATTCAGAAGTAACGATGCTCACAGACAAATACTCCATTGTCCATCATACTTCGACGGTGGCATATCCAAAGGGAAACGGTCAGGCCAAAGCAACTAACAAAACTTTGGTTAATATCTTGGCAAAAATAATGGAGGATTTCCCAGGAGCGTGGGATGATAAGATACCAGCTGTATTATGGGCCTATCGAATAACTAAGAGAAAGCCCATAGGGTATATTATGTTCTCCCTTTTCTATGGGGCCGAAGCGATTCTCACAATGAAGTTAGAAGTTCCCTTTGCCCGATATGCTTTGCGAAGTAGCATGCTCCCTCAGAATAGACATGTGCAGTTGGAAGCGTTGGATAAACACAGAGATAATGCGATGCAACACTTTCAAATGTACACGAAATAACTCTCCATGGAATATGATAACTTAGTGAGACCAAGGAAGTTCGTGGAGGGAGACCTCGTATTGAAAGCAGCGGTGAAACACATCAAGGGGCTTCCTCTACCCAATTTTGCAGCAAATTGGGAAGGACCTTTCATTGTAAAAGAAGCTCATGACTGAGGTTAGTTCTTAATTTCTAGTATGGAAGAAGATAAACCATTCAAGATTAACAATAAATGGTTGAAAGTCTATCATGTGTAAGCAATTAGGTTTGAACCACTGATGTATCTAGCTGTTGTCATGAATACACAATTTTTTTTTCTTAAATATGCAAGTTATTTTTATTATAGCACAAGTGAAAATGAAAGAATTATAGAACTTCATAATGTACGAAAGCAGTTGTAATACAAAGAAATGACATGGAAAACATATATCTTTCTTCATTCATAAACTTTGGGGAATTACAAAATTGGGAGCTATTGCCAAAGAATTACATAAGAAAAGAAATATATATATATACAAAAGTTCATTAGCCTAAAAGGAACCACAGATCTGAGGAAGAGAAAAAATATCCAGGAATGCCTGAAGAAGCTGCTAGGCAAGACTATTGGGCATTCATAGAAACCTCCAGCCTCGTTTGTGCTTGTGTACACTCGATAAGGAGCTTCTCTCGCTTTGACTTCCCTAAGAATAGAGATTCTTCGAGGTCCCCCACCTCTTTATCAACGGCTTCAAGAAGAAGTGCTAACATAGGTAACCTGGCTTCCTCAGCCCGTTGATCCCCCTGATGTTTTCGGAGCAGTTCCCTGTAGCTATCAAGTCGTTAGCTCTTCAAAGTTTTCAAATGAGTAATAGGCCAATCAAGACGAAATCCATCACGACCCAACTCCTTTAAGTGACCCATGAATTGGTTGAGGAGGGCTCTAGTAACGATTGAGGTTGGCATACTGGCAATCTGAGCCGCAATGGTAGCCATGCCCTGAAGCTTGTAAATCATCACAAAGATGTTGGAATGTAGGCAATCCACGGTAAACATTTCGGGATGGTGGTTTGCAAGCAGCTGAACTACCAAGTAATGGTTAGCAGGCATCTGAGGAGAACGCTGGAGCACCATCAGGCAGAAGGCATGATGAGCCAAGCCGAGCAGAGGAAGCTCAAAGCCAGATTTGCTCTCAGTAGTAGCACCGGTCATGGAACCTATATCGTTGTGGCTGGAGTTTTCTAAAATAACGGGTTCCCGATGGGGTGAGGAGGTAGGCAAAAGAGCTGGTGGAGAATGCACCTGAGCAACCTCAGAACAGTTAGAGGAAATAAGGAGTTTATGAAAAAACCATAACAAGTGTTTTCATTGTTAAGTCGCCGATATAGGTGGAGTTTATGAAAAAATCTTAACAAGTGTTTTCGTTGTTAAGTCACCGATATAGGTGGAGTTTATGAAAAAATATTAACAAGGGTTTTCATTGTTACGTCACCGATATAGGTGGAGTTTACGGAAAAAATCTTAACAACTGTTTTCGTTGCTAAGTCACCGATATAGGTGGAGTTTATGGAAAAACCTTAACAAGTGTTTTCGTTGTTAAGTCACCGATACAAGTGGAGTTAATGAAAAAAAAAAACTTAACAAATGTTTTCATTGTTAAGTCACCGATATAGGTGAAGTTTCAGAGACTGAGAAATACAGAGAAATTAATGAAGTGCCTCAGTAATAGCATCAATGAGAATTGGAGCCACCGTGGAGGCCTCAACGACGCCCCTAACTGAAGAAACCTCAACAGTTGGTAAAGCTCCCTCGCCAACAAACGGTACCAAGGCCAATGAAGGAGTTTCGCTGAAAGAACACGAGGAACCTCCAAGCGATGCCCCAGCATAGGCAGACACTGAAGAATCACCACGCAGGACAACAGCATCAACCTTGGCCTCGGAAAGAAAAAAGCCACTAAGATCAAAGGGTGGGTTAAGGCTTGGCGAAAGCTGCAAATACAAAACCAAGTGCTAGACACAAGGAGAAAGTATAGGAAAAAACCAGCAATATGTCTAAGCGTTACTTACGCCCGTTATGGCACCAAAGAGGGGAATTGCAGTCAGGGGTCTCATCAGTGTAGTGGGAAGGGGAATGTTAGCTATCAGAGATGCCACTTCCAACTAAAATATCCCAGCATATCATAATGATAAACAAAGCAATGGGACAAGGAAAAGACGTGAGACTTGACAAGAAATTTACCTCAGGGGAACTCCCCTCAACCACAACGATGGGCAGAGGAACCTCTTGCTCGGATGGTAATTCAGAAGAGGCTGCAGTAGTTGCCTCTAGTTAGCCAGATATTTCAACAGATCCAACGGTAGGAGCCCCTACAGCAGCTTCTTTGCCTCGGTGGGGGAATAAATGGGGAGAGTAAGTGAGACCTATCATAGGGAACGGGGAGGAGTAGTATCGGCTTGAGAGACACCGAAATGCCCCCCACAAAATGACTCACGAGGGAACCATGGGAACCAGATGGATTGGGCCTTTCTTCAACTTCCTGCACAAAAGTTATCAAAGAAATAAGAAAATGCAGCTTGCCTTAAGAAAAGGGGAACAAGAATAAAACATGCGCACATACCTGATATCCAAAGGAAGATAGAGAAGGTATAACCACTGGTGCAGGTGGAGAGGAGGCAGTAACAGAGGGAGCTAAGGATGAAGGTATCTAGTTTGTCCATTTCTTTTGGTACATAGTGCCCAGAGTTTTCTTCCGTGTGCCCATTGCATCAGCACCTTGAGGTACCCTCGACCTCTTTCTCCTCTTTGCCGCTGACTCAGTAGGATCAACCACGATCATGGGAAAGGCAGCCGAAGGAGGAACGACGACAGTGCGCCATTAAAACTTAGCATTTATTCCTTTGACCTCATCTTGAACCTGCCTCCTCATCTCTTCACTTACCTCTACAGACATAGGAGGGGGAATGGAGGCAATAGGGAATGCCTCCAAAGAAGTTTTTTCTTGAGCTTTGGACTTGGATTTTGAGGAAACCCCACTTTTGGACTTCTTGGTCTTTTTAGAAGGTGGCTGAGAAGGCCCTTCCCCTATTGCAACTTTGGTCGAAGGGGCAGGTGGTTTGGGGGTTGCAGCGGCCTTGGTCTTGGGCGTGGCAATGGGGATCATCGGGCAGTATGGAGGAAGTTTAGTAGGAGGTACTTTGGGGGCCTGGCTTAGGGGGAACTCAATCCCAAGAATGGAATAACACTTTAACCCCAACTCCAAGGTAGAAAATGAAATAACTGGAGGATACATGGGATCCCCCTCGATGAACTCAAAAATGTATGCTAGTCATCTCGATTAGTACTTTGTTGCAAATAGAGGGGTCACGTCCCCTTTCCTAGTGATGCTGGGAATGGTGACTCGGCCAGCCATTGTAGAACTCACTCCCCACGCAGCAGTTGAGGAGAACAGGGAACATGCCTCGCTAAAGGAGACCTTGGGGTTAGATGGTTAAAAAACTGGGCGAAGAGCCCCTTGATCGAAACCAAACTAACGGCTGCATCGATTGGTAGTGCTCGCTGGTGTATCCCCACCCGGTGTAAGAGGGAAGGTATCTTGGCAAAAACAGAAGGACCACAGCTAGTGAAGGGTCTTCAATAATGAGGTCGAGAGTAGTTGCCCGGACCACTCTTGATTCATATTTGGAAAAACCACAAGTGCAGAGAAAGATATCCTTTTCATAGGGCCTCATTATAAAATTTGAAAAATTGTTGATAATGGAGGTCAACTCCTTTCGACTTTGTCTCTTGTGATAAACAAAGGAGCGTGGGGGCATAATTGTTTCCCCCGAAGGAGGGCAGTTGGTTTTGGCTGCTACGGTGGGGAAAATCACATAAAGAAAGCCTGTTAGGAGGACACAGTTGGCAAAGTTGGCCAGGTTATAATGACCCAGAGATCGTTCCACATCGAAAAGGGTTTTATCGAGCCATGTGTAGAGGGATACCAAGGCGATTGCAGCCAGAAGAAACTTGACACCCGGGCCAAATATTGGGATATGTTGATGAGTCCCATCGAGGTTGGTCGTTGGGTTTCCCCGTTAAAAGAAAATGAGAAAGGACGACAAGGATGTAGGTAGGAAGTTCCAGCGATGTACCTTGACCGGGGGCAGCCTCAGAGGAACTACCTTCAGAAGGATCCTTGAAGAAATAATTGATAAGAGGAGTGAAAGTAGCTTTGTTTGAAGTACTGATGCACCTTCGACATATACAGTTTAACTCCAAATGGTCAACAGTCTCTTGGGCATCCAGGGCTTCATCAGAATAGGGCTCATGGCCGGTTGTTTCAAGGCCTAGGATCTCTCACACATCCTACAACGTTATTGTAAAATCACCCCACGCAGCAATGAACGTATGAGTGGTAACATTCCAACCAGATACCAGAACGGGAAGGGCATTATTATTCTTGGACAGGGTGAACTGACTAAACCACTTAACTCGATGAAGCCTAATTTTTGTGAGAGTGTCAGCATTGGAACTCTACATATGGGAGTTCCAAGAAACAAAGTGAGCTCGAGAGCCCCCAAGCCCTTCGAAGTCGATGTGGGACCATGGGAAGCCCTCTCACTCAAGACGAAATCGGAGAGTCCCCTCTGGAGGTAGAAATCCCTAGTCATCATCACTTTCATCTTCATCACCAAGCGGCATGGCATCATACTTGGCATTAAAAATGCAAGTCTTACAAGACCCATAAAAGTCATCACCCTTTCCCAATATGGGGGACCGACAGTAGAAGCGTAACTGGTCCTGGAGGGCAACAGTCAATGAGCCGACAGCAGAGGTGGTGACAATAGGGGTAGAAGGTGGAGAACTGGTGGTAGGTGTGGTAGGATTACTTGACGACGCCATTATAGACAACAATGAAGTACGAAAGAAAGAAGCTCGATAAATGAAGGGTTGGTAATGAATATGGAGAAGAACAACCACGGGTGGTGGCGTAAAAGATGAGACAAGGAATAATCTAGGTAAGAGATTGGTAAACAATGGAGTTCGCACAAAGTTCTCTCTCTAAAGATGAGATTGAAGAAGATGAAGGAAAGAGAAGGTTGTGAAAAAAGAGATGTTTGAAACCTTTTAAGGAACTCGTATATTGAGTTTCCCATCACCACAACTGCAAGGCCGCCTATAATCATTTCAAATGGACACGTGGCACTTCGGGAGGTGTTTTGACAGATGAAAAGAAAATGCCAAGTCATTTATGAAGCGACGCTTCGGTAATAAAAGGGGTTTTCTTCTTCAGTAAGTTTATGTTTTGGCACCAAAATTTTTGCCAGACGTATCCAATAACTCCCAATGGAAAAGATGTCCCAATGGTTCAAAAAAGCTACGATGTCCCCTCGCCACACGGCCAAACATTGGTTAAATGGTGACTCGGCTACATCGGGGAGAATTTTTACTTTTTTGAACATAGAGAAGCGTTAAAAAGGAGAATTTCACTTACCAATAGTCAAAATGAGCATTTGAGAAGGTTAGCAGGCCTTTCGGGAGAATTTCAAATAATAAAGTTAAAGCGGTTAAAGCTTAATGTGATGAAAAAGTGGCGATGTACCTTCGCCAAAGCACCAATAAGCCGTTTCGCTTTGGTTCAGGTACATTGGGGAGAATTTTATTTTTCCTCCAAATTCTAATGAGGTGGTTCTAACAAGGGAAAAGATGCTGGAATTTTTTCACACAGAGAAGGTTTATCCGATTGAGAAATTTTCGTGTAGACATTTCTTGTTCCAACAAAAAATCTCTCCACGAAGGGGCAAATGTAGAGGGGGATTGAAGGTAATCCTCAGATTAGGTATAATTCCCCCATTAGCAACAGTGTTTGGGATTAAGAAACTGAGGCAGCCCAGCGTGGCAGCTCAAGCGTAGCAACTCAGCGAGGCAGCTTAGCGTGTCAACTCATACTTTATCTTGTTGTGTTAGTCATATTGTATCTTTGTTTATATTGACTATAAACTATAACAATTGTAATGATGTAACGAGAATAATAATGAGTTATAGTGTGAGTTCAAACGATACTCGCGAGAGACCAGGCTTGGCAGGTCCTAGGAGGGCTTTCATGCTCTATCGAATGACCCCGCCGTGGGAACTTTATAGGGACTTGGTTTGGAGGATTGAGAAGTGAGGCACCATTGGGGCTTGCCCGACCATCTTAGATACACCTGGTAAAACACTGAAGAACCCTAACCGTGGAACCTCGGGGGGAGCAGCCTTGAGTTCCATCGGGCGTTGAGTTACGTGCCAAACAACCCTCTACTTAATGACACATCCACTTTATTTGATGTCACTAACCAGATAGGCAATGTCTGACCTGTACTTGAGTAAACCACCGTGGTATTTGGGGTTGTCAAACAATTGGTGAGCCACCTCTGTGACAATAGCCCTTGACACACAGTGGTTAGGCAAAAGCCATGTCTTGGCATATAATGTTTATACCGTGGAGACAACTAGTGCATTAGGTATTTAAAGTTTGTGAAATAAAGTATGAGGGATGTTTTTCACAGGCATTAATGGCAGAGTTGCCTCGGGGGGTGGTGTGGGAGGCTATTTAAGGACCCCAACCACCTCTTAGGAGAGGATGATATTTTTTAGAGTTCAAAAGTGATTACTAGAGAGTTATTACAAACCAGAGAGTTTAATCACCCACCATTTTCGTTTATTAAGAATATTTTAATACTTGATAGAGATTCTTGAGGGTGGTTGGTGTTTTTAGCTACCTGCTAAGGTGTATCTAGGGTGCTTATTTCTCTATCCCTCTAGCTAGTTACTTCTAAGTTCATTACTACCTTCTGAGTCATACACGAGAGATCTGTGAGTTCAAACTTTGTCTATCTTCCCTGAGTAGTGTTTGCATGTCCCATGGTTAATCAATAGTGTCGCTATTTAACTTATCATTACTATACTAAAAAAGGGTTTACGCCTCCATCTTATCTTAACTACCCTCTTACAACGTTATATAGGCACATGGATTCTAGCATTTCAGGGTAGGAAGATAATTTTGAATGCATTGGAAGGGAAATTTGAGAAATAATGGGGTAGAAAGTAAGAAATAAGAAGGACGACAAAATCAGAATTGATGAAAACCAGCACCTCCTTCACCTCCTTTTTTATACACAAAAGCGTTGGCTAAAGACAATAAGCCTAAAGAGCCCAAAATAATGCCTACCCTGCAAAGTACTATGGACTGCAAGAAAGTGAAATCAAAGTCTTAGGGTGATTTTACTTGACCCATATGCCGATAGGCAGGACAAGGAGTATGCCGATCGACAACCCCCTTATTTTAGAAGGCTCTAATTTTCCATTTTTGTCAAAATCAAAAACTCAAAAAATAAATACTTATTTTAAGGCGCCTTGGTTATTTCTTATATAATTATCCATTTTACCCATCATTTATCATCATAAGTACTTTCCTCGAGTTATTAAAATCTCCTTTCTAAAAAAAATATTTGTTCATTTTTACAGTCTCAACAGCAAAGTAAAAAAATGCATAAGTCATTAAAACAAGCATGAGTAATAAAAACACTTCTCTCTCTCTCTCTCTCTCTCTCTCTCTATGTGTGTGTGTGAATATATATATATATATATATATATATATATATATATATATATATATATATATATATATATATATATATATATATATATATATATATATATATTACCATTATATGATTACATTTGTTTAGGTAGGCGAATAAATAGAAAGTACAAAACGACATTCAGCCCGAACCCAATCTCGCTCTCTCTCTAGACCCTCAATCCCTGTGGCGAACACGTTTCCCCTGATGATGAGCTGTAGAATCTCCACTCCCTAATCCTGATCCATCATCCGAGGTAGCAGGAAGAACCAGACAATAAGGAATATAGTCCTTGACATAGAAAGCCACAGAGGCCACCTAGTCCCTAATGTCCTTCCGCCAAGTGGTCGACACCCAAACATGATGCAAGCAAAGACATAGAAACAAAAAGGCAAAATTAGTTAGTAAAAAGCAAAGAGAGAATAAAAAGGAAATGAGACAAGAAAAGAGAGGAATATTCGTTAGGCTGAAGCACGTCCTTAGTAAGCCCCATTAACCCCGGATCCACTTCATTAGGGCTATGCAGTAGGCTTAGGAACCCCCCTTTAGTCAACTTCAAGTTATAGGAGGGTGGAGTGACATGAATGAGCAAAGCCTTCTCTGCCACTACTATCGCCGATGATGTGCCACCTATTTTGTGGGCGAATTCAATCGTCTTACTCGTCCCCCTTCCTGAAGCCGTAGGAGGCGGAGGCATGCTGACTGCTTCAAAAATGCATGTGCGCATCATCCACCTCGTCACGAAATACAGGTAGTTATAAATTCTTGCTGTGTCCTTGTAGAGGGATTAAGCCTTTCCAAGCATCTCTGTCATCATAGCCTCGCTCGGCATCTCATGCACCCGCCTCATATACATAGGGGGAACTACCGGTGGGATTTCCACCTCATACTCGACTATCTATGTCACAACCCTATCTTACAGGTACCACGATTACCCAAACTCATACGCCATCAACCTCCGCATTTGCGCATGCAATAATGTCACCCCCGGGTGTTCAACATTCATCCCCCTCGGGTAAAAGGTCACCATCAAGCCCAGACAAAGATAAATATTCATGAAAAGAAAGAAAAATTACAAAAAATAATGTCCAAAAGAAAAAAGGAAGTAAGTTGATCGCTCGTCAATGTGTTCAGATCCTGTTGCATCATCGCTAGGGACAATGGCTGGTTCTACCGCCTATTGGACTTCCGCCAACGCTACATCTGGAAAACGTCCCCCATGTCCTTATCTTTAAGGGCTATCAACTTGGCATTTAGCCCAATCACCTCATAGAACCACATCTGCAGAAAGGAAGGACTCACCAAAGAGGAAAAAACCAAAAGGAAATGTAAGAAAATACAAGAAAAGAAAATGCGAGTATTACCTCCAAATGGGACTTGGCCCCCATAAAGGTCTATCGGTAACACCAGCTGGATGCATACATAGAATAATAAAGGGTCACCTAGGTCAGGCTCTTTCAATCATAGAGGGGCCCCTCTGAAAATATCCTCAAAAATGGAAAAAACGAAGAAGGACGATGTCGCCACTCGTCGACACTAAGAAATTACCCAACAGAAGTAAGATAAATAATCTAGCCATTTTCCTCACCTACCGCCCATCATCCTCGTTAATCCCCCGATTCAAGAGAACCTCCCTAAGAGACGAAATGTGGATAGAATCTCCAGAAACTATCCTACCCACATCCCCCAATGCCGCATATCACCTCCAGGGTCAACATCGCAATACGATCCACCTCAATATGGACACCCTCTCAATCTATCCCCAAGAGCTTGTGAACATCGATGGGAGTCACGGTCATCTCCCCAAATCCCAAATGAATGGTGTGGGTAGTGTCCCACCACCTCTCTCCCAATGAGCATAGAATCGCGGTAGAATGTGGCGCCTTGTCTAAATCATGTGCTAGGCGGCCAAAGCCATCAAAAGTAACTACCCAGCACACCAGTATCGGAAGACCCTCCCACACATCCTTCAACCCCGTCATCCCTCTGGAATGAAGGAGGGAAGGAGTGATGTCAGTCTATTAAAATAAAAAAGAAAGAATAAACCTTCACATCAACACAACAAAATAAAAAAAGGCATAAAGAAAAAAAGAATGCAAAAGGACACTATACTTACATAACCAATAATGGTGGTGTGAGGGCTCATGAAAAAGAAACTTATCCTAAGCTACTGGCTTAAAAAATTTAAAGGAACTTTCATTGCCAAAATAAAGGGGCACCCTAGCTCGCCACTCCAGGCCGGCCCAATCATGGACACTCAACCACTCCAACTTGTATCCCTCATTGGTAGAACCCGCCATTTGATGTTTTAAAGAAAGAAGGACTTAGAAATTGATTTTAGAGAGAAAAATCAGAAGATTTTGATGTGGAAAGATGTGAAAAATGAGGGTGGTATGCCCCCTTTTATAGGTGTCTTAAGGGCATGTCGATCGGCAGACCCCGACTCATACCGATCGGCACCTAACTATTCCTCTACCAAAGGAAGCTCAGGAGTTCGTACCATTGCCAAACGGCAACCCCTATAACATGTCGATCGGCCTACCACTTGAAATTTTGTGTAAAAAATGTGGGAAAATGCCAGAAAAATAAAAAATTCTCCAAAAAATTCTAAAAAATGCTAAACAAGTATTAGAACATTTCTTCACCAAGAAAGACATTTTAAGCTCCTACAATCCCTAGACGAATTAATATTACATGTACAGGCCCTAAACGCATGCCACAAAATGGTGCATCGCAAAATTCCACCACAATCCCCGACAAAAGCCAAAATCAAATGCTTCTCCAAATTCCTAAGTGAAACCCCAAAACAAATGCTTCTGCAAAATCACCATCGGAATCCCCAGACTATACTTTGCCATAGTTTATCCACCATAAGAATTTTAGCTTCCCCATCCAATCCATATCCTCTCAAAAAGACATGATCCCCAGTAAGATTTCTTTCCCCAATAGAACCTTAAAACAACATAACCCTCAATAAAACCGCAAGTACAAAAGAATCCCCGAAGAGCAAACCTCCTCGTGTCACAACTTTAGGTCCCCAGAATTGACCTATGCCCTGAGAATCAGTCATCACCACTTTAGGTCCTCAGAATTAACCTTGGCCCTTATAATAAATCATCACAACTATAGGTCCTTAGAATTGACCTCTACCCTTATAATCGTTCATCACAACTTTAGGTCCTTAGAATTGACCTTGACCCTCAGAATTGGTCGTCACAACTTTAGGTACCTGGAATTAACCTCGTCCCTCGGAACCGGTCATCACATATTTAGGTCCTCAGAATTGACCTTGACCCTCCAAAATAGATCGTCCAACTTTAGGTCCTCAGAATTGACCTCAACCCTTAGAATTGGTCACCCAAACATTAGGTCCTCAAAAATGACATCGACCCTCAGAATCGATCGTCGAAAATTCAGGTCCTCATAATTGACCTCAACCCTTAGAACTGGTTGTCACAACTTTAGGTCCTCAGAATTTACCTCAACCCTTAGAATCTGTTGTCTAACTTTAGGTCCTCGACCCTTAGAATTGGTCATCACAACTTTAGGTCCTCAGAATTGACCTCGACCCTCAGACTCGATCATCCAATTTTAGGTCCTCAGAATTTATCTCGACCCTTATAATCGGTCGTTGAAACTTTAGGTCCTCAGAATTGACCTTGACCCTCAGAATTAGTCATTACAACTTTAGGTCCTAAGAATTGACCTCGGCCCTCAGAATCGATGATCAGAACTTTAGGTCCTCAGAATTGGCCTTGGACCTCAAAATTGGTCGTCCAAACTTTAGGTTATCAGAATTGACCTTACCTCTCAAAATCGATTGTCACAACATTAGGTCAATAGAATTGACATCGGCCTTAAGAACTAGTCATCAGAACTTTAGGTCCTCAGAATTGAACTCAACCCTAAAAATCGATCGTCATAACTTTAGGTCCTCAGAATTAACCTTAGGCCTCAAAATCAGTCGTTAAGACTTTAGGTCCTCATAATTGACCTCGACCCTCAAAATTGGTCCTTTTAACTTTAGGTCCTTATAATTGACCTCCACCCATAGAATCGATCATCCCCAGCATTACCTTAGGTCCTCAGAATTGACCTCGGTCCTCTGAATCGGTCATCCCCATCCCTTTGGTCCGTGGAATTGACCTACTTCCCAAACATTCGCGTGGTGTATAATTCATAACTTTCACTTTTTATAAGCTCACCCGTAGAGGGTCTCAGTAAACACCACATTCTAGGACCTTCATAAGACTCTCCTTAGTTCCCCAGCACTTCCTCTTTCACCATAGAACCCTAGGTCATATTTTGAGTATCGATCTTGAGGGCCCCAGGCACCCTTGGGCCCCCATTTGACTTCGGTCAACTTTCTCATCTTAGTGAAAGCTCAATGAATCTTCGAAGGGCTTTTAATAACCTTTATAAAGGTCTTTCCCATGTTTGAATCGACCCTATGGTCCATTTTACTATCAAAACCAATTTTAAGGCCACAAGGTGCTCCCGGGCCCCATTTTGACCCTAATCAACTTCCTCGCCCGCGTGAAAGCTTAATGAATTTTCAAAGGGCTCTAAATAACCTTTTCAATAGGATACCCTATGCATGAATTGGTCATACATTTCGAATGAACGGTCTATCTTCCCCCAAAACTGAACTGGAGGTCACTAGGCGCTCTCGAAGTCCATTTGACTCTCGTAAGCTCTTCAGCTTTAGTGAGACTGACTGAATCTTTGAAGGGACTTTAATCCCCTTTCCAACAATCTGATTTATGCATAAATCAATGTTACGGTACAAATGAACGACCCATTTTACTTCAAAGTGTCATCGGGCGCTTTCGGGCCCCTTTTGACCACGGTAAACTCTCCGACGGTCCATCCTGTGTATAAATATTACTTACAGTTCGGACGAATGATCCATTTTCCCCTAGAAACCTTTTGTCCAAAAGACTATCGGTCACTCTCGAGCCTCGTTTGAACAAACTCAACTCCCGAACCTGAGAGAGGCCCATGGATTCTTAAAGGTCTCTAAATACCCTTTCTATAGGTATGCCCCATGAATTATTAAGACTTACGGATTGCATTTCACGACCGGTTTTTTGACAAATCTGTACGAGGTTGTCGAATGGAAAACCCATTTCCCTGCCTATCGGCAATGTGTTTGGGGATGCTTGCCGATAGGAAGTTCAAGTAAAATGTCGATCGACACCCCCTTAACGACATATAAGGAGAGCATGAGATCACTTTGGAAGTCACCTCAGAGACATCCCTCTCAGTGATCTCAACAACATTCTCTCAAAGTCAGTGTGGTTTCCCTATTGAAATCTTTCCTCCACATTCCATTTCCATCCCTTTCACACCCAATTCAATAAAATACTTCCCCCCTCATCCTACGACCCTAATCCACTTGCAAGGGCATCCTTTTCAACAATCAAGATCAACCTTCAAGTCTCCAAAGAAGGTCCAAACATTCTTCACTGTTTTAATTTCCTATTTTTTGCATTAATTATCTAATACTTACTTTAGTATTTCATTAGCCCATACATATTGTTAATCTCATTTTTTATTAGTAGTATTGCACATAACAAATTTTCTATATAAAAAAACAAAAAACAAGAAAAAGTGGGTTATCTCATAAAATCCAAACGGGATCCTTCATCACATTTTCTCAAATTAAAAAATCATTTTTCCACACACACCTAAATAAAATCATGTATTGGATGGGATAAACCCCACCCTTGTATTGCACGCGAACTACGTGGACTTTGATGCCTTTTTAGGTTAGGTAGGCGTCTTGGGCCAAAACCCAAGACTTGAGTCCTTTATTCATGATTTTTATTCATATATTATTATATTAATGACTTTTATTCACACTTTATCTAACACATATTACCGTTTCCTGATAATGATCGATATCCCAATGAGTGCACACATTATGTTTTTAATTACTATTTTGGGAACACTCCTACGAATGACCTCATTCCATCTTTCTCCATGACCTGAGTTCAGAAATTTCATTCTCCATTTACATAAACACGCACGCACACTTCCGTCTTTCTCCATAACATGTGCCAATGAGAGACCGAAAAGGCGATATGGGTCCTAACACCATCCCATTCCGTAACTTAGCCCACGCACCTTTGAACTAACTAGTTTTGCAAGCATCAGTATGTCTTTGATGCCGATCTTTAGAGGCGACAACATTTCTTCTGCCTGTTTTGTGCCAAATAGCCTGGCGATTCTATCTCTTTAGATCACCCCACATCGACGACGATCGAAGAGATCCTAGAAAGGGCATGAAACCTTCTTCTTTTCTCTCCCCCGGAAGGAGGAAGGAGGAAAGGGAAGGAAGACCGGGGTTGGATGCCCCCATTTTCTCACATAAAGGTTGTTCATACACAATACGCTGAAGATGGGCGTGCTATACAATCTATATCGCTCTCAAAATCAAACCATATAACATATTTATTTGTAAGCCACGAATGAATTTGAGTTGAATTAAAATTAATATTCAAGGAAATAATAAAATCCAACATCCATATAAATTAAATAAAACCCAACATAGTAATAATGGCCTCGAACTAATAAGAAATAAAATAGACTTTGAGCTTATGCCCATACAATAATCCAAAACTAAAAGGAACTGAAGTAGACTAGCAACCTGGTATAGAATCAATGATCATGAGTCTGATGTGAAATGTGAGACTGCAAGGCTGAAATGTCCACAAACCTCCTATCCCTGTCTAGGTGCACCTGGGGGTGGGGAGATTTATAATTTGGGGCCAGCGCCCTAAAGTGTGAAAGAATTAATTTACTACATTAATTGTGAAAAAGTATAGTTAATTCAAACTAAATGCTTTCCATCGTCACTCACATACGTAGCATGTCTCACCCTTCATCTAAAGCAGTCCTACATGTTTAACCACCCATGTCCCGATACAGTTGATGGATAAATGTTAATCATCGTATAAGAATTCATTTAGCAAGATAAACACACTGAAATAGAGTTATCTACATTTGATTTATTATTTCTCAAATTATCCCAAACATACTACCCATAGAATGATGACATCAAGCATCATACATACTACTTAGTATTGGATTTGAATTTTATAGTCTACATCATTAGAGTTATAAAATATTTCTATTCATTTTCATTATTTATATAAATGTCCTTATATATGCGACACTAAGTCGTATACCAATAGTGTCCCATTCGTGCTCTATCGATAAGATCGAAGGAGTCTCCTATCCAACACTGACAACACAATACACATACAGTTGTGGAGTACCTATGCAGTACACCATTGCATGGCCCATACCTAGCGGTGTCACATGGATCCCATCATCAACACTCATCTATCATAAGTGGCGTTTCAACATAGTACATAAGATATGATCTACGCTACGCCTATCCCATATGTGCTGACATGTGCTACGGTCCTGAATGCACATTCCCTGGCCGATAGGATAATCCATGAACATAAGTACGAAAATATAATTACATATTACCATATGTAAAGGTAATTACTCTAATAATTACCCTCTAGCTGCCCCGTAAGAATTATCCATAATTATCCTTAGTCAATAATTAAACATCACATAAATTATTAACTTCATTTTCTTTATAATATACAATTAACCGTCCAGGTAGCTTAGTTTCCACCTTAATTAGTAACATCACGATTTCATTTTTAATAAATTCCACGATTATCCGTACACAGCTCCACCAACTCATATGGATGCCTAAAATTCTCCTGGATATATCCATGGTCCCATCATCCAAATATGCCATATCGGTTTGTTCCAGGGGAGAACTGATTCACCCCTGGGTGACTGCATAGTTCCTCAGTAAAATTTCAAGAACAGGAATTCTAACCTTATACCCAAGCGTGATTCCAATAGTTTGATCCTTAATGTTATTATTCAAACAGGTCGACATTACTTTGTATACCATCTTAGGATAATTTATTATGTGTTTTATTACCCTATCCAAGTCCCAAATCATAAAATTCAAGTTATATGTGTGTTCATGCAATTTCAGATTTGTGTCCATAAATCCTCTAACTTCTACAACATATAAGGGTTGTAATTTATAGAAATCGATGAACTTTTAT
This sequence comes from Sambucus nigra, assembly GCA_949130495.1. Classification (NCBI taxonomy): domain Eukaryota; kingdom Viridiplantae; phylum Streptophyta; class Magnoliopsida; order Dipsacales; family Adoxaceae; genus Sambucus; species Sambucus nigra. The sequence goes on along the minus strand of OX422224.1, from coordinate 183,778,522 downwards.
TATGTATGAAATATCTACATGTGAATCATCATAATAATCATAACAAGGGTCCTATAACATGATTTTATATCACTTTAAAACCTTATAATCTACCATCCTAAATTCTATATTTCTATTATATTATCATAATCGAACCCTTTAAGAATATAGTTTAATGTCATCATCAAATCATCACCAATTCCTAAATTTCCAAAATTTCTACATGGGATACAATACACGATGAATTAAGAAAGCATTTTGGACTAAATAAAATTAGAAGGAGAATTCTTACTCAAGTTCTTAGATGAATTCTTAGTGGTTTTCATCAATTTTTTTTGAATATTTCCCCTCCCAAATTCACAGCTAGGGTTCTTGCCTCTCTTTTCCCAAAGTCACAATAATGATAGGGAGTTCCTTAATCTCCTAATTAATATAACTTAAACACAATTCCCGAGATGAACCTTTAGGCTTTAATTTTGGACCCCAAAATGGGCCCAAATACACAACCCAACTAGCCCAATAACCTCATGACTCATATATATATATATATATATATATATATATATATATATATATATATATATATATATATATATATATATGTATATATATATATATATACCAAGGGACCATTTGTAAAGGTCTAAAACACCTAAACTAGCACATAAAGCCTCCCTAAACGTATCCCAGATATTTTTATTCAACAAGTATATTTTTCAATTCTGTCACACATCATATATCAATTATTCAATGCACATAGAATTATTTTCTACCGAAATTATTTAACATGAAAAGTCAACTCACATAGCATGAAATAATTATTTAAATAATTTATTTACCACCTAATTTATTAAATTAACCGATTTAATTTATTTCCTCCAAATTTTATGTTTATCCTAAAAATGCGGGGTATTACACTAAGTACGTGTGTAATGCACAGACATACGAAGTCAAAATAGATATAGAGTATGAAGCTATTGCAACAAGCCCCAAGTTTAAATGTTTCTTTGATCAAATTGGAGTAAAGTATGAGGCATTAATAGTAATCACTAAGAAGATCCTGGAGGCGATCCAAGAGAGAGGGGACCCTTCTCAAAACTGGCATGGTCAAATGGGGAGGTTGATAAAAAGGTACACATATGAGGTAATATTTTCATAAGAAGCCGTGCAAGTAACCTTCTTCCACAACAGACCTCTATATGTTATCGCTCTGGTAAATGGAATTAGTTTTTCAATAGCGCTTCGAGATGGGGGGCGTCAATAAATATCATCCTAATTAGCACTCTCTACGATAGGAAAATTTCTTAAGAAAAATCTTACTGAAAACACTCGTGATCTCTGGCTTTGATAATGGGAGGATGCGATTAGTTGGTTATGTCAATGTGGGGATCAAATTAGGAAACTCGAAATCTCATTTTAAATTTCATATTATTAAGGCCAACACGAGTTACCAAATTATGATAGATCGGGTATGGATGCACATGCATGGAATTGTGCCCTTAAAATTTCACCAATGTGCGAAAGCTAATATTCACGGGACAAAGATTGTAATGAAAACCAGGAAAAGACCATTCTCAGTAGAAGAGGACCACTTGATTGATGTGACATTCTACACAAAACTAGATGAGGAAATAAGATGATTGATAAAAGGAGCAGGTGAATCTCGTGTGGCCCGTGAAGAAATTCAGTCCTAGAAATAAATACATGAGAGATTAGGACAAGGAGCGCCCCCTCTAAGAATAAAGGAAAGGAAAAGAGAAAGTTTAAAGACAAAGCAAGGCCCAAGCAGACTTGTAAAAAGGTTGTTTTGCCTAACAACAAAGTCATCTACCATTTTTAGCGGTCTTATCAGGCAAAATTTTGGGATGAAAGTGTCGATTCGACACCGTAATATTTTTTTATTAATGAGTCCCACATTATTAACAACATTAAAGATCCAGCAGAGGTGCCAAAATTCATGCAGGATGGACTGCGGGAACAACTACAAGAGGTTGAGGATCTAAACTAAGGAATGGAAGGTGGTGATAAGTAACCCATCTTCATTTCTAAGGGGCTAAGTCCTAAACAGGGAGAACCATTAGCCTGTTCAAAGAATTTATAGATTTTTTTGCATGGAAGTATACAGAGATGCGAGGGATAGATTAAGAAGTAAGCTCTCATAAGATAAATGTTTTGACTAATGCTTTTCTTGTAAGACATGCCATACGAGCCTATAGGGGTAAGTTAGATTTGAATATTCAAGTAGAGATAGAGAATCTACCCATAGCTGGGATCATCAAGCCCATTTAGTATCTAGTATGGCTATCAAGCATTATGCTCGTGGAAAAGAAAGACAAGAATCAAATACGGGTTTTATGGATCTAAATCGTTCTTTCACAAATGATGAGTTTCCTCTACCTATTATTGATAGTTTAGTAGACACCATCGTCGGTGACGAAATGTATAGTTTCATAAAAGGGTATGTAGGCTACAATTAAATGTGAATGTATCTGAAAAACGCGAAGAAGATAACTTTTCAGACCCCTCTAAGAAACTTCCACTATAATGTCATGCCTTTTGGTTTAGAGAATGCAGCAGCAACTTATCCCTAGACCATAATGGACATATTTAATGATATATTGGAATTCTATGTATATGATTTGGTGGTTATGTCAAAAAAGGTGAGCAAGCATGTCCAGGACCTTATAAGAGCCTTTGAGCAATGCCAAAAGTATAAATTGAGGATGAACCATTCAAATTGTGCTTTTGGAGTTACTACAAGGAAGTTTTTGGATTCATTGTCAATAGATAAAGTGTACAAGTTGATGAAGAAAAATAAAAAGTCATTTTAATGATGCCACTGCCAAAGAGTCAGAAATAACTTAAGAGTTTCTTGGGAAAGGCTCTTACCCGAGGAGGTTCATACCATCTTTAGCAAAAGTCACTCATATATTTATCCCACTTATAAAATCTAAAGCGAAGTGGGTGTGGTGAGAATAACAAAAAAAGGCACTCGAGAGGGTAACCGCTATACTAACTTCCTCTTCTTCTATACCTTACATGTACCGAGTGATCCATAAGGGCTTTATTTTCCCAGAAAAAGGAAGGAGTGTAACGAACTATATACTACCTTTTTTTAGTAGTTTCAGGAACAAAATATAGATACACGAATGTGGAAAGGCATTATTTAGCATTGGTCTTTGTAACACAAAAGTTGAGACATTTTTTCTTGCATTCACGGTGCATATTATCACCAAATGTGACCCCATCACGTATATGCTAGAACGAACCATCTTATTGGGGTGAATGACCAGGTGGTTTCTGGTACTCTCTGAGTATGATGTGAAGTATGTTATTCCAAGAGATATTAAGAATCAAGCTTTGGATGACTTGCTAGCCAATTCCCTAAATCAGAATTTTGAAACCCCCATTGAAGAGCTACAAGGAGAAAACCTCAAAGTATGTTTAGCCAAAGAAATGGAAGAATGTAAAATGGAGTTTGATGGCCCGTGCACACAAGAAACAAGTGGAGCAGGAATTATCCTCTCTATCAGCGAAGAAAATATAACCATCTCCTAAAAATGGACTTCAAATGCTCTAATAATGAGGCAGAGTATAAGGCCCTCATACTTGGCCTGTTGGAGGTGCTGGGAAAAGGTATTATAATGCTTTGTATACGAGGCAACTCTAATCTAGTTGTTAAGTAAGTCAATGGGGAATTCGTGATTAAAGCAAGTCAATGGGGTTTGTTCTCAAATATGTTAACCTTGCTTTATATAGATCAATCATTTAGAGCTTGTTGAGCCAGGTTTTGACCAATAAAATAGATAGGCACCCTCGGGCAATGAACAAACATCCATACGCCTTGCCAATAATAGTGCAAAAATTAGAAATGGAGGAGCCTGAAGCCACTATCACCATCAGACAGAGAACAGTGCCAATAATAGTGAGGTCTTTGTTCCCAAGTGAAGAACCTAAGGACTAGAAGTTCCCAATCGTAAAACAGTTGGAGACGCGTGAAGGAATAATGAAATTATCAAAGTTATCCAACTTCCACATGTTGCAAGGAACACTTTATTTCAAAATCCAGGTGGATTCTTACCAAGGTGTGTGAGGGAAAAGGAAACTAGAGAAAAATTAAAAATAATGCATAAAAGGAACTATGGTGATACAAACATCCCTCTTTATAACCAGCTGCAACAAGGTGGGTATTATTAGCATACCATGAGCACGAATACTTCTTACATGCAATAAGGCTACCTAAAGTTCTAAACACTGTTTGATCAGCCAATGGAATAAAAGTTTATGGAAATTTTTGAAGACTAAAGTTGATCCTACATCGCTTATCTTAAAGACAGAGATCTATTAGTTGAGACGGATTATGAGATTTACTTGAGAAAAAGAGTGTCCCATTTGTACTTGGTGAATGGGTAACTTTATAAGAAAGGATACAATGAGAAAGCTTCGAGATGAGTGGAAGGAAAAAAGTGGCTAAGTACTGGAGGAAGTCCATGTGCCTTCACACATGGGCGATGCCAAATTATATGATTAACAAATGACCTTGGAATACCATTGGCCAATAATGGAGGTTGACCCAATCAGTTTTGTAAAAAAAATGTAGAGCATGCCAAATCCATGGAAATATTTTATGCTCCGTTGGCAAGTTTACAAAGCTCAGTTGCTCGTTATCCATTCCACACATGGGCATTTGATTTGGTATGAAAAATCAACCCAGTCTCTCATGGGAAAGATTTAATTTTTGTCTCCATGGAACTGTATACAAAATGGGTGGACGTTAATCCTTTGAGAAGAGTTACTGCTGAGGTGGTGACACAGTTCATTCGGGAACATATAATATGTAGGGTTGGTATTATAAAGGTTATTTGTGTGTAAAGAAATAGGTCTACTCATGGAAAAGTATAAAATCATTAATTACTGTTCGACTATATCTTATTCTAAAAGAAATGGTCAAGCGAAGGCCACCAAAAAAATATTGATCAATATTTTGAAAAAGATGTTGGAAGATCCATTGGGAGCTTGGGTTGATGAATTTCCATTTGTCATATGGGATTATAGGACCTCAAAGAGGAAGACAACCGGCTTACCCCGTTCTCATTGGTCTATGGTATAAAGGTTATCCATTGAGCAAAGTTTGGTATGCCTTCAGCACGAGTGGCCCTAAGCATAATCTGGTGCCATGCCATAGACATGTGCAATTGGAGGTTTTGAATGAACATCATGATAAAACTAAAGAGAACTTTAATGTCTACACCCAATAGTTGTCAAGATCTTATGAGAATTCAGTTGATCCTAGAGAATACAAAGTGAGAAACTTAGTTATATGCGCATCCACTAATTACTTGAAAAAGCATGTCATCCTCAAAGTTCAAACCCAACTAGGAGGGACTATTCGTGGTGCGAGGAGTAGGGAGATCATGACATTTCCAAATCTCATATCTAGAAAGTGAGTGCATTCTATGAATTAATTATAAATGGCTCAAGAAGTATTATGCCTAAGTATCACAATCCCTTTACCGGTTGGGGCGCGCACATGGGGGGTATCGCTACCTTCCTCGGGGAGCTTCGTCCGTCATAAAAAAATGTGTGGAGTGATGTATAGAAATATAACCACTAACCTATTTTGCACAAAAAAAAGTGAAAGAAATGTTTCCACCTTGAGAGAATGGCGTCAAATACATACTGATGCTTGCGAAACCAATTAGTTCAAGGATTCGGGGGCTAAGTTACAAAATGAGAAGTTGTTAAGAACCCATCTCGCCCTTTTGGTCTCTCATGGGAATGTGTTATTCTTCTCCTAAATAACTCTGTGAAGTGTGTGTACATGCATATATAAATGGAGAATGGAATTACTCGGCTCACATCATGGAGAGAGACAGAGTGAGGTCATTAGTAGGAGTGTTCTTAAAATAGTGATTAAAAATATAGTGTGTGCATTTGTCGGGTCACCGATCGTTTATAAAAAGATGATGGTATAAATTGAACCAAACGCGATCATGAGTCACAAATATAATATGCGGAAATAATAAATGAATAAAAATAAAAAAAGGAGGACTCGAATCTCGGGTCTTGCCCGAGACACCTATGTAGCCAAAAAAGGCATCAAAGTCCACGTAGTTCACATGCAACACGGGGGTAGGGTTTATCCCATAAATCTGATCAGAGATTTTATTATATGTGTGTGTGTAGAAAAAGAATGTTTTAGTTTGAGAAAATGTAGTGAGAAATCCTCATTTGGAATTTATAAGCAAACCCTCTTTTTCTTGTTTTTGGGTTTTTTTATAAAAAATATAGTATGTGAAATACTACTAATAAAAATGTGGGATATTAATAAGTGTGAACTAACAAAGATGAAATACTAAAGTAAGAATTGAATAACTAATGTGAAAATAAGGAAATTCAAAGAGAGGGAAATGTTGGCATATTCTTTGGAATCTTTGAGATTGATCTTTATTGTTGAAGGGCCGCTCTTGCAAGTGGATGGAGGTGGTAGGAGGAGAGGGAATAGAATTTGCTAAATTGGGTAAGAAAAGGATGGGAATGGAATGTGGGGGACAAGTTTCAATATGGAAACCATGCTGACTTCGAGAGAATGTTGTTAAGATCAATGAGCAGGATGTTTCTGAGGTGCCTTTAGAACTGAGATCATGAACCATTTATATAGGGTCAAGGGGACTACCAATTGGCATTGTCCATGACCTGCCTATCGGGACACACTAAGGGAAATAGGTTTTCCATTCAGTAGTCTCACGTAATTTTTTTGGAAAATAGGTCATAAAATGTAATTCGTAAGTTCGAATCGCGCACAAGACGTACCATGGAAAGGGTATTTAGAGACCTTTAAGAATCCATTGGGTCACTCCCGGGTTTAGGAGTTGACTGTGGTTAATTGGGGCTTGGAAGTTCCCAACGATCTTTTGGACAGGAGATTCTCCAATGAAAATGGATCGTTCGTACAAAATGTAAGACTGATTCATGTATATAATGGACTTTTGGAAAGGGTATTTAGAGCCCTTCAAAAATTCATTCAGTCTCATTCGGTTCGGAGATTTGACCTTGGTCAAACGAGGCCCGAAAGCACCCAGTGACCCTTCGAAGTAAAATGGGTCATTTGTCAGTATCGTAAGGATGATTCCCGTGATGGGTAGACTTTTGGAAAGCGAATTTAAATCCCTTCAAATATTCACTCAGTCTCGTTCAAGATGAAGAGAGTATAGGAGTCAAACGGAGGTTGGGAGCACCGGTGGCTTATTTTTATCAATTTTGGGGGAAAATGATTCATTCGTTTGAACCATAAGGCCAATTTGTGCATAGGGTGGACCATTGGAAAGAGGAATCAGAGAACATTGGATATTCATTGAGCTTAATCTCAGGTGAGGAAGTTGATTAGGGTCAAAATGGGGCCCGAGAGCACTCGATAGCCTCCAGATTGATTTTTGACTGTAAATTGGTCCATTCATCCAAACTGGAAGCCTAATTTATGCACATAGAAGATCATTAGAAAGGAATTCAGAGCCCTTCAAAGATTCGTTGAGCTTTCACTCAGATGAGTAAGTTGATCGGAGTCCAATGGGACCGAAGGGCACCTTTTGTCCTCTAGATCGGTACTCGGAGTATAACCTAGGGTTCTATGGTGAAGGATGAAGTGCTAAGGACGTTAGGAGATTCTTAGGAGGGTCCTAGAATGTAGTATCTACAAAGCCCCCCGACTGGTGAACATGGAACAAGTGAAGTCCATCGAATAGACACCATATGGATGTTTTGGGAAAGAGATTAATTTTGCAAACCAAAGGAATGAGGATGACTGGTTAAGAGGATCGTGGTCAATTTTAAGGACCTAAGGTAATTATAGGTATGATCAATTCTTCGGCTCAAGGTCAATTCTGAGGACCTAAGGTTGAGACGACTGATTATGCGGGTCGAGGTCCATTATAAGGAACTAAAGTTATAGAGACCGTTTCTGCAGGTCCAGTTCAATTCTGAAGACCTAAAGTTGTTATGACCGATTATGTGGGTCTAGGTCAATTCTGAGGAACTAAAGTTGTGATGATCAATTCTAAGGGCCGAGGTCAATTTTGAGGACTTAAAGTTATAGCGACCAATTATAAGGCCCGAGGTCAATTTTGAGGACCTAAGGATGTGACAATCGACTCTGAGAGTAGAGGTTAATTGTGAAGACCTAAGGTTTTAGTGACCAATTATACGGGTCGAGGTCAATTCTAAGGACCTAAATTTGTAACGACCAATTCTAAAGGCCGAGATCAATTATGAGGACCTAAAGTTATAGCAACCAATTCTAAGGCTCGAGGTCAATTTTGAGGACCTAAAGTTGTGACCACTGATTCTAAGGGTCGAGGTTAATTCTAAGGGCCCAAAGTTGTAGTTACTAATTCTGCGGCTTGAGGTCAATTATGAGGACCTAAATTTGTGACTACCGATTCGGAGGGCTGAGGTTATTTATGAGGACCTAAGGATACGAGTCGAGGTAAATCCTGTGGATCTAAGGTTGTGAATATCGATTATGAGGGTCGAGGTGAATTATGAGGACCTAAGGTTGTAGTGACCAATTCTGTAGGTCGAGGTCAATTCCGAGGACCTAAAATTATGATGACCAATTATGGGGGTGTTGGTCAATTCTTAGGATCTAAGGTTTGAGATGTAGAGATTTAATTTTCTGGGGAATTTTTTAATTGCTTTTGGGATGCGGATGCACTTGTTGTTCTGCTGAAGATTGTGTTATCTTGAGACTCTTCTAGGGAAGGTTTTACCTTTCTTGAGACATTCAGTTGGGGATAGCATTACTGGGGAAGATGAAGTTTGTCTTTAGCTTGGAGATCCCATGGGGAAAATTGGGAAGGTATTTTTTTACAATCTTATTGGGGAGGCCATTTTGGTTCTTCTAGGGAGACTTGAAATTTGAGATTCCGTTGAGGAGTTCTAATTGGACTTAGTATACAAGCATATTATTGGTTCTATTTGCGGGATATGTTTTAGAGGTAAGAGCATAATATCAATCATGTTGGGTATTTTGAGAGTATGTAAGGGGTTTAGTGTTCCAAAAAAAATGGTTTTCTTGATGAAGAAATTTTCCAATATTTGTTTGGCATTTTTAGGAATTTTTCGGGTAATTTTTGTATTTTTCTAGCATTTTTTGTATGAACTTTTAGGGGGCTACCGACCGATATGTTGTAGGGTTTGTCATTTAGAAGTAGAAAATTTTTTGGGCTGCCTTTGGAAGAGGAACATGTAGGTGCAGATGGCGAGGTTACAATCTTATGTGTTTGGGTACGTCTGGTACCTAGGAGAGAGAGTTTTGGGGTAGATGAGGTGATATCTAATTCAGTTTCTTTATTGTAGATTCATTATTGATTGGAGAACTTGTTGTTAACCATGTTTCATGCTTGAAGTTGCATCATTGCACTTAAAAAGAGAATTCAACAAGGAAAAGAAATATGCATATTTTTTCATTATATTGATTTGGTGGCTTATTCTACATGCACTTTAATTTTCTGTTGAGTTTGAGAAAGAGTAGGAAAAGTGTGTCTGTGGAAATTTTTGAATTTGTTTTTGGCATGTTTGAGTAAACGATGGCCTCTGAGGCTTGGTTGAAAAAGTTCTTCCCTTTTGAAGGGATTTATTTTGAGAAAAAGTAGGAAAAATGAGTTTTTTGGAAATTTTGGAATAGAGGATGGCCTTAGCGGCTTGGTTGGTACATGGATGATGGGATAGAAAGATTGGTTATAAAGTGGGGCTTGTCTCCTTTATTGGACTGTGATGAATTTGGTGTTGTGAATAGACTGTAATGATCCTAGTTTTGGTGGAGTAGTGGCTTTGGATGAGACGTCGCGTTCTACTGGGGTGTTGTGTGCATTGAGACACTACCCATACTTTTTATCTTGGTTTTGGGGAGGTGACTGTCTCTCCCATAGACGTGCAACAGCTACTGGGGATTGATTGTGAAGGATTTTGGTGATGTTGCCTTTACTAGAGATGTTGACTAGGGCCTTACATCGAGGCTCTTGCTAGTCACGAGGGACTTAATGGTGGATCCATAGTTGGTTACGATAAGAACGTGGATGTTCTATCATCACAGTCCTGCAGTATGATACTGATGGAGACCTGGAATAGCCTTGATGTTTGGACGGAAGGTGGTGGGATCTCGATGATGTTGTTCATGTGATTGGCTGAGAGGTTTTGTTTGGCGGTTCCTCCTGAGTATCCCGTGGTAGGTGTGCCAAATTTCTTTACTTGGTATTCTAGACTTTTCGTCTATTCTATTTAGGATTGGGTTAATTGGTTTATGGAGCATGGAGCCTAATGCCTTCGTTGGTCGGTGCCACGATGGGGAGATTTTGGAGATTGGATTTATTCGGAATTTTATCATTTGATGGATCTTTTATCCCTTAGTCGCTTATGATCATTTTGGGATTGATTCAATTATTTATCTTGTGGATGGAATTATTATGTCTCGTATATGTCTCATGCTAAGAATGGAATTTTATTTACTCACGCCCGGCTTAGTTTTGGTGGAGGTCGATGCCAGAATTAGGCGGGGTGTGATAGATGGTATCAGAGCATGGTCTTAGGTCTCGTAGGTTATGATTCGGTTTAGCTTCGGCGTTATTGATCTTTGATTCCCTTGATTGATTCGTACTCCTTAAGTTAGAGGGTCTAGTATACGTGTTAGATGTGTTTCTTGGAGATATGGAATTAAGGACATTGTAGGCATTGAGTTTAGAATTAGTAAGCTTGAAGTGAGGATCCTTAGAATGGATTATGGATATAATATTTATTTTGGAGATTTTAGTGAAGATGTTAGGTATCGTATGTATCGATTTTTTGTGTTCAGATTTAAATTGAGGACGTTAGCATTTTGATGACTTTCGGAGATAGGATCAAGTGGGGATTTATGAGAGCGTGTGGTACGCCGTTATTTTCATAGCGATGCATATGTATATAGGAAATATATATTATTTTGTTGTTCGTGGGGTAGGTTCACGTAGGATTGGGTGTATGGGCGCCCAATTATGGCATTCTACGGGTAGGCATATATGAGCCTTATTTTCTTTTGGGAGATTTGTGTTTGATGTGTATACTTCGTCTAATTTCGAGGACAAAATTCTTTGCTAGTGGGGAATTATGTAACACCCCGTGTTTTTATTAATTAATTTAATTAGTTAATTGAAATATTTGAAAAAAAATAAAATCTTGGATTTAATGGTCTTTAATAATTAAACAGGTTGATTTATATATTCAAGTTGTAAATTTTCAATCGGAATTAAATCAGAGTTATAATAAAATGATAGAATGATTTTCAAAAGTATTTTAATAGCAAGTACATTTTTATGAATATTTTCCTAAGTGTAAAAGTGGTGTTTTTATAGATTTAGTTTTAATACCGGGGTCGTTAAAACGACATTGTATGTCGTTCGAATGACATAGCTTCTCGTTCGAACGATAACGTACGTTGTTCAAACGACAGGGGCAGTGGGTGGATGGGATAGTCCTAATCATATTTTAACTCTTAAATCATTTAAATACCAAACTGATATGGGGCTGGGGCTTTGAAAAACACTTTTCTCTCAGACTTTCTCCAGTAAGGTTCTCAAAACATATTCCCTCTCATCTTCAACCCCTAGACCCAACTTTTAACAAGTTTTGAAGATTCAGTTGGTGTTTTGCAAGATGAGTTCAACCTTCTACTCAAATTTTTATTCAACTAATATTAGACATGAATACTCTATTCCTTTCCTTTAGTATTACGCATTTTAAGTGTTTCCTAAACCTTAATTTCATGCTTTTCTTAAAATCAATTAGCTATCTAATTAGAGAAAGTGGACACTAAAGCTTGGGGTTGTTTTTATAAAATCTTTTAATATGAATAATATTCATAACCCATGGGAACGTAGGATTCATGAGTGGATTTTGGATTTTATTGGTGTAGGTTGCATGTAGAAAAACGCTAGTTTTGAATTAAATGAATCTGGGAGAGTATAACTAATGTAATTTATGTTGGGATGTTGAAATTTGAATCTTAATGTATTAATGATGAAATCTCGGGGTATATAATTTAAATTATTTAAATGGGATTAACTGGGTGCTTATGATGATGTGATAATTAAACTAAGATTTAATTGAATTGGACTATTATGCGTTGTTTTATACGTTGAACTATTATTCTTATTTGTGTGACTTGTTAGTGATGATGCTGGAAATAGCACCACCAGGTAAGGTGTTGACAAGCTCAAGCAAAGTATATCAATGGCAGCACAAGAGTATATGTATATATATAATGAGGTGAGGAGAAGGGGATGAACACTTGAATGTAAGTGGTTCAGCCAATTTGGCCTGCATCCACTCTGCGTGTGTGAGTAATATCATTAAATGAAGGTTCTTACGACCATGGATATAATCTCACAAGCTTTCTCTCTCTACTGTGTAAAATAACAGAGTTTTAGCTAGGGTTGTATTTTTTTATCCCTTTAAAAGGTTAAGGATGACCTCTATATATAGTTCTAATGGGGTGTAATGTACCCCCCTAGGCATGCAATGAGCATGTTCATGAGGACCAAACCAATATAATGATGACACCTGGCTAGTCCCAAGTAGGTAATGATGACCTCAATATTCCCTCACGTGGAGGGAATGATTCAGTTATAACATATTTGTCCATGTGTTCCAAACCATGCATGTGCTTGTAAATGCTCGTCCCTATCCTTGACGGGTATAACCTCGGCCTGGAAGAATACGAGGTTGGTGGGGTCCAACAATTTCTTTGTCCGAGATAGATATCTATGATGAACTCGGCCAGGAGGGTTGGCCGAGGTTGCATATGGAGTAGTTGTAGCGTCGGCTAGGGCTGACACTGATGTTAGCAGCTGATTGGATTTTTTGAGTAGCTTATTTAGGATGGTGATCGTAGCATCGGTTGGGCCCGATATTGACGTTGATAGATAATTGAGCCCATGAGACATTACTGATCTTGACCGATGATTGCATCATTGGCTGGGGCCGATGATGTTGTTGGTGAGTAGTTGAAACCACTGAGTCCTTGTTGACCTGGGCTGAGGTCCTACCGAGGTTGATATATGAGGTAGATTCAATGTCTACTGGAATCGACCTTCCGAGTGACGTCCTTCCTAACGGTTGTCATTGGCTTTGGTCACCTCGATCATGAGACTAGCCGTGGTTAGTTGCTCTGGGTAAGAGGGTGCATTTTGGGCATATAAATCACCCCTAGCCCTTAGTTACCTATGTGAATAGGTGACTAAGGGGTATGCATAGGCAAGGCTGAATTTTCTTGTGTACCAATATTTCTTTGACACATGTCACTTGTTGAAGTGAGTTGCGTGCCTAACAAGGCATGATGATTTTGATCTGCCCCTTAGGTTCCTTAAGCGATGATGGGCCTTGGGACTCGCGCCAAAATGATTATGTGGGTTTAAAACCCTCTCTCTTTCCTTTTTTCATTTTCTTCCCGCCTTAGTTTCCTTTTGCCTCTGCAACTTTTCTCAAGCTTTCATTGTTGATCACTCTGGTCTCCTTTAATTTCTTCCATCTTCATCCCTTATTTGCAAACAATCAGGTACCATTTCCAACCTCTTTTCTATTTCTGGGCTTTGTTTCTCATTTCTGCATTTTCTGGTGAGGGCTTGTGTTTTTCGACTGGGGTTTTTAGGTTTTTCGGAAAGTCTTTGCATTTTCTGGTGACATTGTTCTTGGGTGTTATTGGTTTGAAAACCTTCTAAATTCTAAGTTTGATCTTTGGTTTAGATTGAGTTGAGTTGTTTCATTGTGGTTTTGAGTCCCAAGTGTTGTGTCATCTAACTTATGCTCAGACCTCTATACCACCTCATAGAAGAGTTCCCTTCCCTTTGTGAGAATACTTTTGAAAAAATTAGGCAAATAGAGCTAGCCCAAGAGGAAGCTCATAGGCCTGAGGCATTCCCTCTCTGACCCATCTTTCCTCCACCTCTGAAGGTTATCTACCCTGAGCCAACCGAGCCTGCTGAACCAGCAGAGGTTTCAGTGGACCCCATACCCATGTCTAAGTCTGAGTCGTCTTCCTCAGAGCCCATGTCTGTAGACTCTTTCCAAGAGGCTATGGATTACTCTATCAGGAAAGATGAGGCCCCTAAGGAGGCCGAGGTTTTGAGTCATGTCTCGTCTCACCAGGGTGCTAGCATCTCACAACCTTCTTTCGATGTTGAAATTATAGGGCCAAGTGTGGCCACTCCACCCATAATTGATGACATTCCTCTATCAGCTGCCACCAGGGCTGAATTTGCTCAGAGGTTTCCTAGCGATCTCCCTGCACCTGATTAGGACGACATTGCTGAGGGTGGTGGCGATGTCGAAGAGAGTGATGTTGACACATCTGAGTCAACCGAGACTGAGAGCTACATCACCGAGTATGATATTCTTGACTTTAGGCACCTGTACTCCATACACTCCTCCATCACTCTTAGGAAACCTCTGAGGGATGAGAGGGACTTTAACAGCCGAGATGGAGAGATATGCGTGAACGAGCAGATGTTCAACCTGGGCTTCCTTCTTCCTATCCATCCATCCATCAGAGCCATACTATCCCACATAAACCTAGCCCCTTCACAATTATCCCCTAACGCCTGGAGGGTTATGATTGGGTCCATCATCCTTTGGAGGTTCGTCCACCATTGAGACCTTCCAATTAGGGTTTTCACTGGGTGTTATGTGCCCTCCTCTGCCGAAAATCATCCTAGCTGTTATCATTTCTTAGTTATCAAATTAGAGAAGACGATGATGTTGGTTACCCAGACTTCAAATCATAACTGGAAGCCTCAATATTTCTTTGCCTCCGGGGCCTGGGAGTTCAGTCCATATTCGACCTATGGAGCGTCGGTTCTGACGACACCTCGAAGGTGGGGTAAGGTGTCCCTTACTGCTAAACCCGACCCTGGGCTTATCCAGGATAACCTAAAAAAGGTTGAGGATCTTTGTAACCAGTGGGAACAGGGTCTTCTAGTGAAATATGAACATCTGATGACCCCATACTACCTCTCTCAGATGGGCCTGCGGGGTGGTCCTTTGACAGAGCTTCGTAAGTCTTATTTTTCACAAGTTGTACCTCTTACTTTTTATATTTCTGATTCACAAACTCAGATACCTCTTTTTGCAGAGAGACTTAAGGGCATTTCAGGTGACCTTTGGGAGATGTCTGCTCCATGTCTAGTGAGCTAATGCAAAAGAGAGGTGGCAAAAATGTGCCCCCTCCTACTACCCAAAAGAACGTGGGCACGTCCCAGGCCGACATTTCCAAGAAGAGGAAGACTACTACCACTGACCCGATGCATCAGAGGCCAGGTAAGACTCAAAAAGGGGATTGTGCCATCATCTCTATTGACGATGCCCTTGCATCTTATCTTGCTTAGCTGAAGATCAATGATAGTCTAATTGGACATAGTTTAAAGGCTGATGATGCCATCGGCACGACAATGACTGAAGAGGATAAGTGTTTCTTAAGCTCCTTGGACGTGCCGTTGTTGGCCGAGTTTACTCTTCATAGATCAATTCAGGTATCTTGTTCTTCCTTTCTTCAAGTGTAACCTTGTCTATTTTACACTACAGATCATGTGCTTATACATTTGATTTTCTACTGTAGGGTATTTTGGCCATGCATCATTTTGTTGACAGGACCCAGAGGAAGATGCCCCTTATTGAGAAGGGTCAAGAAGCTGAAAAGGTCCAAGCCTCTTTAAATGGAGAGGTGGAACGTCTGAAGGAGGTTGATAAGCTAAAGATAACTATCATGCAGAGAGATAACGAGATATACCAGCTCAAAAAGGACCACGTCGTGGCTCTGAAGGCCAAAGATGATGCCCTTTTGACTAAGGCGGATGCTGCAGTTAAGGCTGCCTTAGAAGATACTATAGGGAAAATTATTGACGACTACAAGGTCTCTGATGAATTCATCATCTTTGGCTTTGAATACATTGAAAGAGGTATCAAATCCACTAGCAAATGGGCAGCCTCAAAGGAGAAGGAGTCAGAGAGTCTAACCGCCTCAGACTTTGAGGGTCTAGGCTTTGCTGACCCTCAATTTGCTCAGGACCTGCAAGAGGTTGAGGAAGCCGGCGTTGCTCCTGTTGAGACTGCTCCCTTGGGCACTGGTACTGAAGATGCTGGTCATCAGGATGATGGTGTCGAAGTGACAAACATCGGCCGTGACCGCACGTCTACGTCTACAGAGGCTTAAGCCTTTTTCCTTGTGAAGCTTAAAGTTGAAGTTTTGACTCCTTTCTTATCTGCAATCTTAGCTTTTGTGCTCTTGATGGCATTTTGTAACATCTGATTTGTAATTATTGAATGTTGTTTTAATGAAAATCATCTATCCCATTTTCTTCAGATTCTATTGTTTCTCTGATCTTATACTTGTCACTTCTTGCATGCTTTTTAAGATCTGAGGTCAATGTAATATGATGTTTCCTCTCATACTTTTCACCAAATTGATGATTTTTGAGGTGTGAGGTCATCATATAATGATGTTTCACCTCATACTTTTAACCAAACTAATGATGTTAAAGGTTTAAGGTCACCATAATATGATGTTTCACCTCATAATTTCACCAAACTAATGATGTTTAAGGTCTGAGGTCATCATATAATGATGTTTACCCTCATAATTTCACCAAACTAATGATGTTTAAGGTCTGAGGTCACCATATAATGATGTTTCACCTCATATTTTCACCAAGTTATTGATGTTTAAGTTCTGAGGTCACCATATAATGATGTGTCACCTCATATTTTCACCAAATTAATGGTGTTTAAGGTCTGAGGTCATCAAATTATGATGTTTCGCCCTCATAATTTTCAATAAACTAATGATGTTTAAGGTCTAAGTTCACCATATAATGATGTTTCACCTCATATTTTCACCAAATTAATGGTGTTTAAGGTTTGAGGTCACCATAGAATGATGTTTCACCTCATACATTTACCAAATTAATGGTGTTTAAGATCTGAGGTAATAATATAATGATGTTTTACCTCATACTTTCACCAAATTAATGTTTAAATTCTGAGGTAATCAAATTATAATGTTTCACCCTCATAATGTTAACCAAACTAATGATGTTTAAGGTCTGAGGTCACCATATAATGATGTTTCACCTCATACTTTTACCAAATTAATGGTGTTTAAGGTCTGAGGTCACCATATAATGATGTTTCACCTCATACTTTCACCAAATTAATGGTGTTTAAGGTCTGAGGTCATCAAATTATGATGTTTCACCTTCATAATTTTCACCAAACTAATGATGTTTCACCTCATATTTTCACCAAGTTAATGATGTTTAAGGATAATATAACAGAAGTGACAACACAACATTGCTTTTTGCATTAACATTCTCTTCATAAAATGATTCATGTATTACAAAGAAACACAACTGTAACATCATATGTAATATTTCTTCAAGTGGTCCGCATTCCAAGGATTGGAGAAAGGCTCCTCTTCGAGATTTTCTAGCCGGTAAGTACCAGGCACAACCTCATCAACTACTCTGTAAGGTACATGCCAATTTGGGTGGAGCTTATTTATCTTTTGCAACATCTTATTTAGCACTAGATCTCCCACGGTAATGGGCCTTGATTTCACCCTTTGGTTGTAAAACCTTATAGTTCTCTGCTGGTAGGCTGCCTGTCTAATCTCTACATCTTCCCTTCTCTCTTTAATCAGATCCAGATCAAGTTTTTTTTCTTCCTCATTCCTTTGTGGATCATAGGTCTGAATCCTGTGAGTGGGGATTCATACCTCTTTAAGGATGACAACTTTTGATCCATGGGCTAACATGAATGGGGTCTCTCTTGTTGGTGTCCTGGTTGTCATCCTGTGGGCCCATAATACGGCATATACCTCTTCTGTCCATCTCCCTTTGGCATCTTCGAACCTCTTCTTCATCCCGTCAAGGATGGTTCGGTTCCTGACCTCAGTTTAACCGTTTGCCTGAGGTTGGCTAGGGGAAGAAAAGAACTGCTTAACCCCCACACTTTCACAGTATTTTTTTAAGGAAGCACTCTTGAACTGAGTTCCACTGTCTGAGATGAGGGTGTTTGGAAGACCATATCTGCATATGATGTTCTTCCAAATAAACTCAAAGGTCTTCTGCTCAGTGATTGTGATCATTAGCTCAGCCTCTACCCATTTGGAGAAGTAATCAATTTCCACTATTAAGAATCGATAGTTGTTCACACCTCTTGGCAAAGGTCCTATTAAGTCAATACCCCATACTCCGAATGGCCAAAGTGAGCTGATTGACAACATAAGTTGATGAGGCTGGTGAGGGATGGTGGAGAATCTCTGGCACTTGTCAAAATTCTTCACATATGCAGCTGCATCTTTGGCCAAGGTCGGCCACTAGTACCCCTGAGTGATTATCCTCTTATCTAGAGGTCTTCCTCCAATGTGACTGGAACAAGAGCCTTCGTGTACTTTTTGCAAGATGTGTGGAACCTCTTAAGGGTGGACGCATCTTAGGAAAGGAAGTAGAAACCCCATTCTATACAAGATGTCTCCTTCAATTGAGAACTTGGCATCCCTGAACCTCAGCTTTCTCCTTTCTAACATTGAATCTGGTAGTTCCCCCTCTCTGATGTACCTGATAAGAGGATCCATCCATGAGGATCCCATATTCAAATTGAGAAAGGCCTGGCAAACTCCTCCTCTTCAATGGTCAGCTTGAGGTTGATTTCAACTAGTACTATTCTTCTTATGTTCGTTCTTGTTACTGAGGCCAACCTTGCCAGTGCATCGGCTCGAATGTTGTCTTGCCAAGGTATCCTCTTTATCTTCACCTCCTTGAAGCTTTCTAGCATTGCTCTTACTTTATTCAGGTATTTGGCCATCCTTTCATCTTTGGACTCATACACTCCCAGGATTTGGTTGACGAACAAACTTGAGTCGTTGTGGACTATGAGTTGGCCAAAACTAAGGGCTTTTACCAAGGAAAGACCTGTTATCAATGCCTCATATTCTAACTCATCGTTCGAAGCTTTGAAGTTGAACCTCAGTGCATATTTGATGTCGGTACCATCTGGTGCTGACACAATCAGCCTCGCTCCACTTCTATTATCACAGGATGACCCATCAATGAAGAGGTTCCAAACGTCTTTCTTTGAAGAGAAATTTCCCTCTGATAGGGTCCCTTGCCTGAGGAGCTACATGTCTTCCTCATTCTCAACAATCCTATTTGTGGCTTGGCCTGACTTAACCTCGTCCAGATTTTGGAAGATGTTACTGTCTGGTTCTTCTGCAACCTCTTGACTAATCTCAATCTCCGCCTCTTCCCAGGTAAACTCAGCTACAAAGTATGGAAGTGCTTGCCCTTTGATGGAAACCCTAGTTTGATAGACAATGTCATATTCCCCCAACTCGATGGCTCAGGTCATCAGCATACCTGACTTCTTAGGTTTATGAAGGACCTGTCTGAGTGGGGAATCAATGAGGATGACCACAGAGTGGGCTTGGAAGTAAGGCTTCATCTTCCTAGAAGCATGTATTATGGCGTAGGCTAGTTTTTCCATTCTAGGGTACTTCTGTTCAGACCCTTGAAGAGCTTTACTATTGAAGTATATCGGCCTCTACACCCCATTGTTTCTTACTATGGGTGCACTAATGGATAATTCTGAAACAGCTAGATACGCATACAACTTCTCCCCCTGAATTGTCTGAGACATGAGTAGGGGAGAGACGAGGTAGGACTTGATCTCCTTAAAAGCTTTGTCGCATTCCACATCCCATTCGAAGTTCTTTCTAAGTACTTTGAAAAAAAGAAGACACTTGTCTGTAGCTCTTAAGACGAACCTGTTAAGGGCGGAAACTCTTTCGGTTAACCTCTGAACGTCTTTGATAGATCTGGGTGTCTTCATTTCCATCAGGGCCTTGATCTTCTCAGGGTTGGCCTCTATTACCCTCTAATTAATGATGAATCCCAGGAACTTTCCTGCTCATACTATGAAGACACACTTGGCTGGGTTGAGTTTCATCCTGTATTTGTCCGCAGTGTCAAAAGTTTTTTTAAGGTCGGCCATGTGAGTACCAGATTTTAATCTCTTCGTCAACATATCATCCACATACACTTACATGGACCTGCCTATTTGATCTTTGAACATCTTATTTACACAACGTTGGTAGGTGACCCCTGCATTCTTCAAGACGAAAGGCATGACCTTGTAGCAATAGGTACCCTTATCTATGTTGAACGTTGTCTTCTCTAAGTCTTCTGGGTTCATAAGGATCTGATTATACCCGGAATAGGCATCCATGAAGATCATGATCTCTTGTCCTGTCGTGGCATCTACCATCTGATCAATATAAGGTAGGGGGAAACTGTCTTTGGGGTAAGACTTGTTGAAATTGGTGAAGTCAATGCACATCCTCCATTTCCCATTGGCTTTTGGCACGATGACGGCGTTAGATAACCACTCTGGGTAAATGACCTCTCTGATGAACGTGGCCTCTTTAAGTTATCTGACCTCTTTTCTAATGACATCATACTTCTCTCTAGAGTATACTCTTCTTCTTTGTTTGATGGTTTTAGTGTCTTCAATAACATTGGTCTGTGGCACATGACCTCAGGATCAATATCTGGCATGTCGTCATGGCTCCAGGAAAACACACTTTGTCTCTTCCTCAAAATCTTCACCAGCTCTTCCTTGATCTCAGGCCTTAGGACTTTGCCAATTTGGATGTTTTTTTACTGCTCTTCCTCATTGAGGATGATGGATTCTACCTCTTCCGTGGTCTCTCCCTTCTTTAGTTGTGTCTTATCTCTAGGATCAAGTTTGTCAATGTTCTATGTTGTAGTTGCCTTTTTATGAGCCTCTCTCTCTTCCTCAGAGTCGAAGTAGCATTCACGTGCCGACATTTGGTCACCTTGCACTTCCCCTACTACGTAGGGAGTTGGTAATTTTAGCATTTGGTGGACCTTTGAAGGCACTGCCTCAAATTCCTTGAGGGTTACTCGTCCTATGATGAGGTTGTACGCTGAGAAGTCATTTTCATCCATTAGAAAGAAATTTATTTTTCTTGTCAACGTCTTAGGACACTCGTCCCCCATTATTACATCCATCTCATAAATGGCCAATGGATGAACCTTTTCACCACTAAAGTCGATCTAGGGGTGATGGTAAGGGACAAGCCTGGCTCTGCTGAGGCCTGGGTTTTTAAAATTGGTCCAGAACATTACATCTACTGAACTTCCCCCATTAACTAGGATTCTGTGAACTTCACAACCATGCACCCTCGTGGTGATTACTAGAGGGTCATCGTGAGGAGCTAAGAGGCCTTTGAATTCAAGTCTTGAGAAACCAACTATGAGGGTATCCATATCTACCTTCTTCCTCTTCTCTGGTTTAACCCCTGAAGAGGCTAAGTTAACAACCTCGGCCCTAGTCACTTCTTTGGCCTCTGCCATATGCACCTTGCGATCGGCGACCTCTGAACCTCCTCCTGCTAGCCCTCCATAGATGTTGTTCACCCTGAAAGAGATCATACCAACTCTCTTCTCCGAGACATTGTAATCTTTTGGTGGGAGGTCTGGGTCATCGTCCTCATCATCTGAGTCCTCAGCTCTTCGGGCAGGGGCATCTTCCCCGCATCTATCCTTTCTCTTCTTTTTAGGGTCTTCTCTTCCCCCTTTAGAAGTTCTGCCATCCACATACCTTCGGAGGTTTTTGGACTTCAATATCTTCTCAATCTCATCCTTCAAGGCAATGCACTTCTCGGTAAGATGGTCGTGGTCTTGGTGGAACTCACACCATAGATTCATGTTCCGCTTATGAGGAGGAGACTTCAGCTTCTCCGATCATCTCAGGGATCTATCATTCTTTATCTCATTGAGAATATGATCGGAACTCACAGTTAGACGCGTGTAGTGCGCAAACTTGTCGTCTGTATCCCTCTTCTTTCCCTCCTTCTTTCTTTTAAACTTCCCACTGTTACTTCCATTTTCATCCTCATACTTTGCAGCCATTTCTTCTTCAGCGTTCATAACCCTACCAGCTGTTTCTAACAGCTTATCCATTGACTTAGGGGGGTCTTTAGCAAGCTTCCAAAGTAGCTTTCCCTTCTGAAGTCCTCCAATGAGGGTTGTCATAGCTATATTCTCTTTGTAAACTTCAACCTCTAATTTCCCCTTGTTGTATCTTGCAATGTAGTCCCTAAGACTCTCATTATTTACTTCCTTTACGTATAGGAGATGGGTTGTCTTCTTCTGAGGTCTTACCCCAAAACAGAAGTTGTGTATAAACAAATATGCCAACCCTTTAAAGTTATCAACGGAATTTTTGGGAAGAGGGGTGAACCAAATGTGTGCATCTCTCGTCAATGTTCTTGAGAAATCTCGGTACCTCATCTCATATGGGATCGAGTAAATGTCTGTTGTAGACTGATACATCTCAATATGATGTACCGGGTTTGTACTTCCATCACACTTAGGAGACACTTGTAGAGGGGGCTTGCAGCTAATTTTGAGATAAGAGATAATTCCCCATTAGCAACAATGTTTGGGAATTAAGGCACCGAGGCAGCTCAAGTGTGGTAGCTCAACACGGCAGCTCAAGCGTGGCATCTTATACTTTAGCTTGTTGTGCTACTTAGTAATATTATATCTCTGTTTTTATTGACTATGAGCTATAACATCTCTAATGATGTAATGAGAATAATAATGAGTTTTAGTGTGAGGTGAAACGGTACTCACGAGAGACCAGGCTTGGCAGGACCTGGGAGAGCTTTCATGCTCTATCGAATGACCTTACCGTGGGAACTCTAGAGGGACTTGGTTTGGAGGATTGAGAAGTGGGGCACCGTTGGGGTTTGTCCCCACCATATTAGATATAACTGGTAAAACACCGAAGGACCCTTACCATGGAACCTTGGGCGGAGCAGCTTGGAGTTCCATCCGGGGTTGAGTTGTGAACCAAACAGCCCTCTACTTAATGTCACATCTACTATAGGTCATTTCACTAGTAGGCTAAACAATGTCAAATCTTCACTTGAGTAAACCACCATTGTATTTGGGGATGTCAGACAGTTGGTGAGCCACCTCTGTGATAACAGCCCCCAGACACATAGTGGTTTGGAAAAAGGCATGTCTTGGTATTTAATGTTTATGACATGGAGACAACTAGTGCATCAGGTATTTAATGTTTGTGACATAAATTATGAGGGATGTCTTTCACAAGCATTAATGGCGGAGTTGCCTCAGGGGTGGTGTGGGAGGCTATTTAAAGACCCGACCCACCTCTGGAGAGGGGCATCGTGTTTTTTTTAGAGTTCAGAACTTATTGCTGGAGAGAGTTACCATTGTCAATTTATTATGAAGCTTTTAATACTTGATAGAGATTCTTGAGGGTGGTTGATGTGTTTGGATGCCTGCGAAGGTGTATCATGATGCTTACTTCTCTCTCCATCTAGCTAAGTTACTTCTAAATTCATTACTACCTTCTGAGTTATACACGAGAGATTTGTGAGTTCAAACTGAGTCTATATTCATTGAGTCATGTTTGTATGTCCTGGGGTTAATCAATAGTGTCTCTACATAGCTTATCATTACTATACTTAAAAAGGGGTTACGCCTCCATCTTATCTAAACTACCCTCTTACATTTGGCGGCACTGCTGGGGAGGCATTCTTATAAGTAAAGAGTATGATGAAAGATAACGTTAATCGAAGGCTCAATTTTGATGACAACCAAGACAATAAAGAACAAGAGACGAGAGAATTGGAGGCTCTAAGGGATGGGGCTCCTCGAATAGAGGTACCTCCAGTTCAGGCAACGATAGGCGTTCCAGGGGTGACACAATCTTCCACGAGTGTTGGGTTGGGACTAGCCTAGGCGGCACATCTCATGAATAATTTTTATGAGGTTTTACAAACTTCAGTAGCATCAACGATGTTGGGAGGATTTGAAGCCAACTCCTTCGTAACACTAGGGGAAGACTCAACGACCCCACCAAGTGCAGGCATAACAGGAATAGTCCCAATAAGTATACCCTATGTTGTGAATCCATCAGTAGGAACCTTGGGAGTACCAATGGTTCCAACTGTGACGATTTCCCCATCCGTAACGGGCACTCAGCCTACGGTCCCATTGGTTATTGCCCTAGTTGCATCACCCGCGTAGGAAATGAGTAAGGAGATGCATAAGGAGATGATAACATTCATGCAAGCTTCCTATCAATCTGTGGGGGAGGTAGCTTCGGTCTATGATGACTTTCGAACACCTTACCCCCAGGAATACAACGATGAGCCCTATCCGAAAGATTATATTCCTCCTATTTTTGAAAAATACACAGGGAAAGGTGGAAACCCGAAGGAGCACTTTAAGTGCTTCGTTGAACACTTGGGGCGCATTATAATAATAAGAAGCTCAGGTTGAGGGAGTTTTCTAAATCCTTAACGGATAAAGCATATACCTGGTATTCTCATTTGGCTCCCAAGAACGTTTCTACATGGGAGGAGATGTATGTTTTGTTCGTCCAGAAGTTCTTTCTGGAGAAAGATGAGTTTACTTTTACCCAACTAGGGAGGGAGAAGTAATGAACCGGGGAAGAAGTGGTGGTGTACTTTCGAAGGTTTAAGGAAAGTTCCCTCGATGTGAGGGAGGAGGACAAAGAATCCAAGTTATTATAGATCTGTGCAGAGGGGCTGCTTCCGGAGTACATCTTCCATCTCATTAATAAGACGCGCGAGGGGACTTTTTTGGTATTCTTAAAAGCAGTAAGAAATATCTCCTTGGTGGTGCGACCCAATCCAGTGGTGGTACCCAAGATGTTTAGGCATCCAATACAACCTGTGGGGGGATGTCTCAACCCCTATGCATAGGGTATACCGAGGGAGCAGATGGGGGTAAGGCACCGAAGAAGGACAATAAGAGGAAGTTTGGAAGAGACATAGAGGACTCACCACCATTTTTTGTATAGTGGAGGAGGCTGTCAGCTATTATAACGCAATGGTCCAAGGAGGAATCGTCTACGAACTAAAGGGCATTCCTGTGGGGGAACCCGATGCGGCAATAAGGGCAGATCCCAAATATTACCAGATTCATCGGAAGATCCAACATCCATTAGAGAGCTGTTTCACGCTGAGGAGAATCATCGATAAGTATGTGAAGGTAGGGACATTGTAAATCCCTCTACAGAACGTTAACAACAACCCACTCCCAGCACATGGGGCCAATTTGTTTATGGCCTGTGATGAGGAAGCAGAGAGAGAAGAAAGAAAACCAACTATGAAGAAGGGATAGTTCGAAGAAGATTTGGAAGATTATACGAAGGGAGTGGCTAATGTAGTACTAGCCTACGATGAGGCAAGCGCCAAAGATGTGGAGGATGTGTACAACGTTGAAGGTGAGGAATCAACCCCAGTCCTAGAGTACTATGCAGTTTCAAAATCCCCAAATTTAACCTGATTCTTCGACCACGGAGGGATACCGAATAAGAGTAAGCTAGAAATAACCTAAGCAATACTTGACATTACGAGGAAGAACGCAGTCCCTTCGCTGAGATGGAAGGGTCCCATGGCTATGCTAGCAAAGAGGTTTATGTCAAATAGGGTTGTAAGATTCCCTCATAACAGATATAAAGCACGTCAGAGGATTGCCCCTACCCAAGTTTGCAGCAAATTGGGAGGGACCTTTCATTGTAAAAGAAATTCATGACTCAGGTTATTGCTTAATTTCTAAGATAGAAGAAGACAAACCATTCAAAATTAACAATAAGTGGTTGAAGTTTTATGATGTATAAGCAAATATGTTTGGGCCACCGATGTATCTAGCTATTATGAATATACAAGTTCTTTATATGACAAATACCCAAGTTCTCTTTATTATAATTCAAGTGGAGATGAAAGAACCATAGAACTTCATAATGTACGCAAACAGTTATAACACAAAGGAAATGCATGAGAAAACATATATCTTTCTTCATGCATGAACTTTGGGGCATTACAAAATTGGGAGCTATTGCCAAAGAATTACATAAGAAGGAGAAAAAAAAGAAAAATATATACAAAAGTTCCTTGGCATAGGAGGAACCACGGATCTGGGGAATAGAAAATTCTCCAGGAAGGCTCGAAGAAGCCTCTAGGAAAAACCGTTGGGAATTAAGAGAAACCTATAACCTCGTTTGCGCTTGTGTGTGCTCGATAAGGAGTTTCGCTCGTTTCAGCTTCGCTAGACGCGGAGCTTCTTCAATGTCCTCCACCACTTTGTCAACAGCTTCAAGAAGATATGCTAACTCGACAAACTTAGATTTCCCAGCTCGTTGATCCTCCTGATGTTTCCGGAGCAGTTCCCTCTGGCTGTCCAGTCATTGGCTCTTCAAAGTCTTCGAATGTGTGATAAGCCAGTCAAAATGGAAGCCATCGTGACCCAATTCCCGCAGATAGCCAATGAATTGGTTAAGGAGGTGTCTGGTAATGTTTTAGGTCGGAGTATTGGAAAATATAGAGGGGGATTGAAGGTAATTTTGAGATTAGAGATAATTTCACATTAGCAACAATGTTTGGGGAGTAAGGCACCGAGGCAGCTCAAGCATGGCAGCTCAGCGCGGCAGCTCAAGCATGACAGCTCATACTTCAGCTTGTTGTATTACTTAGTCATATTGTATCTCTATGTATATTGACTATGAATTATAACGACTGTAATGATATAATGGGAATACAATGAGTTTCAGTGTGAGGTCAAACGGTACTCACGAGAGACCAGGCTTGACAGGGACTGGGAGAGCTTTCATGCTCTATGGAATGACCTTGTCGTGGGAACTCTAGAGGGACCTGGTTTTGAGGATTGATAAGTGAGGCACCGTTGGGGTTTGTCCTGACCATCTTAGATACTCCTATTAAAACACCGAAGGACCCTTACCGTGGAACCTCGGGCGGAGGAACTTGGAGTTTCATCGGGCATTGAGTTGTGAACCAAACAACCCTCTACTTAATGTCACATCTACAGTAGGTGATGTCCTAGCCATCTAAACAACGTTAAATCTTCACTTGGGTAAACCACCATGGTATCTGGGGCTACCGGACAGTTAGTGAGCCACCTCTGTGACAACAGTCCCCGAACACATAGTGGTTAGGCAAAAGGCATGTCTTGACATTTAATGTTTGTGATGTGGAGACAACTAGTGCATCAGGTATATAATGTTTGTGACATAAAGTATGAGGGATGTCTTTCCCAGGCATTAATGGAGGAGTTGCCTCGGGGATGGTATGGGAGGCTATTTAAAGACCCCACCCACCTATGGAGAGGGGAATCGTGTTTTTTAAGAGTTCAAAAGTTATTGTTAGAGAGAGTTATTACAAACCAGAGATTTTTACTCACCCACCATTATCAACTTATTACGAAGCTTTTAATACTTAACAGAGATTCTTGAGGGTGGTTGATGTGTTTGGCTGCCTGCCAAGGTGTATCTAGGATGTTTACTTCTCTCTCCCTCTAGCTAAGTTACTTCTAATTTCATTACTACCTTCTGAGTTATACACGAGAGATTTGTGAGTTCAAACTGAGTCTATCTTCATTGAGTCGTTTTTGTATGTCCTTGGGTTAATCAATAGTGTCGCTACTTAGCTTATAATTACTATACTCAAAAAGGGGTTAAGCCTCCATCTTATCTAAACTACCCTCTTACAACACCATTGGTGGTTTGAATTTGGTAGGGGTTGGGAAGTTCAAAATTCTTGCCACAAATTGGGAGCCCTCTGAGGATCCCCTTTGAAGTGGGTCTCGTCTTTTTAGGAGGTTACCTATATTCTCTTCAAGCCGTTGGATGGAGTCATTCCATGGTTTTGTGACGTCGGTCGGGCCGAGGTTATCCCCAGCCACCTCCAAGTGGTGAATTCAGGGTTCCCCAGCTGCTGCACAACGTCGGTTATTGACCTCCTGGCCACAGTCTCGGCCTTGATGAGGTCGATGTTCATCACCACCTCTTTGTGATTCTTCTACACTTCTTGACCTGGATAACCTCTATCTCAGATCATTAATTCGGCCGAGCCTTTCGAAGGTTGACCCTTTTCGCAGGCGATCAAAAGTTGATCCCCTTTGTTGGGAATCATCATCTTGTCTTTCTCCATAACCTCGGCTCTGCTGTATAGGATGCACTGTGTTATTTGAAACCTCATATGGCTCCCAGCAGTCCGAGGGAGCATCCTCTGCCTCGATATCGTCATACATATCCTCAGGGCAAGGGTTTCCTTACCTCCACAGGCGTAAACACCTGGGGTCAGCAACGTCCCTCCTCCGTTGAGGAGTAGGTTGGTCTTTTTATTGTGCCTCGGGTGGTCACCTATCCTCAGGATGAGGTTAAGCTGCCGCCGGAGTAATCATCTACGGTTAGATCCCATCTCAGACTGGGGTGGCGCATGCCTGGAACTAAGTCATTCGACACCAGATGGTGGAGGAGGTTGTGGTAACTCTGGTGCCATATGTTAAGACTAAAGATATTGTAATGATAATATTGGAGAGCTTGATACCTTAAGGGAGCTCTTTCAATGGGGAAACGAATCCATGCAAAGGGTGGTGCATGGTTCACTACCAGAGTCTCCGGTGAGGTCAAGATGTAAAAAGGAAGAGATAGCTTTTCGTTCCCACAGACGGTGCCAAAATGATGATGTTGGAAATAGCACCACCAGGTAAGGTGTTGTCAAGCTCAAGCAAAGTATATCAATGGCAGCACATGAGTATATGTATATGTAGAATGAGGTGAGGAGAAGGGGATGAACACTTGAATGTAAGTGGTTCAGTCAATTTGGCCTCCGTCCACTATGAGTGTGTGAGTAATATCATTAAATGAAGGCTCTTACGTCCATGGATACAATCTCTCAAGCTTTATCTCTCTACTGTGTAAAATGACGGAGTTTCAGCTAGGGTTGTATTTTTTGATCCCTTTACAAGGTTGAGGGTGACCTCTATATATAGTGCTTAGGGGGTGTAATGTACACCCCAGGCATGCAATGAGCATGTGAATGAGGACCAAACAATTATAATGATGACACCTAGCTGGTCCTAAGTAGGTAATGATGACCTCAATATTCCCTCACGTGGAGGGAATGATTCAGTTATAACAGATTTGTCCACGTGTTCCAAACCATGCATGTGCTTGTAAATGCTCGTCCATGTCCTTGACTGGTACAAACTCGGCCTAGAAGAATACGAGGTTGGTGGGGTTCGACCATCTCTTTGTCCGAGGTAGATATCTATGATGAACTTGGCCAGGAGGGTTGGCCGAGGTTTGGTATGGAGTAGTTGTAGCATCGTATAGGGCTGACTCTGATGTTAGCAATTGATTGGATCCATGAGTAGCTGATTTAGGATGGTGATCGTAACGTCGACTGGGGCCGATAGTAACGTTGATAGATAATTGAGCCCATAATACATTACTGATCTCGACTGATGATTCCATCATCGGCTGGGGCCGATGATGTTGTTGGTGGGTGGTTGAACCCAGTGACTCCTTGATGACCTCGGTTGAGGTACCGCCGAGGTTGATGTATGAGGTAGATACAATGTCTGTTGGAGCCGACCTTCTAGGTGATGTCCTTGCTAACGGTTGTCATTGGCTTTGGTCACCTCGGTCGTGAGACTCGCTGAGGTTAGTTGCTCGGGGTAAGAGGGTGCACTTTGGGCATATCAGTTGGTATTACTAAATTTTCCATTGTAACGATGGGTTATTGGGTATTTTTACTCTCCCTATAGTTTAGGATGCTTTCTAGGTATGGGATTAGTGGGTAGGCCTTATTATAATTTATGCCTTCTAGGTATGGGACTAGTGAGGGTATAATATTGTGATTTTATCATGTCGAGGGTGGGCCGATTTTTGGGTACTTTATCGTCGTTACGCTAGCGTAGGCATGAGACTAGGTCGAGGTTTATGTTAGAAATTCATCCCATACATAGGGTAGGACTTATTGATAACTTGGGGACCCTTAGGTATGGGACTAAGGGGTATTTGGAGGATCTCACATCGATAAAAAGGGTGGGGTAATTTATATATTGTGATATTGAGAAATTTAGAATTAATGCCTAAGATAAAAACGGGTATAAAAATTTGTGGTGACATAATGTGTCAGGGGCCGATAGTTTAAACCGGTCAGCGGACAATTTATGTCATGTCGTGAGTTGGAACCTTGTCAAATTGTGGGGGATCGATAGTTTAAACGGATCCAGGTGGTATTTTGGAAAGGGGAAATGTGACACTTTGGTGGATTACCACCCAGGGCGGGAAGACTGCCATAATAAAAAGTGAGAACAATAATAAAATGGGCTAATTAAATAAAAATTGCATCGGGGGACTTGGGAATTTAAAATCGTATTGGTGTTCTTTTTGAAATGGGAATTCCTGAGGGTAGTTAGTGATTTAAATTTATCGCATTTAATTATCTCGTTTAATTTAAAATAATCTATTGTGATATTTATTGCGTATAATGCTACTGTCTGGATTCAAGGATCCTAATTGAGGAGAATAGTGTGTATTTGTACTCGGGGCTCTGGCCTCATGCATTGACTAACTTTTTCAGGTTAACTTTTGGAGAAGCTACATAGATTTAATTGGATACTTTCTTGGAGGTGCAACTGGAGTTGGTTACTTTACGCATATTTAGTTTAGTTTAGTTTCCTTTCCTTCATATTTATATTGAGACTCAGTTTATGGTTTTGTTGGCTCATTCAGTTCCAAAGTTTTATGGGCTTTATTCAGATATTTCATTATGGATTAAGTTGGAGTTTATTCAGCCTTTAAATAAATTCAGATTTTGGAGATTGTATTTATTCGGAGTTTTAGCATGTGATGGATCTTTATCACTTAGTTGTTTATGATCATTTTGGGATTGATTCAATTATTTATCTTGTGGATTGAATTATTATGTATCATATTTGTCTCATGCTAATAATTGTATTTTATTTACTCACGCTCGGCTTAGTTTTTGTGGCGGATGACACCAGAATTAGGCGGGGTGTGACAGAACTTTGGTCTATTTTGGGATTGGGAGAGTATAGATATGCTCGATTAGTTGGTCTGCGACAGACTTCATTCTATTTCCCTTAATGTCTTCTACATCAAGTTGGATGCGAGTAAATAGTTCCTTCTAGTCCATGAGGTTAGGTCTTCTATGGGAGAATCGTCGATCATCGACCCGTCCATCTTATTACATAAGTAGGGTGTATCATGTGTCTAGAGACTATCTCAAATGTTTGTGTAAGTGAGTAGTGGTGAAGATCCTGGCGGAAGATACAAGTCTGAGATGGTTTGTCATTTTTGACACCATGAAAGGAGGGGTAGTGGTCTTTTCCAAGCTACTCAGGGCATACCGCTCTATGGTGCACATTCGGTATATAAACTAGACGAGAGAAGTTTGGGGTCCTTAGGAGCGATGATGATGAGGTTGGGTATTTCGGCCGCTGCAGATAGGGTTTTTGTGAAGCTAGGATTATTTTGTATGAAGCTTTTGTTGACGTTTTTGATATTTTAGGGATGTGTTTGTATTTTGGGCTTTGGGTAATAATTTTTTGAAGTTTGTTTAGGCTTGTTTAGAAATAGTTTGGCTAGCAGAGATCGGTGTTTTTTTTACTCCCTTTGCTGACACCTCTTGTAATGGTACCGAACTTCCTTATTTGAAATAAAAAATATTTTGATCATATTATTGTGTCTCTTGATGAGTTTTACATTTGAGTTATTTATACCAATTGCTAAGGAATGCATAATCCTTTTGTTAATGTAAATGATAAAATGAACTGTCATTCTCAGAGATTAGAAAAGAATAACATTTTGTGAAAAAGAAGGGTTCGTTCCCATGTAAAGAGTATGAGCTGCCTATGTACCTCTAGGGGTTTTGAAAAATTTTGAGTTCCATTTTTAAAGTAAATGTTTTTAAAGGATCAGGCCCCACGTAGTTCCAGTCAGATAGAAGTAAAGATTTTTTTTAGAATGTAACGGAGATGAGACGAGTTGTAGTACGTTGAGATTTCGAACTAAGGGTAGAATTTCTCCAGACGGTCCAAATTGACTAGACTTGCAGTTCTTCTCTGTCAAGGTCTCCTGAGAGAATCTTCTTCACTATGTAGGGGCCACTCCAGTTTGGCTTGAATTTCCATATGGGGTCCCAGATAGGTTCTATGATCTCCTTAGGGGCCAAGTCTCCTTCATAGACACCACGATCATTGACTCATCGATTGAATGATCGCGCTATTCGGCGATGGTACCCTTGTATGTGGTATAGATCGTTCATCATATTTTTATCCATGAGTTATAGTTCATCAAAGTGACTCTGATACCAGTCTTCCTCGATCACTCTGCTCTCGATCATAACGCGTAAGAAAGGTATTTCTAGATCAACGGGTAGGACTTCTTCCATGACATATACCATAGAGTAAGGGGTAGCCCCAATAGATGTCTTTATTGAAGTCCGTTAGCCCCATAGGGTGTAAGGGATCTGATCATTCCAATCTCATAAACTCTCAGTCATTTTACTGATGATGGCTTTGAGGTTCTTGTTAACGACTTCGACTACACCATTGGTTTGGGATTAGGAAGGGCAAGATTATGGCTCTAAATCCCATACTCATTTACCAGTTCTGTGACCTCGGCTTCAAAGTGTAACCCATTATTAGATACTAGCACATGGGGAACCTCGTATCGACAGATGATGTTCTTTCGAATAAACTTGGCCACCTTCTTGGCATTCAGTACTACATATGACTTAGCTTTGACCTAATTGGTGAAGTAATCAATGGAAACCAAGATTAACTCATGCCCATTTTAACCTTTGGGTGTGACTTTACCTATGATGTTAGTTCCCCAAGTGGGGAACGACCAGGGAGAAGTCATGTTGTACAATTCTCGAGGAGGTAAGTGCTAGAGATTGGAAAATTATTGGCATTTGAGGCATTTTTGGACATATGTGGTGAAATACTGAACCATAGCGGTCCAATAATACCCTTAATGGATAATATTTTTTGCAAGCATATGACTGTTCATATGGGATCCGCATTCCCATTTGTGGATCTTCTGCATCATTTCTTTAATGTCAGCCCCTGTGATGCAAAGCAAATGGGTCCCATCAAAGTTTCTCTTGAATAGTGCTATGCTGGAGATGATGTAATGGGCAACCAATTTATGGAGGGTCACACAGTCTTTCTTATTGGCATCTTGGGGATACCTACCATTCTTGAGGAGGCGCCAAATGTCGTAGTACTAACACTCGATCATATCAGAATCTTCCTGTGTGAAGAGACCAATGTGGTAACAGTGGGTTGGCATAGCTTGCTTTTAGACTAAGAAATTAGCCATCAATATTCCCTCGGGCATGTCTACCATGGAGGCTAAGGTAGCAATGACATCGACTAAGTTGTTCTTTTCTCGGGGAAAGTAGTGGAAGGTGATATCTTAAAATGGTGAGGCTATCTATTCTAGGTTGGCATAGAAGGGTAAGAGCTTTTTATTTTTAACTTTCCATTTTATAAGGACTTGGCCAATAATGAGGGAAGAATCCAAGTAGACACCCAGGTGTTTGATACCTTTCTTGAGGGAGACTTTGGGGACAATGATGCATGCCTCGTACTCGATCATATTATTGGTGAGAGGAAAGTACATCTTGATGGAAATAGGAGTGTGAGAATCATCAGGGGCAATCAAGAGTATCCCAATGCCATATCCCTTCTTATTGGCAGTGCCGTCAAAGAACATTTACAATCAGAGGTCCTCCTGAGAGATGCAAAGAATATCTTCATCCAGAAATTCAGAGACCTAAGAATCAACCTCTTCCATGGGGTAGTCAGTAAGGTAATCGAATATGTATCTCCCTTTTATGGATTTCTGTGTGATATATACAATATTGAACTCAGCTAGTAGCATCAACCACTGGTCCATTCGGTAAGACAGGGAAGTTTTCTCAAGAAGGTTCTTAATAGGATCCATCCAGGACACAAGTCTGGTGGGAAAAGTGAGAATGTAGTGTCGAAACTTTTGAGTGACCAAGACTAAGTTGATGTATGTTTTTTCTAAGGCAGTGTAGTTGACTTTGTACCTGACCAACTTTCGACTGGCATAGTAGATGGACCTTTTTTTGCAGGATTCTTCGATATATTAGGCTAGCAAACTCCCTGCTATAAAGTCTGTTACGATCAAGTAGAAGAGTAAAGAGAGACCTCGCTGCGGAGGCATAAGTACCAAAGGTCAGGTAAGGTATTTCTTGATTCTTTCGAAGTCTTCCTAACGGGACTTGATGATACTGAAAATAGCACCACCAGTATGAGGTGTTGGTAAGTTGAAACTAGTAATAATAATGGCAGCACAAGAGTAAATATCCGATAAAGGGTGGTGAGGAGAAGAGGAGAAACACTACTATATAAGTGGTTTAACCAATCTCTCACTTCCTACATCCATTGTGAGTGTGTGTGATTTCACTATAAAGAGGGCACTAATGGCCTGTGATACAATCTCTCACTTTATCTCTCTACTGTGTATATCAATAGAGTTTTAGCTAGGGTTACAATTATCCATCCTCCTCCAAGGTAGGATAAGGTATATATTTATAGTTCTTGGGGGGTGTAATGTACCCCCCAAGCATGCATTGAGCATGTATGAGTTGAATACACTAATCATAAGTTGACACCTGATGGTGCCATATGTAAGGAATGATGACCAAATATTCCCCCATGTGAGGGGAATGATTTAGTTATAACTAAATTGCCACGTGCTCCAAGTCTTCCATGTGCTTGTGTATGCTCGGATCTATAATATCACTTATTGTAGCCTCATCCTGGCCGAGTACGAGGTTGAAGGAGTCCGATAGTTGCTTTGTCCTATCAATCATCAATATGACCTCGACTTGGAAGACTGGTCAAGGTTATATATGAGGTATTATGTAACGTCGGTTGAGACTGAATACGAGGTTGGAAATAGCTTGAGCCCATGGGAGGCTGTTGGCCAGTCGAGGTTGGTCAATAAGGGGCCCAAGTTGTAGGAGACGACCTTTTTGGTGGCTATTGTAAGCTCCGGTCAACTCAACTAGGAGATAGACCGAGGTTAGTGACCCTGAGTAGGAGGGTACACTTCGGGCATATCAATCACCACTAGCCCTTAGTCTTCTATGAGAGTAAATAACTAAGGGGTATGAGAGTCAGGCCAATGAAGGGATATTTTGATGTCTTGGGGTTTGGAGTTGTTCCTTGGACACATGTCATTCACTGAAGTGGCTAGCATTTTCTCCAAGATATAGAAGTTTTAGGAGGCACCCTTTGGGTTTCCTAGGGTAATTATAAGGGTATTGGGAGTCGTGCCCCATCATTGAGAGGGTTTAAATTCCCCCTCTCTTTCCTTATTTTCTCTTTC
Source organism: Sambucus nigra (assembly GCA_949130495.1). Taxonomy (NCBI): domain Eukaryota; kingdom Viridiplantae; phylum Streptophyta; class Magnoliopsida; order Dipsacales; family Adoxaceae; genus Sambucus; species Sambucus nigra. Next base: position 183,743,182 of record OX422224.1, on the reverse strand, counting down.
TTCTTCCTTAGCTTTCCCCCCGATAGCTTTTCTTCAACTTCCATTTCTCCAACCCTCCATTGTTTGTTGTGATTCAAGGTTCTTGCTTCTAATTCCTTCTTCCTTCCTTCAAAATCCACCAGGTATTGTTCTTCACCTTCAAGACTTTCATTTCTGGGTGTTTATTTACATTTTTTGTTTTTCGGTGACTTTTTTTCTTTTTTGGCGAGGGTTTCCACCATTGTCAAGTGGTCGTGGGGATAGGATTACAGTGTATGGGTAGCATTAGGACCATACTAGGCTACTTTGAGGTTGTTTTAGCCACGAACCTCCCTCTTTTAGGATTTTTGGTGACCTTCCGGTCATCTTCTCCGATAACCTAACTTAGGGTGTTCTTGGTGTTCTTATTTGAAACCTTTTAATTTCCAAACTTTGATCTTTAGTTTTGGTAGCATAAGTTGTTTACTTGTTTGTAGTTTTTCGCTCAAGTGTAGTGTCGTACACCATATGTTCAGACCTTTGTATAATCTTACTGAAGAGTTTTCTACTCTGAATGAGAAGACCTTTGAAAAGATTAGGCAGATAAAGTTAGCCCAAGAGAATGCTCGTAGGGCTAAGGCCTTTCCCCTCAGACCAATTTTTCCTCCACCCTTGAAGGTCATATACCCTGAGTCTACTGAACCTGTTGAAATTCCTAAGGATCCCGAGCCAATGTCTGAGTCATCTTTTTCTGAACCTATGTCTACCTCAGAGGCTGTTGAGACTGTAGACTCTTTTCAAGAGGCTATGGATTAATTTCCTAAGGGAAGTGTAGTCTCTGAGGAAGTACATGTTTCTGACCATTCCTCATCCCACCAAGAGGCTAGCACCTCTCGTAGGTCTTCTTTCGTTAAAATCTTAGGGCCCATTGTGGAAATTACCCCTCCTATTGACATCATTCCTTTATCGGATGCTATTGGTGCTGAGTTTGCGAAGATGTTTTCTGATGGTGCCCCCTCTGACGCTCAGACTCAAATTGTTGATGATAATTATTATGATGAAGGGTGTAAACTTGACACTTCCAAGGTTGGTGGTCCTGAGACTTCTGTCAATGAATATGACCTTATCATCTTCAGATATCTGTATGCCATTCCTTCATTCATTACCTTAAGGAAACCCCTGACGAATGAGAGGTCCTTCAATGGCCGAGAGGTAGAGCTCTGTCTCTACGAGAAGATGTTCAAACTCGACTTTCGTCTCCTAATTCACCCCACCATCTGAGTTGTTCTTTCTTTCATTAACCTCGTTGTTTCTCAACTTTCCCCCAATTCCTGGAGGATCTTGGTTAGGGTTATCATACTCTGGAAGCTGGTTCATCATATCGACCTTTCATTTAGGGTATTATTAGCTTGTTATATACCCTCATCCGCTAAAAACCACCCTAGCTGCTATCACTTTGTATCCAAGAAATCTAAGAAGAAGATGTTATTGGTGACTCAGACCTCTAATCATAACTAGAAACCTCGATTCTTCTTTGCCTCAGGGGCTTGGGAGTTTGGTCCTAATAAGGCTTGTGGAACATATGTTCTAAGGACTCCACTGAGGTGGGATAAGGTCTCTTTCTCAGCCAAAACTGACCCAGGATTGAGCCAAGATAACCGTAAGAATGTTGAGGATCTTTGTAGCCATGGAGAAGATGGCAACCTCATCAAATATGAGCATCTGATGACCCCTTTCTATTTATCTCAGACGATTCTTGGGAGTGGCCCTTTGGCTGAGCTTCGTAAGTGCTCTAGAACAAAACCTTTTTACATCAAGTCTATTCTCGTAGATTTCATATGTTTGATCTTCTGACTCCGATGTTTTCTTTTTGGAGAGAGACCAAAAGGATTTTCTAAATACCTTTGGAATATGTCTCCTAGCATCACAAAACTGTTAGAGAATCATAGTGGAAAGACTGTACCACCCCCTGCCCATACAAAGAAGGGGAAGGCCCCTGATGATGCATCTAAGAAGAGGAAGGAACCTGTAGAACCTTCCCATACAGGGCTGGCAAATCTCCCAATAATGAGCGTGGTTCCCCCATTTTTTCAGAAGATGCTTTAACGTCTCGGCTTTCTAAGCTAAAGATTGGTGACAGCCTCATTGGCAATAGTGTTCGGGCTTCTGATACCCTCGTCCACGCCATGACCGAGGATGATAAACACTTTCTTCATTCCATGGATGTACTTATGCTAGCAGAGTTTACAGTTCATAGGGCGGTTCAGGTATTTATTTTCTATTTTTGTTACCTCTGATCTTAACTTCATTATTACTAATATGTCTGATTCTTCTTTTTCGCAGAGTGCCCTCTCTCTTCACCGCTTGACCGATTACACACTGAAGAGACTGACTCTGATCCACAAAGGCAGGGACGTTGAACAACTTGAAGAGGACCTTAGGAAGGAGATTGTTGACTTGAAGCACGGTCATAATGAGAGAGATGGTAAGATTGCTAAGATGGAGACTGACCATGCCCAGGCTCTGAAGGACAAAGATCAGAGCCTTCAATATAAGGTTGATGCTACACTTAAGGCCGCCATGGAGGACACTTCAGAGACAATCATCAAAGAGTATCAAACCTCTGATGAGTTTGTTAGCTTCAGCCTGGAGTATTTAGAAAGAGGCATCAAGGAAACCAGTCGATGGGCTGCCATGAAGCAAGAAAGTTTTGACGGTTTGTCGACTAAGGAATTTATTAGCCTCAGCTTTGGTAATGATAAGCTCGCTAAGGCCTTGAAGTAGGTTGAAGAGGGTGGCCCAGCCGAGACAATCCAGATTGAGGTGACTGAGACCGAGGATGCTAGACATTAGGATGACGGGTTTGAAGTTACTAATCAAGTGCTAGAACCAAACAACCCTGTTGCTGGTAGGTCGACTGAAGCCTAAGTGTCTGAGTGTCTCACCATCATGTTTTATTATTTTTTATGGAGCTTTTGTGTAAGCCTTTTTATTTAATGAACTGTAACCTCTTCCCTTATAATGGTGTAACACTTTTTGGTTCGAATGAATGCAATTCCATTTCCTTCACTTGTGTTGCTTTCCTTTACTTTTTGCTTTGATAATTCACCAAACAAATGATGTTAAAAGTCTGAGATCACCAAGATAATGGTGTTTCACATCATATTTTTACCAACTTAATGATGTTAAAGGTCTGAGGTCACCCAGTTATGGTGTTTACCCTCATATTTCACCAAATAAATGATGTTAAAAGTCTGAGATCACCAAGCTAATGGTGTTTCACCTCATATTTTCACCAACTTAATGATGTTAAAGGTTTGAGGTCACCCAATTATGGTGTTTCACCTCATATTTCACCAAATTAATGATGTCGAAAGTCTGAGATCACCACGCTAATGGTGTTTCACCTCACACTTTCACCAACTTAATGATGTTAAAAGGTCCGAGGTCACCATGTTAGTGATGTTTCACCTCATATTTCACCAAATTAATGATGCTATAAGGTCTGAGGTCACCAAGTTAATGGTGTTTCACCTCATATTTCACCAAATTAATGTTGTTAAAAGGTCTAAGGTCACTAAGTTAATGATGTTTCACCAAATTAATGATGTTAGAAGGTCTGATGTCACCAAGTTAATGGTGTTTCACCTCATATTTCACCAAATTAATGATGTTAGAAGGTCTGAGGTCACCAAGTTAATGCTTCTTCACCTCATATTTCCCAAAATTAATGATGTTATAAGTTCTGAGATCACCAAGTTAATGATGTTTCACCTTGTATTTCAACAAATTAATGATAATAGAAGGTCTGAGGTCACCAAGTTAATGGTGTTTCACCTCATATTTCACCAAATTAATGATGTTAAAAGGTCCGAGGTCATCGAGTTAATGGTGTTTCACCTCATATTTCACCAAATTAATGATGTTAAAAGGTCTGAGGTCACCGAGTTAATGGTGTTTCACCTCATATTTCACCAAATTAATGATGTTAAGAAAAAAAACATATATATTGTAACAAAAGTATCAACACAACATTGCTACTTTTTCATTAACATTCTTTATATAAACGGATACATGTATTACGAAAAGATAAGAACAATTGCAACATCATTAGTAATATTTCATTAAGTGATCAGCATTCCAAGGGTTGGAGAAAGGTTCTCCTTCAAGATTTTCTAGCCGATAGGTCCCTAGCACGACCTCATCAATGACCCTATAAGGACCATGCCAGTTGGGATGGTGTTTATTGGTTTTTTCACGTCTTCTTGAGGACTAGGTATCCTACAGCTATTGACCTTGACTTTACCCTCTGATTGTTGAATCTCGCAGTTCTTTCCTGATAGGCTACTTGTCTTATCTCTGCATCCTCTCTTCTTTCTTCAGTTAAATCAAGATCAAGTCTTCTCTCTTATCCATTCCTCTAAGGGTCATATGTCTGAACTCTATGAGTGGGTAGCTCTATCTCTATTGGGATAACAACCTCTGAGTCATGGGCTAGCATAAATGGGGTTTCCCCTAAGGGTGTCCTCACTATCGTCCTTTAAGCCCAAAGCAAGGCATATACCTCTTCTATCCACCTCCTTTGGCTTCTTCCAACTTATTTTTTATCCCATCAAGGATTGTTCGATTTATGACCTCAGTCGGACCATTTACCTGGGGTCGTCCAGGGGAAGAGAGGAATTTTTTTATCCCTACTCTTTCACAGTATCTTTCTAAGGAAACATTCTTGAATTGGGTTCCATTATCTGAGATGAGGGTGTTTGGGAGGTCATATATGCATATTATCTTCTTCTCCTCAGTGATTGTTATCATTGGCTCAGCTTCTACCCATTTGGAGAAATAATCAATTGCCACAATTAAGTATCAATAGTTGTTTACAGCTCTTGGCAGGGGTCCTACTAAATTAACCCCTCATATTGCAAATATCCAAGGGGATCTGATAGAAAGAGGTTGGTGAGGCTGGTGGGGAATGGTGGATAACTTCTGGAACTTATCATATCTTTTCACATAAGCAACTGCATCTCTGGCCAAGGTCGACTACAAAAATCCCTAAGTGATTATCCTCTTAGCCAATGATCTTCCCCTAATGTGACTTGAACAACATACTTCATGCACATCTTGCAAGATGTATGGTAACTCTGAAGGGTGAACGCATCTGAGTAGAGGGAGTAGGAATCGCTTCTTGTACAATATATCTCAAACAATAGAGAATTTAGCATCTTTGAACCTCAACTTTCTCCTTTCTAACTTTAATTCTGGAAGCTCTCCCTCTCTGATGTATCTTATAATAAGGTCCATCCATGAGGATCCCATACTCAAGTTTAAACAATGTTTCATAACCTTTTCCTCTTCGATGGTCGGCCTGAGCGGGATCTCAACTGGCACTGTTTCCCTTATGTTTGTTCTTGTTGCTGAGGCTAACCTCGCAAGTGCATCATCTCGGATATTGTCTAGCCGAGGTATCCTCTTCATTTTTACTTCCATGAAGACTTCTAGCATCCTTCTCACCCTCCTCAAGTATCTATTCATCCTCTTGTCTTTAGCCTCATACACCCCCAGGATCTAGTTCACAACTAATCTTGAGTCACTGTGAACTAGGAGCTGGCTGACAATGAGGGCTTTTGCCAAAGAGAGACCTATTATTAATGCCTCGTATTATAACTCGTTATTGGAAGCTTTAAAGTTGAACCTTAATGCATATTAAATATTTGTACCATCTAGCGCCGACACTATCAGCCCTGCTCATTTCCGCTTTCACATGATGGCCGATCACTGAAAAGGTTCTAGATGGTTTCATATGAAGAGAAGTTACCCTCTGCTAGGGTCCCCTTCTTGAAGAGGTATCTCTCTTCTTCATTCTCATCTGTTCTTTGTCTGACATTACTTGTCTCGACCTCGTTCGAATTTTGGCCAACTTCGACGTTTCTCTCTACAATCTCATATATAGCCTCTTGGTTCTTCTCAACCTCGGCCTCATCCCAGGTAAACTCGACCATAAAATCTACGAGTGATTCTACCTTGATGGAAACCCTTGGTTGATAAACAATGTCGTATTCCCCTAACTCAATTGCCCAGGTCATTAGCCTTCCTGATTTCTCAGGCTTATGGAGGACCTGCCTGAGTGGGGAATCAGTGAGGACGACCATGGAATGAGCCTTGAAGTATGTCTTCATTTTCCTAGAAGCATGTATGAAAGCATAGGTTATCTTTTCAATCTGAGGGTAGTTCTACTCAAACCCTTAGAGTTCTTTGCTATTGAAGTACACTGGTCTCTGGATTTCATCCTCTTCTCTTACGATTATAGCACTAATGGATGACTCTGAGATAACTAAATATATATATATCTCCTCACCCTGAATTGGCTGAGATAGGAGTAGGGGGAACCGAGGTAGGACTTAAGCTCTTTAAAATCTATGTCACATTCCTCATTCCATTCGAAGGCCTTTCTTAGAACTTTGAAAAATGGAAGAAATTTATCTATAGCTCTAGATACGAACATGTTAAGTGCAACCACTCGTCCGGTCAGCCTATGAATGTCTTTGATGGTTCTGGGTGTCTTTATTTCTAGCAAAGCCTTGATCTTCTCAGGATTAGCCTCTATTCCCTTTGATTGATGATGAATCCCAAAAACATTTCCTGCTCCTACCCCAAAGACACATTTGGCAGGGTTAAGCTTCATTCTAAATTTGTCCATGGTGTCAAAAGTTCTTTCAAGGTCGGCCACATGAGTGTCAGCCTTCAGACTCTTCTTCAGTATGTCATTCATATAAACTTCCATGGACTTGCCTATCTGATCCTTGAACATCTTATTTACAAGATGTTGGTAAGTAGTGCCTGCATTCTTTAGGTCGAAGGGCATGACCTTGTAGCAATAGTTCCCCTTGTCTATGATGAAGGGTTGTCTTCTCTGAGTCGATCGAGTCTATGAATATTTTATTATACACAGCGTATGCATCCATGAAGCCCATGACCTCATATCCTGTTGTGGCATCCACCATCAAATCTATACGAGGCATGGGAAACTGTCTTTTGGGAAAGATTTGTTTAAATCGGTGAAATCTACACACATCCTCCATTTCCCATTAGCTTTAGGAACTATGACAACATTATATAACCACTCAGGGTATATAACTTCTCTGATAAACTTGTCCTCTTCAAGCTTTTTAACCTCATCTCTGATGACATCGTACTTCTCTCTTGAATATATTCTTCTTCTCTTCTTAATGGACTTCGCATCCTCTGCAACATTGAGTTTATAACACATAATTTTAGGATCAATACCTGGCATGTCATGGCTCCAGGCAAATATACTTTGTATCTTCCTTAACAACTTCACTACTTCCTCCTTGATCTCCGGCTTTAGGTCTTTGCCAACTTGGATGGTTTTTTCTGGCTTGTCCTCAATGAGGACGATGGATTGTACTTCCTCTGCATCTTCTCCCTTTTTGAGCTTTATTTCGTCTCTTGGGTCAAGGGTGTCAATATTGTAAGTGGTTGTTGCCTTCCTATGAGACTCTCTCTCTTTCACAGAGTTGAAGTAGCATTCTCGTACCGATGTTTGGTCACTTTCACTTCCCTTACTCCATAGGGACTCAGGAATTTTAGCATTTGGTGGACCGTTGAAGGCACGGCCTCAAATTATTTGAGGGCCACTCATCCCATGATGAGGTTGTACGCTGAGAAGATATTTTCATCCATCACAAAGAAATTAATTTTTCTGGATAACCTCTTAGGCCATTCATCTCCCATTCTCACATCCATTTCATACATTCCCAATGGATGGACCTTCTCCCCGCTAAATCCAATCAAGGGGTGATGGTAAGGGACAAGCCTTTCTCGGCTGAGTCCCAAGCTCTTGAAACAGGGACAAAATAAAACATTTGCAGAGTTGCCCCCATCTACAAGGATCCTCTGAACTTTTCAACCATGCACCCTTATGGTGATGACTAAAGGGTCATCGTGGGGAGCTAAGATACTCTTGAAATCAAGTCGTGAGAAACTGACTACGAGGGTGTCTATATCTACCTTTTTTCTCTTCTCATGTTTAACCTCTGTAGAAGCCAAGTTCACAACCTCGACTTTTGTTACTACTTTCACTTTTGGCAAATGAGCCTTACGATCAACTACCTCTGAGCCACCCCCCGCAACTCCTCCACAGATAGTGCTCACACCAAAAGAGATCATACCAACCCTTTTTACTCGAATATTTGTGTCCTTTGTTGGGAGGCCAGGGTCACCGTCATCATCGTTTGAGTCATCAGCTCTTCTGGCAGGGGCATCTTCCCAGCATTTATCATTTCTTTTCTTTTTAGGGTCTTCTCTTCCACCCTTATAAGATATACCATCCACATACTTTCTGAACTTTCCAGACTTCAATATTTTTTTCAATCTCATCCTTCAGGGAGAAACACTTCTGAGTTAAATGGTCGTGATCTTAATGAAACTCGCACAATAAATTCTTATTTCTCTTATGTGGAGCATCCTTCAGCTTCTTTGGCCATCTCAGAGACCTATCATTCTTTATTTCATGGAGAATATGTTCGCATCTTACAGTTAAAGGAGTATAGTTTGCAAACTTGTCATCTGCAGCCCTCTTCTTTCCGTCCTTTTTCTTTTAAAACTTCCCGCTGCTACTACCATTCTCATCCTCATATTTCGTAGCCATTGCTTCTTCTGCGTTCATGACCTTTCCAGATGCTGCTAACAACTCGACCATAGACTTAGGTGGGTCTTCAGCAAGCTTCCAGAGTAACTTTCCCTTATGAAGTTCTCCTATAAGGGTTGTCATGGCTATGATCTCTTTATAATCTTCTACCTCCAACTTTTCCTTATTGAACCTCGCGATATAGTCTCTAAGGCTTTCATTCTTCCCTAGCTTTACATAAAGCAAGTGAGTCATCTTCTTCTGAGGTCGTACCCCAAAATAAAAGTTATGCATAAACCGCTCGGCTAGACCCTTAAAACTCTCAAATGAATTTTTAAGAAGATAAGTAAACCAGATATGTGCAGCCCCAGTTAAGGTGCTTGAGAAAGATCGGCACCTCATTTCATCAGAGTTTGAATAAATGTGTGCTACATATTGATACATTTCAATATGATGGACTCGGTTGGCACTTCCATCATATTTGGGAGACACCATTGGAGTTTTAAATTTGGCAAGGGTAGTAATGTTGACAATCCTTGCCACAAATGGAGAACCCTCTAAATACCCCCTCTGCAACGAGTCTTATCTTTTCAAGAGGTCTCTAATTTTTTTCCATCCTTTGAATAAAGTCATTCCAAGGTTTAGCAACGTCTCCTTGGCCGAGGTTGTCCCCAGCCACCTCTAAAGGATGAACTGAGGGTTCCCCAGCTACTGCACAACGTCGGTTATTGATCTCCCCCTGACCACAGTCTCGACCATGTGGGGGTCGTCCATTATGGGGACGACAATCACCTTCTTCCCTTCTAGAGCCAGCGAGACTTCTTGATCTGGACAGCCTTTCCCTCAGATCATTAATTGGGCCGAGCATTTCAAAGTCCTAACCTCTATTTAAGCAATCAAAGGCTCATCCTCTTTGGCGTGCATCATAATCTCATCTCCAACACTGACCTCGGCTCTTCTAAATAGGACATATAATGTTGTTTGATACCTTATAAGGCTCCCAACAGTCGATCGAAGCATCCTTGGCCTCTATATCATCATACATATCCTTAGGGCAAGGGTTTCCTTGCCTCCCGAGGCATAAACGCCTAGGGTTAGCAATATCCCTCCTCCGCTGGGGAGTAGGCAGGTCCTTTTGCGGTGTCTTGGATGGTACCCTAGTCTCATGATGTGGTTGAGCAGTTGTCAGAGTTATCATCTCTAGTGAGACCCCGGGTGGTCTCATTATTATGTTCTGACTTAGTTGGGCAAATTTCTCCTGCATCGCTTGCTGAGTTGTAGCTAAGGACTTCAAGGTTGCTTCCACCTCATCCATTTTGGACTGGGGTGGTGCTTGACTGGAACTAGGCCCTCCAACACAAGATGGTGGAGGTGGTAACTCCGATGCCATGAAAAAATACTAGAGAGCTTGTAAAAGAAAACACTAGAGAGCTTTATACCTTTGAGGATATCTTTCAATGGTGAAACAGATCCATACGATGGGGGAGGAATAATGCACCACCAGAGTCTCCGATGAGACCAAGCTTCAAGAGGGAAGATATATAGCTTCTCATTCCCACAGACGGCGCCAAAATGATGATACTTAAAATAGCACCACCACTATGAGGGGTTGGTAAACTCAAACTAGTAATAACAATGGCATCACATGAGTAAATATCTAGTAGAGAGTGGTGAGGAGAAGAGGAGAAACACTAGTATATAAGTGGTTCAGCCAATCTGGCCTACGTCCACTCTGAGTGTGTGTTATTTCACTATAAAAAGGGCACTAATAGCCTATGATACAATCTCTCACTTTCCCTCTCTCTACTGTGTATATCAACGGAGTTTCAGCTAGGGTTGCAATTATCCATCCTCCTCCAAGGTAGGATAAGGAATCATTTATAGTGCTTGGGGGGTGTAATGTACCCCCCAAGAATGCATTGGGCATGTATGAGTTGAACACACTAATCATAAGTGGACACCTGGCGGTGCCATATGTAAGGAATGATGACCAAATATTCCCCCACATGAGGGGAATGATTCGGTTATAAATGAATTACCACGTGCTCCAAGTCTTCCATGTTCTTGCGTATGCTAGGATCTATAATATCACTAGTTATAGCCTTGGCCTAGCCGAGTACGAGGTTGAAGGAGTCTGATAGTTGATTTTTCCTGTCAATCATCAATATGACCTCGTCTTGGAAAACTGGTCGAGGTTATGTATGAGGTATGATGTAACATCGACTGAGGCGGAATACGAGGTTAGCAGTAGTTTGAGCCCATGAGACGCTGTTCACCTCGGCTGTTGGCCAGCCGAGGTTGGTCAGTGAGGGGCTGATGTTGTGAAGGATGACCTTTCTGGTGGCTATTATAAGGTTCCTGTCAACTTGGCTACGAGACAGATCGAGGTTAGTGACCCTAAGTACAAGGGTACACTTCGAGCATATCAGGACACATTCCAGACTTTGGTAGAATCCTTTCAAAGGAGTTTAAAGATGGGCTCGCAAATAAAAGTCATCTAGTTGATGAACCGATTAATTTACTGATGTTTTCCCGAGAATCCCTAGACTTCCTTCTCCATTCGGGGTGGTGGAATTTCAAGCATATCTTTCAACTTGGAAGGATCTTCTTCGATTCCCTTTTCACTGATCATTAATCCCAAAATATTTCCTTTTCTGCACCAAAAATGCATTTTTGTAGGTTTAACCGCATTTGGTATTGTTATAGTCATTCTAACAACTTCCGAAGGGCGAGCACATGACCTTCCCGAGTCTTAGAATTAATAATCATGTTATTTAAGTAAATTTTGACCTCCTTGTGTATCAAATTATGTAAGATGGTTTTGGCAAACCTTTGGTAGGTAGACCCAACATTCTTCAGCCCGAATGGCATAATCGTGTAGTAAAAGGTTCCCCAAGGGGTGATGAAGACAGTTTTCTCCTGATGGTTAGGGTGCATCTTGATATGATTGTATCTGGAAAATCCGTCAATGAATAATTTAATGGCATGACTGGTTGTGTTGTCAACAATCATGTTAATGTTGGGTAGTGGGTAATCATCCTTCGGAGATGCTTTGTTCAAATCCTAATAGTCGATGCACAGGAGAACTTTCCCTCTTAGTTTTGGTATGGGTACAATGTTGGCTAGCCATGCTGGATATTCGATCACCCAGATGAAGCCTATATTTATCTGCTTGATTACCTCTTCCTTGACTTTGACTGACCATTAAGTGCGGAGCTTTCGTAACTTCTTTTTAACCAGTTTGCACTCTAGGAGAGTTGGGATCTCGTATTGAGCTATTCTGGGATCGATTTCGGGCAATGTCATCGTAGGACCATGCGAAGACGTCCACAAATTCCTTCAGTATCTCTTCTAGTTGTGCGCACTCGTGCTCGTTAATGGTGGACCCTATCATAATCTCGCGTTGTTGGCTACTAGAACTGAGATTGATAACAATAATTTCATCCTCATTCATTTGAACATTGTTATGTTATTTATTATTAACCGTATTAAGATTAGTTAAGAATTGTTCATTTGCGAAATCATCTTCATCAAGAGTTTGATTAGAATCAAGACAATTAATGTAAGGCACATAAAGATACTTAAAATACTCATTTATTTTACTTTCGATAAAAACACCGTTGAGAACCTCATTAAAAGAGGTCTCGATTACATTGTTATCAGAAAAAGGAGGAACAACAATAGATGAAGAGTTTGGGTAAACAATAAGATTGGGTTTTATCTTGGTAGGTGGGACTGATATAGCATTCCAGTTGAGGAGAGGCTCATCAACGATCTTTATCAAAGTGGATGGGTCCGATGATGTAGAGCCTAAATGGATTATATAGAGGGTCAGCTCTAGCGTTTGCGGGTTGAATGAGTCTTCGGAATAACTTTTATTGGAGACCTCTGTAATGGATACGGCATTCTGAGTGAGACATTACACTTTATCCTTATAGTCTTCGACCCAGGAGTAGTTGTCTTAGAAGAAGATTTCCATCCCCAACTTCATCTTCTTATTCACATGGTCGTACCATGGTTCAGTAAAGCAATAGAAGGGGAAGTCTTCACCCTCCTTGACAAATCCTCCATTCAGAGAATCCCTCAAAATAGTCTTGACATCTTCGAAACTCCTTTTCAGTTGTGGTTAGTGGAGCATTCTGAGTTCTTCTAGTGAAGTCTAATAACCTAGGCCATACGGGGAAAAGGCCTTTTTTTAGACTATGGGATCTAGTATCCCTTGTTGATATCGCCCCAGCCCTAGTTTGGGAATGAAATATAAATTCTTGAACAGTTGTATCACATTGACATTTCCGTGAGGGATATGATTTGCACAGACTTGGTCTTTAAAATTATCCCCTGTCGGAAGGGGAAGTGGATCAACCCTGAAGCCGGAGAGAAGCATGTCTTTTGTTCCATGTTGTATTTTTAGTACAGGATTGTTGGTGCTAGAATTTTCTATACCATTGTTGTCCCCCAAAATTGTAATGACTTTCCCTTTTGTGAAGAATATTAACTTCTGAAGAAGGGAGGAAGATACCCCATAGATGCTATGAAGCCATGGTCGTCCAATCAACAAGTTGAATCATGCGAGTATATTAATAACTTAAACTCCATAACAGGAGGTCAACCTCTATTATCAGTGTTACGGATCCCATCATCTCTCGGCGAGTGTTATCATAGGCATGAACTGCGATGAAGTGTGAGTCAAGTCACTTACTTTCAATCCCAAGCACTCATAGGTTTTTAGTGGGAAAACAATGAGGGTAGATCCATTGTCAACGAGTGAGAGAGGTATTATCTTTCCCATCACTTCAATACAGATTTTGAGGGCATAATTATGGTCACGGATGAACTTCAAAATGTCTTCTTCAGAGATCCAACCAAATCCACATCTTCTTCTGGTGTGGTGGAAGGAGGGACTGTGGTCCTAGTGAGAAGCCTTATTAGAGAATTTCGGTTTAATTAGGAAGACATAAAGAGTCCCCACAAGGTCATGTTGTCTTGATCTTCTTGATGTTGTTTAAGATCTTGCTCTCTTTAATGGTCATCTACGGCATGATAAGTTCTTCGTAAACTCCCTTCCCCTTATATGTTCTTGATGACTGAGGATTTGGATATTGATAATGTCTTCTTGATCTGGTCATATGTTTTACGGAGGCGAGGAATCTTATTAGTACTGTTCCTTCATCTATTTCTGGATGAATGACTACTTTACTGATTTCCCCTAATAGGTCCTCGAAAGATATCATCCGGTATATGTTGATTATTAGATTGACCATTTCTTGACTCGGTTCATTATCTGAGTTGTCAAAGTCGTCCCCCCATCTGGTGGCGACGATGTCTTCCTTTCAAGAGAAATTGATGCTTTCCATGGCATCAACGACTTCCTCATATAAATCTTCCCATTCAACTGGGAGGTGTAAGAGTAAAGGTACCAACCGCCCTTGAATCTTTAAACTAGTGAGTTATTTAAAAATGCTGAAGATCTCATCGGTCTATCAAAACTTATCTGCCTTGATCTGTACCATGTTGTCTAAGCTGACTTCATCAAGGGTACCCCAATTATCTGATTCCTGAGCCCATTTATGAGCTTCCACGAACAAGCCACTGAATTTATGATAGTCGATGGTCATTTTGGTGAAAATTTCATCTCGAATTCTAGGAGTTGGTTTAAAACAACAGGTAACTCCATATCTTTCCCTTTGAATCGGGTAAAAATCGTAATATAGGACCTTGTGAGGAGTAACAGATCTTAGTTGGTGAAATTGGTAGGGTGTAGGAGAAAGTATGGGCAAACTTTGAGCAATTTGGGTGAAAATATGGGCATGATGGGTGCTTTATTGGGCACAATTTGCATATATGGATTGAATTTCGGGTCATTTTCTAAAAATATTGCATTTGTGTGGGTCAAAAGTGGATTATGAGTGGTGTTGGGTTTAGTATTGGTTGGTGCGGTGATGATTCCCCAATCAATTAAACCTTGGACTACATTCCGAAGGTGAAAGCACTAGTCAGTAGTATGATCGATAGACTAGTGGAACTCGTGGTGGGCATCGACATTGAAGTTCTTGGCAGGTGGGTTTGGTAATGGATGTGGGTCCAAGGGTTTGATGATTTTTTGGCTTAAAAATGCGTGGTAGACTTTGGATAAGAGGGCATGGAGCTCGGTGTATTCCTTTATAAAGGGATTAGGGCAGTTTTCTGGTGACTAAGAGGTAGCTGGCAGGGAGATATTATTAATGGCTGAGACTGTAGTATTGGTAGGCTTCTCATACTTTTGGGGAATGAACTGTCTGTTCATCTTCTTTGTCTCGAATTTAATCTTAGTAACACATTCTTCAATTTCTACACCCTCTTCCCGAAGAGCTCGAAACTATGGATAATACTGACCTCCCATAGTCACTCGAATATGGGGCAAGAAATTGTTCTTCATGATGCTGACTTGTTCTTCTTAAGAGGGCCTATTGGTCATGGTGGAAACTTTCTCTCTCCACCTTTTTATGAAGTTACTGACAATTGTTACAAGTTTCTACCTGGGAAGCTCTAGATTACGGCGTGTAACCTCTAGTTCTTCATTGTACATGTATTGCGACATGAATTCTCGGGCCACATCTTCCCAACTGTGGATTTTGGATTCTTCTAGGGATAGGAACCAACGGAGAGTGATGTCCTTCAAAATCTGTTGAAACATTTGGGCCATTATCTCTTCGGAGGCACCAAGAAGGGTCATGGCTCGGTGATAACTGCGAAGGTGGACAATTGGTGTCCCGCTGCCCTCGAACATCTCGATGGCTGGCATCTTGAATTTTTTTGTCAATCTTGCTTTAGGGTAGGGAGATATGTGGGTGTATTCCAAGTAGTTCCAAAATATTTTAACTTGGTCAAATTTCTTCGACAATATCTTGACATCTTCCTTGACCTTGTTCAGTTCTTCCTCCTTGGGATCAATGGGTACATGCAAATTAGCCCCTGGCTAGGCAAGGTTAGGCATAGGAAGCTGAGATGGTGGTAGCCCATTAGCAGGGGGCGCGCAGAGCCTGTTGATATTCTTCTGGGACCCAGACAAGCTTAGGAGCGGGTGGACCCATGTCTTGAGAAAGAGAACCTCGGGTTCTTCAGGAATCTGTACCCGATTTTGCTGCATCTCATGAACCTCGATTAGCAGGTTGTCAATCTTGGCACTGAGTTGGACTAAGACTGTCATCAGATCAGGATGTATGTTTGGTGCTTGATCGGCATTTTCCATGAAGGACTGATGAAGGTAGATTCCAGACTCGGATGAACTAGAATGGGAACCGACAAAGCTTTGGGGCAGCTTGATGGAAAAATAAAGTCAATAGGGAGCCATGCCAAGAATTAGATATGTGATCGACCTGAGAAGGAAAATGACTCGAATTTACTTTTGAAAGAGGGAATAAAGGATTATTTTTTGGTATTTTAGAAAAAAGAGGAAAGATGTTTTTGGCACTTTGGTAAAATGGAGGAAAAATGTTTTGGGCATTTTTGGTAAAAAAAAGGGAAAATGTAATTGATATTTTTTATGGAAAGGAGGAAAAATGTATTTTGGTATTTTTTATGGAAAGGAGAAAAAATGTTTTTTTGTATTTTCATTTTTCGAGAAAGATGAGTAAAAAAGGAGAGAAGAGACTCAATGTTATTATTATTATTATTATTATTATTATTATTATTATTATTATTATTATTATTATTATTATTATTATTATTATTATTATTATTATTATTATTATTA
This sequence comes from Sambucus nigra, assembly GCA_949130495.1. Taxonomy (NCBI): domain Eukaryota; kingdom Viridiplantae; phylum Streptophyta; class Magnoliopsida; order Dipsacales; family Adoxaceae; genus Sambucus; species Sambucus nigra. The sequence goes on along the minus strand of OX422224.1, from coordinate 183,726,848 downwards.
TCTTTTCACTTGTATGAGGTTTACCTAAATGTAAAAGAAATGCTAGACACGACCCGATCTTGGGAAAATTGGGCTTGAAAAATAGGTAAGATATGGTTTGACTTGTTTCCAAGCTCATGAACAGGGTCCTATCTTGAAAAAAAATGACGAAATGGCACAAAAATTTAGGCGCCATGACGACCCATTATTTCCACAGAGTTTCATGTGGTAACCAACAGACTAAATATGAGTGCCCTAGGTTTAACGCCTATATGAGGTTTATGCATTTGTTGGGTTAGTGGAAGGGTTCCCCTCTTTTGTATGACTTCCAAGATATACTTCTTACTTTTGAGGGCAATCGGTACATGTGGACTAACAATTTGACATACCTAAATGTACGTGAATTTCCTCACTATATACCTCATGGGGACAATACGTGTGAGAGAGAATTTGATATACTCGGCGTACGTGAATGAGTTCTCTACTATATACCTCATGTTGTAAGTTCGGTCAAGCGGTACGATGCAGGCGAACCGTTCGATATACGTCGAAGGTACTAGGCCAAAGGAAGGTAAGAGTCATATTGCTTACGCTAACTGCGACCTATCGGACCATTTCCCATCCCAATGTGAGCCCCCAGTATGAAACAAAATTTTAGTCAATAGCCATGCTCTTGATGATGTCGTGTGCAAAATGCATGATTCTTGATTAGTATATTGTGGAGAGAGTATTTTATTTTGCATTATAAGTAAAACAAGTACTATACTAATAAGGAAGAATGTACACGTATCATGAAAAGTAAATCTAGCATGGATTATGAATATTACACTAATAATGGATACATGTGAGCGACTGATGTGTGAGTATCCAAAAGTGAGTGTGTGGTAGTGATGATAAGCATGGATCAACTATAAGTGGCGGGTGATAAGTGCAAGTGATCATGGATGTATACAAGTGTGATAAGTGGAGGTGTGGGCTAGTAGGACCTAAGAATGGATATTCTAAGTGGTGTGTGAAACATGTGGATATAAGTGATCCTACGTACAAGTGTAAGTAGTGTGAGGTGTACATGAAGGGTATTTACAAGTGCGTGAAGGTGAAAAGTGAGTGAGAATTGATATAAGCATGAGGTAACTACATACAAGAAGTAAAAGAGGAAAAAGGGAACATATTGGTAGGTGCATACGCACACATACGAAAAATGATAACACCCATGTAAGAATAGAGTCTAGCCCTCTTATGAAAAACAAGTCCCGAGTAGAGTCTCCACTGTTACCATCCCTCTCCCAGTCGGCACGCGTGCACGTCGGGCTCTCGCGACCTTCATCGAGGCACTTCATTTGTCATCAAAAAATGTGTGGGGTGATTCATAGAAATAGAGTCTCCATCCTAGTTTGCAAAAAATAGGTTGTCGCCTCGAGAGAACAACATTAAGGACATATTGATCCTTGCGAAACCAATTAGTTCAAGGATTCGGGGACTAAGTTACGGAATTAGAAGGTGTTAGGCACCCATCCCGCCCTTTCAATCTCTCATGGGCATGTTTATTCTTCTCCTTAATAACTCCGTTAAGTGTGTGTGCATGTATATATCAATGGATAATGGAACTATTCAACTCATGTCATGGCCAAGTGTGGTCATCCGTAGGAGTGTTCCCAAAATAGTGATTAAAAATATAATATGTGCATTTATCGGGTCACCGATCATTTATACAAAGACGATGATATAAATTGAACAAAACGCGAGCTTGAGTCACAAATAAAATATGTGAAAATAATATATGAATAAAAATAGTAAAGGAGGACTCGAATCTTGAATATTGCCCAAGATGCCTACTTATCTTAAAAAGGAACAAAAGTCCACATAGTTCGAATGTAACACGGGGGCGGGGTTTATGCCATACATCTGACCAGGAATTTTATTATATATGTGCGAGTAGAAAAAGGATATTTTAGTGTGAGAAAATGTAGTGAGAAATTCCCGTTTGGAATTTATAAGAAAATCCTCTTTTTCTTGTTTTTGGCTTTTCTTATAAAAAGTATAGTATGTACAATAGTACTAATAAAAAAGTGGGATATTAATATCTGTGCACTAACAAAGATGAAATGCTAAAGTAAGAATTGAATAACTAAAGAGAAATTAAGGAAATTTAAAGAGAACTGGAAAGGTTTGGACCTTCTTTGGAAGCTTTGAGATTGATATTGATTGTTGAAGGGATGATCTTGTGAGTGGATGGAGGTGGTAGGAGGAGAGGGAATGAAATTCCCTAAATTGGGTAAGAAAAGGAAGAGAATGGAATGTGGGGGAGAGGTTTAATTATGGAAACCATGCTGACTTTGAGAGAATGTTGTTGAGATAACTGAGAGGAATGTTTTTGAGGTGCCTTTCGAAGTGAGATCATGCTCCCTTTATATAGGGTCAAGGGGGTACCAATCGACATTGTCCTTTACCTACCAATCGATAAGTAACCCCAGACACATTGCCGATAGGTAGGGAAATGTGTTTACTATTCGCCAGTCTCATGCAATTTTTTTGGAAATGTGGTCATAAAATGCAATCCTTAAATCTGAATCGTGCATGGGACATAGCCCTGAAAAGGGTATTCATCGCCCTTTAAGAATCCATTAGGCCGTTGTCGGGTTCGGAAATTGAATGGGGTCAAACGGGGCTTGGAAGTTCCCGACGATCTTTTGGACAAGAGATTCCCAGTGGAAAATGGATCGTTCGCCCGAAATATAAGGTCGATTTGCGCATGAGATGGATCATTGGAAAGGGTAATTAAAGAACTTCGAAGATTCATTTAGTCTCATTTGTTTTGAAGAGTTGACCTTAGTCAATCTAGGCCTGAAAGTGCCCGGTGACCCTTCAAAGTAAAATGGGTTATTTTCCCATATAATAAGGATGATTCGTGCACAGGGTGGACCGTTGGAAAGGAGATTCAAAGACCTTTGAAGATTCAGTTAGTCTTATTTGAGCTGAAGAGTTGATAAGAGTAAAACGGAGCTCGGGAGCGCCTGGTGGCCCCCATATCAGTTTCTGGGGGAAAATAGATCGTTCATCCAAACCGTAAGGTCGATTCATTCCTGGGGTGAACTGTTGGAAAGGGGATTCAGATCCCTTTGAAGATTCATTAAGCTTCCACTCAAGCGATGAAGTTTATTGGGGTCAAAATAAGGCCCGGGAGCGCCTAGTGGCATCTAGATCGGTTTTTAACAGTAAAACGATCCATTCATCCGAACCTTAAGGCCAATTCATTCACGGGGTAGATCGTTAAAAAGGGAACTCAGAGCCCTTCTAAGATTCATTGAGCTTTCACTCAAACGAGAAAGTTGACTAGAGTCAAATGGGGGGCCCGAGGGCACCCGATGGCCTATAGATCGGTACTCGAAGTATGACCTAGGGTTCTATAGTGAAGGAGGAAGTTCTAGGGACCTAAGGACATTATTAGGAGGGTCATAGAATGTGGTGTCTACACTGAGGTACCCTAACCCTCTTTTATTTTCAATAGTTCATTGTCGGAAGGGAAGCTCCTCAAGCAAAAAGGAAAATTATTGATAACATTATATTATAATAGCACAATTAAAAAACATATTACATTTTCTACGTACTGAATATAGTAGTGAATGTTCAGTTATGACCAGTTTCTTCCTAATATTCTTTGGTGATGTTTATAATGTTTATCATTTTACATAGTCAACCGTCTTATCATGTATCCGTTCGCCAAGTTATGCGAGCAGATACATCAATTTTTTTCTCATAATTTCTCTTTTGCCAAGTAAATTTTATAAGAAGAGCGGCAAGAGATTCTCACAGCATAAGACAAAAGATATTTATCTTAGGAGATTGCTCATCATACTTGGGAGATGTATACCTCCCAATTATAAAATATGGTCAGCAAAGCACTGAAAAACGTCGCTAATGAAGTTTAATACAAGATTAAACTGTATAAGCAACTCCGAAATGTTTGTTGGAGAAACCCTTTTCTTTTGAAAATAAAAATTATAAAAAAGATTTGTTTACAAAGAAACTTATGTACGAGAGTAATTAAGATTGTGTAATCAGTTTTTAAAACTAAGGCAGTTTCAAAAATTCAGCACACTTATAGAATGAGATGAGTAGATGAAGATAATCAACACAATGATTTGAACGTGGTAAAACCTCTCCCAACAGAGGAAACATCCACGGTGACTTCTAAGTCACAAAAACAAAAGTCCACTAATAACAAAAATCAGTTACAAACAATACAACATGCAAGCACACAAATCAACCTATTCTAAGTTTAGGAATATACCCCACTTGGTGTCCTTCTAACTTCTCATTGATCTGATTTGTTGATGATGTTCTTCAGTTTGCTAACTTCCTTTGCTTTAGCTTCTTTACGTCGACTCAATGATCTCAGATCTTAAACACAACACTTTCAGTGTAGTAGTGTGTTAAGTGTTTGTGAAGTGATTCCTATTCACATGCATGAACTCATACACACTTAGATTTACAAACAATCCTATAAAAATTACATATAAAGTATATATGCAGTGATTTTAGTTTATTTCTTTCTCACAGAACTCGAACCCTTTTTGACCTTTAAATATAACCCAGATTCCACGGAGATCTTGCTTCAGAAATCGGTCAAGACCTTAATCAATCTCTTTTGAAAATATTTATGAGATTGAAAACCCTCCAAGTGCGAATCCAACTAGGCCAGAGTTAAGTTTCGTAAGAAGAAACCAGAAAACATTTTCAAAACCAAATCAGTAAAGATTTTCTTGAAATAAGTAGAAAATATGCAGATCTAGTGAAAATGTAACATGCAGCGTATAGATCTAACATTTCAATGGAAAAAGAAACAAGATCTTCACTCTAAAGTTTAAGTTGTGTACAAGATCAAAGATCAAGAGGTTACAGCAACGATATGAACAAACCACACTCTCTCTCAAACACTCAGGATGTGTTTGGGGTTGAATGTATACGAAGGTTTGTTTCTGAGTTGAAGTGTTTAGGGTTAGGGTTAGGGTTTGGCTAACTGTTTCCCTTTCTCTCTCTTCTCTCTATTCTTTTCTCTCTTCTCTCACTTCTCTCTTATTTTTTTTCTCTCAGAAAGACGAATGCCCAAAAGTCTTCTAAGGCTGAGAAGAGGAGGGTATTTATAGGGCTGAGGGAAGGTTCTGGACGTTCGAGGGAAATCAAGGGCTGTGATCAAGTCTTGTAAGGTTTGACTTGATCCAAAGGTTATAAAACAGCGGTGGTTTAAAATGATTCTGATTGGATCATATGGATAGCACCGGGATTAACCAAGAACACATGCAGACCCTTGATTAGTAATGATCCAACAATCATCAAACATCCATCCATCCCTCTCACATAACAAACACAAATACATTCACCCGGAGGATGACAAGTGTTTGCCTGTGAGTGCCTCTCACACGCGCGTCAAAATAATTACAAAACATCACCCTGAAGTCTCTAGCGCTTTGAGTTCCTACCCAACCAAACATTTTAATGAAAACAGAAGTTTCCAAAATAGAAAATTAACCCCACAAACTATATAATCCCATTTTATTAATAAAAACATTTATTAAAAAAATGTTTAAAAAAGTTTTAAAAGGTTTAAAAATAATTTAAAAATTCCCAAAAAATTATTAAAGCTCCAATTCAAGGGGAATTATACACACACTCAATTTTAAGCAATATGAACACATGTATGCACTTCTAATTGTGTGTAGTGTGATTCATTTTATACCTTCATGGATCATTGAAGAGGATTAGAGAGATAAGTTATGAGGCTTTTTGGTTTCTAGGATGGACTACCAATTTTGTCACTATTTCCAAACTAGTTGAACACTTATACAGTATAGACTTAAGCAAGTCAAAGGTATAAGGTGCTTCAATCTCCCCCTTTGGAAATATGAGACAAAATCTCCTTTGAGTTAGCTTTAAACTCGTAGGGAACCAAAAGAAATAAAACCTAGTCCTATACAAAAGATACTATCTACCCATTTCCTAGAAAGTCAAAAATTACATAACTCAACTATTTACAAATTTTTACACTAGAAACGGTAGACAATTAGTAGAAGAGCTTCCTGCAAATATACACACTAAGATCAAGCAGTTTAGATGAAATGTGAACAAAAAATGAACTCATAAAACTCAAATTTCTCCCCCATTTTGTCTCAAATGGACAAAGGGTAAAACTTAAAGTCTTGAGAGTTTAATCAGCGCATACCATGCCTATAGAATTTCGTAAATACAGAAATCTATTATAGTCTAAAGGTTTAGTGAACATGTCTGCAAGTTGCAGATCAGTAGGCAGGTAATGAATTTCTAATTCCTTAGTTTCAACAAGTTCGCGAATAAAATGATGCCTTATTTTAATATGTTTAGTTCGCGAGTGTTGAACTGGGTTTTTAGATATATTAATGGCGCTTTGATTGTCACAATACAATTGTAATTGATCTTCTTTAATCCCATAATCACTTAACATCTGTTTGATCCATAACAATTGAGCACAACAACTTCCTGCTGCTATATATTCGGACTCAGCCGTAGATAATGATGTGCAATTCTGTTTTTTGCTACTCCAACCAACTAAATCATTGCCGACATAATAACAAGCACCTCATGTACTTTTACTATCATCAGTACAACCGGCCCAATCAGCATCAGTATAACCTATGATGGTGCTACAGGTATCTTTAGTATACCTAAGTCCAAGATTGAGAGTGCCTTTTATGTACTTTATTATATGTTTTACACACAATAAATGGCTCTCTTTAGGGTTATTCTGGTAACGAGCACACAGACATACATCATACATTATGTCTGGTCGTGAGGCAGTTAGATAGAGTAGGCTACCAATCATACTACGATAGAGTGTGGAATCAACTGACTTTCCAGTTTCATCTTTACATAATTTAACAGTAGTACTCATAGGCGTTTTGGCGACTTTAGCATTATCTAAACCAAATTTCTTAACAAGATCTAAGGCATACTTGGTTTGAGAGACAAATAGTCCATCAGAATTCTGGTTCACTTGAAATCCTAAGAAAAGTTGTAGCTCCCCCATAAGGGACATGTGAAATTCCTTATGCATACTAGCAGAAAAGGATTTAACTTCGGATGTTGAAGTAGACCCAAAGATGATGTCGTCTACATAGACTTGGGCTATAATAATATTATTGTCAAAATGTTTGACAAAGAGAGTCTGGTCATTTCCTCCTCTCTTAAAACCCTTATCCAACAAAAAGTTGGAAAGGCGTTCATACCAAGCTCTAGGAGCTTGTTTTAAGCCATACAAAGCCTTTTTTAGACGAAAGACATGGTTAGGGTATTTTGGATCAATGAAACCTTTGGGTTGTTCTACATATGTTTCTTCGGACAGAATTTAGGAAGGCAGATTTGACGTCCATTTGATAAAGTGTGAATTTTAAGTGACACGCTATGGCGAAAAGAAGTCGAACAGATTCAAGACGAGTGACAGGGGAAAAAGTCTCGCTAAAATCTATTCCTTCTATTTGAGAGTAGCCTTGAGCAACAAGTCTACCTTTGTTTCTAAGAATCACCCCATTTTCATCAGATTTGTTCTTAAAGATCCAACGTGTTCCAATAACATTTTTGTTTTGAGGCCGAGGTACAAGATACCAGACATCGTGAATGACGAATTTTAAAAGTTCTTCCTGCATAGCAGAAATCCAGTGTGTGTCATTCAATGCTTCATTAACATTTTTCGGTTCCACAAGGGAGACAAAACATGCATAATTAGCATAATTTCTTAATTGGGATCTAGTACGAACTGGCTCATTAAGATTACCGACCACGTTGTCAATGGGATGATCTTTAGAGACCCAGCCAGGTACTTCTGGACTCTCAATAGGTAATGAGTCATCTATTTCTGGTGAATCAGTTTTGAAATCATTTTCAGATTCAACTACAATAGGTGATTCAGATGTCTTATTTTCGATAATAGTGTCGCTTACAATTACATTTATCGATTCCATAAGGGCCTTAGTACGCAGATTGTATATACGATAAGCACGACTGTTTGGAGAGTATCCTAAGAAGATGGTTTTATCACCACGAGTTTCGAATTTAGACAGATGTTCTCTATCTTTACAGACATAACACTGACTTCCAAAGGTTCTTAGGTATTTCAGATTAGGCTTCTTACCGTACCACAACTCATAAGGGGTTTGTTTAGAGTTTTTCCTAAGGTAAACCCTATTTATGATATGACATGCAGTTCTAATAGATTCTACCCAAAAGTATTTAGGTAGGGATTTGGCATGCAACATGACACGTGCCATCTCTTGAAGAGTTCGGTTTTTCCTTTCAGCAATGCCATTCTGCTGAGGAGTTTTAGGGGAACTAAATTCATGTTTGTAACCGTTGTAGTCACAATATTCAACTATTCCTGTGTCTGTGAACTCTCCCCCTCTATCACTACGAATGCAATTGACTTGTGTGTCCTTCTCATTTTCAATTCTTAGAAGAATTTTCAAAAAATTCTGAAACGTGTCAGATTTATGTTTTAAGAAGGCAACCCAAGTGAATCGTGTGAAATCATCAACCATGACAAGGATATAACTGTGTCCATAAAGACTAACAGTTCTAGAGGGACCAATAAGGTCCATATGGATGAGATCTAAAGGTCTAGAGGTGAGAATGTCTTTAACCTTTTTATGCGAAGTCTTAACTATTTTTCCTTCCTGGCAATGACCACAGACAACACTTGAAATAGGTTTAATTTTAGGAATTCCTCTAACTATCTCTTGACTAGACAATCTACCAAGGATATCATAACTTAAGTGACCCATACGATTATGCCAGATCTCATTGTCATCCATTCTGACAATGTTACAGGTTTCAGAACTAGTCTTGACAGTATAACAATTGTCAGGTGTTCTAAATCCTGTAATAATGCATTCACCTTTATCATTTAGAATTTTACAATTGTTCTTTGAAAAGGTGACTGTATGGTTAGAGTCACAAAATTGTGATATACTTAGGAGGTTGGCTTTAAGGCCTCTAACTAATAGAACATTTTCGAGAACAGGCATTCCTTCTTCTTTTAGGGTTCCTTTACTTATGATAGATGAAACACCATCACCAAAAACTACTTTCCCACCAGCAAATCTGGTTTTGTTTAAAAGTTTGGTTTCATCTCCTGTCATATGTTTGGAACATCCTGAATCTAAATACCAACCAGATGAAGTGTGTTCACCTTTTAAAGCAGTGATAACAATGTTACACTTAATTTGGGGTAAAAGATAATCTTTTCTAACCCAAATAGCTCTAGTTTTAATTTTGCGCAAGTTTGCCCTCATTTGATAAAATTTTCGAGACACAACTTTTTGTCGAAAAACATTTGGAGCAGCAAACTGATTGTTGTGAAAAAGTTGAGCTTTTGGTTTTGGAAAGTTTCTGGGAGCCTTTCTCTTAAATGAACTCTTAGTTTTGGTCTTTCTATTTCTGTAGTTAGAGTTCTTATCAGGTTATCTTGGAAGGACATAATTGTTATGGCTTTTCCTAGAATAGTTAAAGTTCTTGTAGACAGAAGTGTTGTAAACAAGGGTATTTAGACGCCTAGCATAACAACCTTCAAAGGAATGACCATAAATGTCACAGTAGGAGCAATATTTATTGCTTGAGGGATGAATTTCCCTAGGAAAACTTCTAAAGATGGGTTTAACAGCATTCTGTTCAGAAGTCCTAGTCCTAGGAGGTATGGTCTTATAGGTAGAATCAGCCTTTCTGATCAAAGGACAGACGTATTTAGTCTTAAGTGCAGTGTCAGCCTTAGAATTACTAGACTCTCCAATGTCCTTCTCTTGTTGCTTTTGATCAAATTACTTTTTAATAAAATGAAAGTCTGGACATGTTTCAATTGGTCTTTTGCCCCCAGACACAAACTTAATAGGTTCAAGATTTGTAGTTTGTGGTTTGTTCTTAGGGCAAAATCCAATACCGGTTCTATCATCAGAATTGGTCTTGGAGTCAACACAAAGTCAGTAAAACAATTTGAATTATTTTCGAACTTAGAAAACTTTTTGAAAACAGTAGCTGTCTTTGTTTTTGCTTCCTCCAGTTCTAATAATGTTCCCTTGTATTTCATTTCCAGAGTTTCATTAATTTTAGTCAACTCTTTTAATTTTTTATCAAAAGTTTCAATTTCAGATTGATGAGACAGACACTGGTTAGTGTACTCTTCAGCATTCAACTTCACAATAAGACTTATATCATCTAATTTCTTAGTCAGGTCTCTAACAGTCTTCTCCAGTCTAGTGCCTTTTTTAAGAGTTTTAGCATACAAGGTGTGGATATCTGGGAGGTCATCTGTGTCTGAGTCGCTAAGTGAAGTGTGTGTAGTGACCCCTAACGATTCAGTTTTAGTACTCACGCACCCATTTACACCGTCGTTATCGAGATCACTTTGACTCACACACACGGAACTAGAACTAGCAACATTTTCAGACAATAAAGCATCTAGGCCAATCAAAGCAGTATTCACACAAGCAGAAGTAGGAGCATCATTATCACACACATGTGTATCATCATTGTAAATGATCTTAGCATAAAAAGACATGCAAGGGTCAAGTACATTAGATGACTCAAGTTCCTCTTCATCAGAGTCACTTGAATCATTCCAAGTTTTACAGACATTGGCTCTATTGTGTGTGTTGGCTTTATTTAGATTAACTCTGCAGTCGTGAGCAATGTGACCTAGTTTCCCACATCTAAAACATTCAATCTTTTTAAGGTCTCTAGTGGGTCTAGAATTGTTGTCCTTAGGATGTTTGTCAAGACCTCTCTCATGAGGTTTGGGATTAGACAGAGTAGGATAATTAGGCTTGCCTTGTTTAGTTGCCTGTTTGTTTCGAAATTTGAAAATTTTCTTAAATTGTTTAGACATCAAGGCAATCTGATTATCTAGTTTGTCTATATCACACTCCTCATCAGAGTCAGAGTTGGTCAAATTAGACTCAAGTTTGGGTATCTTAGAGGCAAAACTCAAGTTAGAGTTGGGTTGTTTTCTTTGAGAATGATTTAATTGTTTCTTAAAGTCTAATTCCATTTCCACAGTCCTAAGTTTGCTACTGAGTAACTCAGGGGTAAGGTTTTGATCATTCATTTCCTCAATAGCATACCTCTTACTGTCAAACTTTTGTGGTAATGACCTTAGAATTTTAGAGACAATTTCATTCCTATCATAGGTTATACCATTAGCATGCAACTTAGTAACTGTATCAGTTAAGTTCATGTAAAAATCATCAAAAGACTCATAATCAGTCATGATCAAAGAGTTGTACTGCTGGATAAGCATTTGAGTTTTAGCAGCTTTAACTCTTGAGTCTCCTTTATAGGCAGTGATTAATGTGTCCCAAGCTTCCTTAGAAGTGGCACAAGATGAGATTCTTTTGAACTCATACTCATTAATGTACATAAAAATGGCATTCTTGCCTTTATTGTTATTTCGAGAAATGGTTTTCTCTTCTTGGGTAAATTCACTTAAGATTTTCTTTACCCTCTCATCACTTCCTTCAGTGGCTGGTTTAGTAGGATAAGTGTATCCATTTTCAATAATGTCCCAGACATCATCTCCTAAAGTCCCTTGGATGAAAGCAACCATTATTACTTTCCAGTAAGCAAAGTTGTTTCCATCAAAGAGTGGAGGTCTGAACAGATTACCAAACCTTTCATTCTTCTCGTCCATAGTTAAGTTTTTCAGAAAACGATTTCAGAAACACAAGATCTTTTGAAATAAAAGTTAACAGGGCTCTGATACCAATTGAAAAACGTCGCTAATGCCGTTTAATACAATATTAAACTGTATAAGCAACTCCGAAATGTTTGTTGGAGAAACCCTTTTCTTTTGAAAATAAAAATTATAAACAAGATTTGTTTACAAAGAAACTTATGTACGAGAGTAACTAAGATTGTGTAATCAGTTTTTAAAACTAAGGCAGTTTCAAAAATTCAGCACACTTATAGAATGAGATGAGTAGATGAAGATAATCAACACAATGATTTTAATGTGGTAAAACCTCTCCCAACAGAGGAAACATCCACGGTGACTTCTAAGTCACAAAAACAAAAATCCACTAATAATAAAAATTAGTTACAAACAATACAACATGCAAGCACACAAATCAACCTATTCTAAGTTTAGGAATATACCCCACTTGGTGTCCTTCTAACTTCTCATAGATCTGATTTGTTGATGATGTTCTTCAGTTTGCTAACTTCCTTTGCTTTAGCTTCTTTACGTCGACTCAATGATCTCAGATCTTAAACACAACAATTTCAGTGTAGTAGTGTGTTAAGTGTTTGTGAAGTGATTCCTATTCACATGCATGAACTCACACACACTTAGATTTACAGACAGTCCTATAAAAATTACATATAAAGTCTATATGCAGTGATTTTAGTTTATTTCTTTCTCACATAACTCGAACCCTTTTTGACCTTTAAATATAACCCAGATTCCACGGAGATCTTGCTTCAGAAATCGGTCAAGACCTTAATCAATCTCTTTTGAAAATATTTATGAAATTGAAAACCCTCCAAGTGCGAATCCAACTAGGTCAGAGTTAAGTTTCGTAAGAAGAAACCAGAAAACATTTTCAAAACCAAATCAGTAAAGATTTTCTTGAAACAAGTAGAAAATATGTAGATCTAGTGAAAATGTAACATGCAGAGTATAGATCTAACGTTTCAATGGAAAAAGAAACAAGATCTTCACTCTAAAGTTTAAGTTGTGTACAAGATCAAAGATCAAGAGGTTACAGCAACGATATGAACAAACCACACTCTCTCTCAAACACTCAGGATGTGTTTGGGGTTGAATGTATACGAAGGTTTGTTTCCGAGTTGAAGTGTTTAGGGTTAGGGTTAGGGTTTGGCTAACTGTTTCCCTTTCTCTCTCTTCTCTCTATTGTTTTCTCTCTTTTCTCACTTCTCTCTTCTCTCACTTCTCTCTTATTTTTTTTCTCTCAGAAAGACGAATGCCCAAAAGTCTTCTAAGGCTGAGAAGAGGAGGGTATTTATAGGGCTGAGGGAAGGTTCTGGACGTTCGAGGGAAATCAAGGTTTGTGATCAAGTCTTGTAAGGTTTGACTTGATCCAAAGGTTATAAAACAGCGGTGGTTTAAAATGATTCTGATTGGATCATATGGATAGCACCGGGATTAACCAAGAACACATGCAGACCCTTGATTAGGAATGATCCAACGATCATCAAACATCCATCCATCCCTCTCACATAACAAACACAAATACATTCACCCGGAGGATGACAAGTGTTGGCCTGTGAGTGCCTCTCACACGCGCGTCAAAATAATTACAAGACATCACCCTGAAGTCTCTAGCGCTTTGAGTTCCTACCCAACCAAACATTTTAATGAAAACAGATGTTTCCAAAATAGAAAATTAACCCCACAAACTATATAATCCCATTTTATTAATAAAAACATTTATTAAAAAAATGTTTGAAAAAGTTTTAAAAGGTTTAAAAATAATTTAAAAATTCCCAAAAAATTATTAAAGCTCCAATTCAAGGGGAATTATACACACACTCAATTTTAAGCAATATGAACACATGTATGCACTTTTAATTGTGTGTAGTGTGATTCATTTTATACCTTCATGGATCATTGAAGAGGATTAGAGAGATAAGTTCTGAGGCTTTTTGGTTTCTAGGATGGACTACCAATTTTGTCACTATTTCCAAACTAGTTGAACACTTATACAGTATAGACTTAAGCAAGTCAAAGGTATAAGGTGCTTCAAGCACCTCTACCTACGATGTTTTGAATGATGCACTTCAAAATAGAGTGCCTACCAAAATATAGTAAAGGAGTATACTATTTTAAAATGTTGCTAAGACTACAAAAATTATATGTATTTTAGAACATTAGGAGTAATTGACTCCCAAGTCTTATTTTCATGTTCAAACAAGACAAATATCCCACAAAATACGAGAAAGTTACATATATTACTCACTAATTCAGGAGCAGGCACTCCCACAAAAAAATAGAATGATAATAATTAACACTTACTCATAATATTGTGTAGATACTCCCATAGAATAAGGGAAAAATCATAGCATATAAAAAGTGTAAAGATATTGAAATGCAATAGAAGAACAAATATCATTATTTCTTTCTGATTTATAGAAATGACTTGCTCTAAGAAGATCAAGCCACAATATTACAAACTAAAAAGGAATATTGTTTACAAAAAGTTCAATCATCTAAAAGAAGAGAATATTCACCTTGGAGTAAAAGTCTTCGAATAAGGGACCAATATCTGTAACAACATCTCACTAGAGTCTAGCCATTAGAGAAACATCTCCTGACTCACTAGCTAAGACTTTAGACAACTTTACTTCCAAAGTTTGTATCTACTCGTAGATACAGTTAGGTTTAGAATGACGTCTCAAGGATCTATTGTTCTTGGAAGACTTAGCCTTTGGTAATTCCTAGAAACTAGATGTAGAAGTCTGCGAACAAAAGCGTTGATCCGTTCGAGCTTAAAGTTGTAACAACTCTCAAAGTCCTTGATAATCATAAAAAAGATGCGTACACTTGAACTGGTGATGTCACTGGGATAAGTCTTAGTAAACCTATGATCATGGATGGCAAGTGCTTTCAGGTTAATAATAGTCAATCTATCAACATTACAAGCACTATTCGCCATGAACATTTAGGATGATGCTCTAAAATAAAACCCAGGAACTCACACTCGGGTTAAAAAAATCTCCTATCTTGATCCTTGCACCACATATACATCATAAAAATCTTGGAAGCATCCATCTCCATGGCATCCACCACAGTTTCCATCGAGCTAGCTTCCGAGTAGATGAAGGCCTCCTCACTTAACTTCTCCGCCTCAGCTCCATCAGAACGAGTGGCCTTAGAACTAGGCCCATTCTCTTCAACAACCTCCTCCACCCCATATGTTTCTTCCTGAAAAAATGTGGGAAGGAATAAGCTAAGCACATAATGAGAAGAAGGGAAGAAAATAATAGTCAGGAAAAATACTTACCTGTATTCTAAGAGGAACTAACATGATACTAGAAACCCTAAGCAACTCCCTTCGCCTAAGTCCACAATCCGTAGTGACAGGATGCTTGTGGCACTAACCTGAAAACAGTTTAAAGGGAAGTGGTCACTCAAGTACTTGCACAGTAAAAGCAAGTTAAAAAAATGACATTGATAACACTATAATACCCGAGGAGCACTCATAGTAGTGCTTGCAGAATGTTCACAGATAAAGGGATGCTCGTGATGCTAACCTAAAAAGAAAGAATCGAGAAACTATCATTTGAGAACTTGAACATTAAAGGCAACTTGTGAAAGAATCTAGTATGACAGAATAATTCCATAGAAGCACTCACATCCATGCTTATGGAATGCTCCGTAGATAAATGAACCTTGGTATCACTAATGAGAAAATAAAGAAATAGGAAAGTGTTACCAAAGCGCTTAGACAGTAAAAAAAAGTTACATAAAAATTGTGTACGTTAAAATAATATATGGGAAACTCTCATAGCTACACTCACACGAGGTTTCACAGTTAAAGGAATGCTTATAGTGCTAACCTGGAAATAAGAGCAAGAAAACGATTATGAAAGCACTTGCACATTAAAAGCAAGGTTGAGAGGGATATGTATGATAGAATAATAGATGATCGCTCACATCTGTAATTGTAGCAGGCTCCACAATCAAGGGAGTGCTCACGGCTATGCTCAATTGAGGTTCTATAGTGATGGGAACACTCGCGATGCCAACCCCAAAAAGGAGGGGGAATATTAACGCTTGAGTAGTCACCCAAAATAGTGAAAGTGTGAATAATTTGCAAGAAGGAAACTAATGAATACTAAGGTGGCATAAATGATGAAGTACTCACAGTAATGATCGATGAAGATGTAGTATATGAGGGGAATATTAACAATACTCACCTAAAATGGAAATAAAAAGATAGAATAAGTAACGGTTCGAACACATGAAAAATAAACTGTGAGCTCTGAGAGAGAGCATAAAGGTGCACCAATTTAAGTACATGAACCATAATAGGAGGGGAAGCACTCAAATATACAACATGGGGTGAAATGATACTCACACTGACTTGTCAATAAAGAAGTTGTCAATAGAAAGAAATCAAAAGTAAAAAAATCATATAACTAAGTATCTATGATGAACTAGTGATGTGATAAATAAGCCCACTTGAAGCCACACTGAAGATGGGCTGAGAAGGAAGGGGGTGAACTTGAGTCCTGTTGTCCAAGGGGAGACATACCCTTAGGTTAGATATCCTATCGAATGGAGGTAACCTAGGAATGACTATCCTTGTGGGCAAAAGTATGCCCCACTAATAAGTGGGTCGCTCGAGAGGGAACCCTGCAATACAATGATCATAAAAAATTAAAGTCATGATTTATTGTTATTCCCAAAATTAGTGTTTAAAAGAAAAGAAGGTGTTTAGAGAATACCCTTCAAAAACTAGACACAACACTGGCTGGGGGCTGGACCGACAAGCTGCTCACTTCGAAGGAAGTGAGTAGCCTGATATTTGGTGCAAGAGGACTCACATACACCTATTGAAAAAATATTTGAGTTAATAGGAAACACATAAACAAGATCTGATAAAAATCTTCGTAAAGTAATGAATAGTAAGACTAATAGAGAATTCACGGAAGAGCTCCTAGCAGTGGTGGGAAATATGGTAGAGAGATGTATGAGATAACAAAAAATATTTTTTTAGTCCATAAGCACCACAGTTTGGGAGATTCAATATCCAAGGTGACAAAAGCCAAAGATAAATAAGCCTGAAACGTGTACAAACCTCTCATGTAAAGCTAAAAGAGGATAATAACATAGAATTGCTCTCACTTTGAAAGGGAGAACGAGAAAGGACAAGAGTAAAAAATGAAGCAGCTTACCTCTCCCTAGAGAAACTACTTGTCCCTGGAGAAGAAGCCTCCTAAAAAATGAGAGGATTTAGTAATAAGATAAATTACAGCTCGTATGAAGACATAATAAAGAGAAAAGTATGCAATTGCATTAAGCACTTATAGGCTAATCACAACTAGCTTGCCTATAAGGCAAGGGCCAAATAATCGGACTGATGGATGAGGCTGCGTAGACCATTGTGTCATCCTGGTCACTACAAGGTTGATCTAGGTACAAAGTCACCCCCTCGTGGCTAGTAAAAAAAGAAGAATCAAACAAGTGATCTTTATTGATACTAATAAAGTCAACGCCATTTGAATAAGAACTATGGTAATCAAAAGGAGTACTTCCATTATCAAACAATTCCTCTTAAGATGAACATGATGTGTGGGGAGTAGTCATAATTACATTATGTATGCTTTTACTAAGTAAAAGAGGAATAACTAGATTATCTTCCACTGAGGGAGTAAATAGTAAAGAGAAGTTTGAGAAAGAGTGGTTTCGATACCCTCGTATCCATCCTCATGAACAGTCTGAAAAGTTTCTTCAACCTCAAATGTGTCAGTGTCTGAACTTTGGTCTTCAATAGTAGAGGTGACAGTGGTCTTGGATGCTTTCTTCTTTTTCCTGTAGCTCGAGTCATAACTAAAGAGGGAGAGGAAGCATCTTCCCCAACTTGTATAAGGATAAAGTTTCAAACATCCATGTCAGGGTGCTTCCTCTTCGAGGGGACTTTGGCTTTACCCTTCCCCTTACTCTTTCCTTTGGCTTATTGGGCTTTTGTCTCAGGATGTTTAGAGTAGATTATCTCCTCACGTAGAGGAATCACAAGGATGGGTATAACTTTCTCAAGATGAGTCCTCTCAACTTGGCTGCATTGCCAAACTTCTTTGTGAGTGCGTTTCGTCAGGTATTTACAGAATAAGGGATTGCGTCAATGAATAAATCATGAGGGTCATTTTATATGCAATTCTTAATCATCACGACTTAGCGCTATAATAGGCCAAACCACGATCGGCTGAAGGAAGTCAGACTATCACGAGAGGGGATAAAAAAGTTCCTACAATGGAAAACTCTCTATACCATCCTCTCAAGAGTAAAGTTGGAGTAGGTTTCCAAGTACAAAGTTAAAGGTGAGAGGATGGTGGGAAAATATGGAGTATAAGTTCCTTGGTCATATCCAAATTGCCTTCTCACCCGCTCGGAATGGTGAAATTCAACCCCCTGCCTAAGCTCAATCAAAGATAGTAATATACATGGGAGGAAAAATGCCATCACAAAGATATGATAATAATCACTCATAGAATTAACATTGGATTGATAGAGAAATGTTCCAGGAGAAGCAGAGTAAAAGAATCACGATAATATTCCACCCCCTCTCTCAAAGTTGGGATGGAAAGAAAACTCATCAATATTGTCCAAAAATAGACTAAATGATTTATTAGGGGCCTTTTATGCCACCTAGCAATTCGAGTTGCCTGACAATGCAATGAGCGGGCCTCAAGGAACCAATTGGGGAATCGCCAGAAGAGAAAATCCATTAAGACAAAGGAATTGACAAAATTTACCACATCAAAGAAGCCATGTGAGTGTTCCATATTAACATGAGTTCGATCCATCCAAGTATAGATGGACCCCAAAGAAAGAATAGCGAGAGGCATGCTCCTGAGAGCCAAACATAAAAGTAGCTCACGAGGAGAATCATTTGGATTTCCTTGAAATAAAATCTTACTTTGGAATATGATAAAGAAAGCAACTAAATAGGTCCTCAATTAGAGTTTTGGGCCATCATGGCTCTTAGGTGTTTGTGCATGGGCTTCTTCTTTAGGTAATGGTTCAAATTCCTTGAATCAGTAGTGCTTCCACTTCACAAAAAAGTGCTTGTTTTCACCAATTTTGGTGAGAGAAACATAACGAGTACAATCTGTCAAGACTTAGTGGAGATCCTCACACATCTCTTGCTCAGTAGAGTCCTCATAGCCATCAGTAAATACATGGTTTCCTAATATGGGCAAATAATTCAAGTCACAAATGCCCTCTAATGTGATGGGAAATTCCCCCAACTGGTATCAAAAGTGTGAGAATCCACACTCCTTCGAGGATGTAAAATGTTGTAATCATTGGTATTTTGGGGATAATGAAGGCCTTCAAACTAGTAAGGGTTTGTGTCTATCCCAAGCCATCAATAATTTTATAATAGGCTGGGACATTCATAACATAATCAACCCATAGCGTCTACTTATCTGGGGGGCCTCCACAAACATCAATGTTCACATTGGAGAAAGGCAAGTCACCTCTATCTACTCGAATATGCAAGATGCTATTAGTAAAAACCACCGACGTATCTTCAAACTCAGGAAATCCCAATAGTGGATGCCCACTAATCTTTTCTAAAAACTCAACTTCAAGTCGGTCGAGTGAGGGCATGGAGTCATCATCCTTGCCAAAAAGGGGGCAAGGCGATAAAGTGAGAAATCCCTCTTTGCCCTACTCTCCAGAAATTCCTTTGGTCTTTGAGTAAGACAACCACATAGGGGTCTATGCTAACATAAGTGATAGTGACAACAACAAACGGAAACTACATGGATGAGGCAATAGTGGTAGCCCAGGGTGCCACAGACTTGGTGACAATCACGTTGAGGGGTAAGGAACCCACCAAAACATCATTCATGACGGTAACAGAGGTGGATGAAAAATTCAACTGAGAATAATCCATTGATAAAAACGATCGAAGAAGAAATAGAGAAGGAAAGGATATTTACTAAGAACTCTACAAAAAATATTTAAAAGTTTATCTTTCTAAAATGCAAAAGCAAATGATAAGTTAAAGTATGAAAGAGACAATAATAGAGGTATAGTTCAAAAATAAGAATAATCATTACCCCAAATCATATAAGAGACTTCCCAAGGCAACCTATGTCTCCTAGAGGCCCTAACAGATGTCTTAGGAACGTCTCCTCAGACAGAGAATTAAATGCTAACAAAAAGCAATGATGATTTACAAGGGAGTCTCCTTAAATTCTTAAAGATTCCTTTCATACAAAACTCTTCATTTTCACCCAAAAGAACACTTTTATATGAAATGGATGATGTAGAAGGGTATTCATTCAACCCCTAGTTGAAATGAAGCTTGGCACAAGCAGGCCCAGAGCCTAAATAAAGTAATAACGGGCGAGTAGGCCCAGAGCCCAAACAGGGTAAAAACGGGTGAGCGGGACGAAAACACAAATAAATTATATCGGACAAGCAAGTCCAAATCACTAGTAAACCCAAAAGTTGGAAAGGAATAACAAATAATGGGAAATGACTCCGACTAAAGGAGAAAAACAATAATAGATAAGCAAGTACAAAACTAAGAGAAGGTCAAATAAACCCAAGATAGCTAGGGATTCCGTACGAGCAAACTCAAGTCAATGAGGGGATGCCATAGAAGTAAACCCAAGTCGGTGAGGGGGTTTTATGCAAGCAGCCCCAAGTCTTTTAAGAGAGTTATGTTTATTTACTAACACTTTTATTATTTATATACAAGAGTGCTTAGTAAGAAGCCTTAGTCGAGTAATAAAGGCTCAAGCGGAAGGCCATTTGGGATCTGTTGAGAATTTTAGTTTGGAGGTTGAGAGGCAAGTTATGTTAATCAAGATAAGGCTCAACCACTTCAGTTCCCTAGGAAAGAGAGAATACTAAGATGAGGGGACCAAGATTTCATTCACATACTCACAAACACTTACACGTCTCACATATTATAAAATGATCGAGTGGTGTAGGAATTGCTTGAAAAGTCATTTGGGAAATCAACAATGATGAGTGGCTTTCAAGGTTGCTAGCAAGTTATAAGAATTGTTTACTAAGTAACCGTTTGAAATATTCACAAAATTGTACTTTTCGACATTATGCCAGACATATTTCCTTTGGTTGAAACAAATATCGCCTGTTAGAGTGGACAACGATATATAGTAAAATAGAACAAAAAGTACCACTCAAATATTATCGTAAGGGAATATCCCTTTGGCGCGCACATGCCATGTCAGCGCTAATGTTTAGCTATAAATAGAGCACCTGGGCAAGGTCAAATCATACCATAACTTGAGTATTATTTTTTTAAACAACCTATCAATATTAATTTTAAAAAGTTATAATTAAAGGCTTGAACAATCTTTGTTGTTGAAACATGGACTGTATCCTCTACTTTATGATTTTTTAAAACAAGAAAGAATATAGAACTATATCTGCCCTAACACCCAAAAATAAAATTAGAAATAAAATAATAGGTAAAATAAAATCTCACCATGACGAATCAGAGAAATAGAACTATATCTTCATAGTTCCTAGTTATCCCTTGGATTCATAACAGCAACATCACTCTTCGATGGGTGAGCATGAATTGAAAGATTTCTTATGAGATTGAGAGATGTTGTATCAAAACACCTAACGGAAGCCACTGATATCTTCAATTATAGTTTCTCTATGTTTCGGGAAATAATTTTTATAAATTAATTTTTGAGAATCTGTCTTACTTCTCCTTTTGACTTGAAGCAACTTCTCTCGATTTTGGTAAAAGTTGATGTCATCTAACATTGATGTTTTTCTCGAATAACTCTTGAAAATGTTCATCATTTCTAAACCTTTCTTAAGTTCAATCTACTGAGTATCCCTAGTGTAAGTTACAACCCTGCTATCATTGTTTTCAAGTATAATGTGTCGCTATTGCATGTTAGTTATGTCCCTAATTATATTCCACTTTACGGGAAAGAACCCGTTCCACTTATCAAGCTGCAAAAAGTTAATACTTTTATTAAAATCCACCCATCCAATCATCTTTGCTAAGCCTACAAACTGTCCACCTCCATTCACTGAAAAGAAGAGGTGTAGTGGGCACTTTACGCCTGTTTCACTAGTTTTTGCATTTGCATCGATAAAAGAAACATCTAATTTCTTATTAACGTATGGAGTGCTCGACCAAACATCATATTTCATGCACTTATGAACGTCATCTTCACTGTACAACTTTATTACATAGAACTTTGCATTATCATACGGGGTTTGGAAACATCAAGGTTATATCGGTCTCCATGAATAGGGGGTGCTAGCTGGTCAACCTCAAATGTTGACTTTAAAGAATTACTCTTTTTGTGGGCCCTAGGACCACAAGTTGTTCAGTTGAAGCTATGAAATATCCATTTCGGTTGGAATTCTCTCCCAGTGTGTTAAAACAATCATTCCATTCCATCCTCTACTATATGATTTGTTATTTAATTGACTATTATGAAAAAACCAACCGTGTTTTGGGTTGGTAAATGATGAGAATTTCCCAATAGGCTAAAATCCTTCCACCGGGCCTGCTAACAGAAAACCATAACCAAACTTGTCTAGTGATTTGATTGGATGATTATGAAGAATAGATTTAGGAAAATTAGACGAGGACGTAGGTCATTGAGACTTCATATTCAAAGGTAAAGTTGAATTTTTTCCATGCAATGTTTTATTTATTTTTATATAGTGATAATCACTTGACTTCATTAACAAATTATGGCCCACAACAGGCTTCACACTCCCACATATAGAAGTGGTGCCACCATTAGTGACATTTCAACCATATGTTGAATCCTAGGAGTATTATGAAACGGGGAATTAAAAATATCCTGAGATACCTATTTTAGAAGAACCATTGCCTGTATTACAATAATGATGATCATCCAATTGATTAGAGACACCATTATATCCTTGTTGTTCAATTGCCTTCTCATCAATCTCACCATTGACTGCAAAAGTAGAATTACCTGAACCAACTACGAAAGAAGTAATAGAAGATAGTATTCAATCTTTACAAGACACCACTTATTATTCATCCAATTTAGTGCATTCGATATCAGAGTTCAATCCTGCACTAACTTGATCAAATTTAATATTATGTCCGTCCATTATGGTTATTCAATAACAATTCCAAACACTTTCTATTATGTTGACTATTTTGGGTAGCTTTGGAACCCTACTTTTACTTTCGTTGTAAAATCTAGTTCACTTGAGCATTGTTACTCTATATAAATTCACATAAAAAGTATTCTCTCCCTGCTCTTTCCTAGGTACTTAAAGTGCTTGTCTTTCACTCTCAAAGAATCATCACTCCCAAGTGATTTCATTCTTTTTATTCATACTGAAAAATTTGTATTTAATCATTGTCTTCCTCATATTGTAACCAGAAAGTTTTTACTATATTGCAAAAGTTAGTTTTTGATTTACTTTCTTCCCTTCAAACTTTGAATACCTTGAAGGTTGTTTTCATTAGAGTGGGTCACCCCTCACCCTTTCAAATTATTTATAAACCCCAGTACCACTAACGTTTTACAATAAACTTTGATCGTCCTTTGGATGATTACGTAAAATATTGGCTATACTAGATGAGGTTATGTCCAAACTTTAATCTTTGAGAGGGTTTAATAAAAACATTACATTAATCGATGTAGTTAAGTAAAAAGAAAACAAAAGTTCTTTGATTCTTTTGAACCCAAGGTTTCTTTCAACGAGTTTATGAGAAAATTTGTTTGAATAAAATAAGTATTGAGCCTTATTGTTCCTAACAAAATTTATATAATTCCTAGCATGATGCAAATGTAAGGTTTTTTCGAGTAATAAACAAAACATTCGCAAATGATTGATTTTGTGCCAATGATCACATTTGAAAGGTTTTATTTCGAGTCATATTAGTTTTAATTTTAGGAACAATTTTCTCCAAATGCTAAACATTATTCAACTTGTAATAGAAAACAAAGATTTCATTTTTAAGATAGTGTTAATAAACAAAGTCCCTTTTAGGCCCCCTACGATTAGTAATATGATTTTTGTTACCAAAGTTGTTATGCATATTTTTTGTCTTTTTAAAATTATTCACAACACAATTTTCATTCATTTGAAATTTCAATAGAAAATTTCCATTTCTTGTTGTATCATTTTTGGAAAAAAAGCCTTAACAAATATTTATTAACCTTTTTTAACTTGAAACATTGGACTTGTTAAAACCAACCCTCTTGGTTAGCTCATACAGGCATCTTTCAAGTTTTTCTAAACCCGCATCTAAATCAACTTTCATATTTTTCACCGAGATAAAAATGATTTGAAAATTCTCATCTTTATTTTTCAAAAAATATTTTGGACTCCCCATACAATCGAAGATCTATTTTCAATCTTTTAAGATATAAGGTAAAATAGTTTCTTTCCACTTCGAAATTCATAAAAAAAAATCACTTCAAAATTGCTAAAATGCTCTCCCTCTTATTTTGAAACAATGCCCTTGTCTTTTAGATCGTTGAGAAATTTTAAAATATCTAATAAAAAACATCAACAAATTTGATCTTTTCAATGAGGATTGTTCCTTAAGCTTCCAGGGCTCAACACACAAACCCATAATTTTTCTTTCGCCATGTTTCTCATTACTTACTCTCTCTCCCTTCTACCCCAACACATTTCCTCAATGTTCTCAATTCCCCATTGTTCTCTCATTATAATGAAAACGTCTAAATATTCTTCAAAACCCTAAAATCTCTCTTTTTTATGTCACAATATTTGTTTCTTTATTGCGAAAAATACAAATTTTACCCTAAAGTTTGAGAAAAGTTTCATTTTTAGACAACATATTTTAAAGGTTTCAATGTTAACTTTGAATTTTTAAAATTGATGCAATTTAACCCACCATCACATCTCCGTTTAAAAACATAACAGAAACAATGATATGGCGTCATATATGGCATGTTTGTTAAATTCCTTTAATTAGATAGTGCCACATGGCTTGTTAAATTAAACCTTATTTATTTTATTTCTTAAAAGTAGACATTATTATTTAAAAAAAAGGATAAAAAGTCTGGGTAAATAAAAACCCATTAGGATCATTTTTAAAGAGAAAATCGGCCACGCCTTCTCCCAACCTTCAGCCACCACCTACTGCAATGGCTTCCTCCACCACAACCATCACCTCCATAATATCCAATGTTTGTCCCCGTCGTGACAGAACTTTTGACTGGTTTGTTTAAACTCTGAAAATGGATTCCTGATTTCCATCCGGGCAAATTTGCGGTCTCTACTACCAATGTTAGGATTAGGTTCATGGGCCTTTGTCAAGAATACTGGGATCCACGACTCCTCTTACAAATTGCAAGAGGAACGGGTATTCCATTGTGCATAGACAAACCTACTTTAGAAAGGTCTTATGGAAATTTTGCAAGGGTTCTTTTTGAAGTTGACATGAACTTTTTACCTCTTGAAAAAATCCTGTTTAAAGAGGTGATGGCAACTTCTATGTTAACTTGGTCTATGAATCACTCCCAAGTTTCTGTACCTATTGCAGAACTATTGGACACTCAGTTTCTGAGTGTAGAAACCTCCAAAAAATTATGGCCAAAGCTCCTCCTATGCAGGTCAAAAACATGTCAAAGTCTAAAAGCATACCTGCTTCAAAAAGTCAAATTTCTAATGGGTGAAAAGAAGGGGAGAAAACAGATCATGTAGTTTCTAATTCTTATTATGGCACTTAAAAAAAAAACACGCTTTCTATCTTGGGGGACTAAAAAGTTTGGGAATCAATTGGAGAATAGCCATGCTGCTGTGCGTAATGAGCAGCTGCCTCCGAGTCGAATTTTAGAAAAAAATGGCATCGATGTTGGAAAACCCAATCAGGATGTGGCCCGTTATCCAAACCGTGTTGACTCAAGTGGAAACTCCGGTGAAAGGATTAGCAATACAGTTGAGGGTATTCAGGAGACTCCCAAACATATCAACAATCCTGCCGAAGATCTTGGTGCAAATAACGTTGGAACAGATGGTAGTGTTCCTAGAATATCGGCTGGTATCAAAACAAATCAGGAGTTTCAAATATCCACTAAAGCAGGTAAAGTGAGACTCTTCACATGTGGTCAAGTCAAAAGAAACTTATTCTCTTAGGCTCCCTTTGATTGTCAGGAAAGTTAAGCAGGAAAACGATTCTCGAGAAAAGTAAAGTGAAGTAAAGTAAAGAAAAAGGAAAACTATTTTCTTGTGTGTATTTGGTTAATAGGAGGAAAATTGCAAGAAAATTATAAATAAAAAAAATAAAAAATTATATACATATACACATATATAATTATAATTTTATAATAAATATGAATATTATTATATGGTAATATAACAAGTTTCTTTGAACTTTCCTGCAAAATCCTAGGTCTTTGGTAGGATGTATTTTGCGGGAAAGTTTTGCCTGCAGGAAAGTTTTAGGATCACTTTCCCACAACTTTCCTGCTAACCAAACGCAACAAAAAGTACAGGAAAGTTATTTTTGTTCACTTTTCATTTCCTTTCCTGACAAACAAATGCAGCCTTAGAGTTGATGTGGACAGTAATAAGGTCAATAGTAAAAAAACTAATTCAACTTCCCATACTTCAGGCAGAATACAATTTATGGCCAAAAATGTAATAAAAATTGTAAATGATACTTCGATGGATGAAGGAGAAAACGATGGTAGAGCGGGAAAAAAATTATGATCCACAATCTGACTAGTCCAATTTCAAAGATGAAATGCCCCCACTAGAGGACATACCAAATTTAATCAATCCTGGAGTGAATTTATTTGTCGAACTCCCTAAATTTCATTTAGGAATGAGTCCTAATTCCTCCAAATCTAGAGATTTTATTAAAGATTGGATTATTAAAAAAGGTGGAAACATAGATTCTCAAACTCAAATTAATAATTCTTTCAATGTCCTGGGCAATTTTGAAGACGATTTGGTGGATGACAATTCTCAAAAGCGAAGAAACAATAATTATCAAGTTTATTTTCTGACCTTAAAGCGTGAGGAGAAATCGGTGCTTAAATATAATTTAAGGACTTCCTTTTCTCGTTCAAGATCTCGTAAATTTTAGTTTTATTTATTTTTGCTTTAGCGCTTGTATGAGCCACTAGGAGAGGCTTTTTCTCCTATTTGGTTATTAATAAATCTTCTTTTTGAAAAAAAAAACTAATTATTCCATAATCACTACTAGAAGTTATCTCTCTTCCTTTATTTTTTCTTACAATTAATTCATATCCCTCGATTCCAACATTTGGGATATATATATATATATATATATATATATATATATATATATGTGTGTGTGTGTGTGTGTGTGTGTGTGTGTGTGTGTGTGTGTGTGTGTGTGTGTGTGGTGTGTGGGGAGGAGGAGAGGTGCTAAATTCATATCGGATTCTTATGATGTGATTAATTTCGTTTATAAATCAATTATTGTTGGTATGTGATGAATTGAAGTGGTGGGTTTGGAGTTTACAGTGGATGGGTGATAATGTGTGACGGTGGGTGGTGGAGGTGGTCGTGATTTTGAATTTTGAAATTGATGTATATTCATGGGTGTTGATGGTTTATGGGGCTATATGGTGGCGGTGTTGTTAGGAGGTAGGAGGACTATGTGCTATTTGGAGGTGTATGGAGTGGGGTGACAATGGTTCTATTTGAATGTAGAAGGCTACGACGGTGTTGTTTGGAGGTGGGAGGCGACGGTGTCCTGTTTGTAGAATATGTAACTTCCACTCATTAATATTGTTGATTTTTTTAATCTTTTATCTTCTAGAAGATTTTTTATTGTAAAATATGAAATTTTGTGTAAGATTCATTTTGGGAGCCATGTGTCACTTAGTTAATGGACTAGACTTAACAAACATGCCACATATGATGGCAAATCATCATTTTCATTATTTTTTTTATCAAAGATGTGATGGTGGGTTAAATTGCATCAATTTAAAAAATTCAATGTTAACATTGCAACTTTTAAAATATTGGGTCTAAAATTGAAAATTCTCGCCAACTTAAGGGTTAAATTTGCATTTTCCCTTCTTTATTTATAAAATTTATCTTTAATTTTTGAGATTTTTTTAGTACATGTGCGTGTTGTGTGTCTATATATGTTTAACCTCATACTTATGATTTATTTAACTTAAATATCCACTAGAAGAAAAAGTTTTTTTACAATGGCTAAAAAAATGTCCTAGAAGGCTAAAAATGTCATTTCTCTCTCCAACAATATTGGAAACCCTACCCCAATGATGGCGCTTCCACCTGAATCAGGTTCAACGCCATCCGTCCCTACATTCCATGAACCCAAACTCCCCAACAGGAATGCCATTAAGTCAATTGCTGACATCCTCTCGAACAGAACCAATCAGGTGAGCCTAAATCCCATTCAACCTACTAATCAGTACAAGGGAGAGATATCCCTTTACTTCTCAGAGGATGATATTACCTCCATGGCTGCCCCTTATAAATATGCGTTAATAGGTCAGTTCCAGCATGGTCGTCCATCAGTGAAAACAATCAGGAAGACCTTTTTCACTTTCTCTCTCAAAGCGGGTTTTTTAGTAGATTGTTGGATTCTAAGCACATACTAATCCGTCTTCATTGTGAAGAAGATTTTCATCGCAAGTGGATGAGAAATCTTTGGTATATCCATCGATTCCCAATGCAGGTCATCAAGTGGTCAACTGATTTCAAAGCTAATGTGGACAACCCTTCTGCAATAATATTGGTTCTTGTT
Organism: Sambucus nigra; assembly: GCA_949130495.1. Classification (NCBI taxonomy): domain Eukaryota; kingdom Viridiplantae; phylum Streptophyta; class Magnoliopsida; order Dipsacales; family Adoxaceae; genus Sambucus; species Sambucus nigra. The sequence goes on along the minus strand of OX422224.1, from coordinate 183,698,382 downwards.
TTAATTGCTAACCTACATTTTATAGCTTACACAATAAAAAAATAATAATCAAGGTTAGAAAAAACACTGTATATTAATAAGAGTATTTTTCTAATATATATTTTTGGAATGTAAAAAATTTGCTCACGATTGATACGTTTCCAATATTAGATGTGGGATGTGGCCTTTTTGTTTGACTCTTTGGGTTTCCATCAACTTTGAGCTATAATAACAATAGAGAGAACACTTTATTAGAACCTTAGTAGTTTACTGATATAAATACTTGAAGCGTATACAGTTGATAACTTTCGACTATTATATGTGGGGTGTGGCATTATTGTTTAAGTATTTTGGTTTCCCAGAGCTTTGAGCTTTGAGCTTTGAGCTTTGATAATTAACAATAGATAACAACTTTATAATAAATAGAAGTTTTCTTATATAAATTTTTGAAGCATAAATATATGAGTCATGATTAATACCTTTATAAAATTGTATATGGGACCCGACCCTAGTGTTTAAATCTTTGGATTGCCATTAGCTTTAAGATATGATAATCAAAGATATAAAAAAGACTTTCTAATAAATGTAATAATTTTATGATATAAATTTTTGATCCGTAAAAGATTGAGCCATGGATGATATACCTTTTCAGTATTAGATTTGGAGTGTAACCCTATTATCTGCGACTTTGGTTCACCATCAACTTGGAGCTATGAACAAGACAAAAAATAGATAAAATGTTATAAAATATTAATTTTTTTAAACATGATTAAAAATTCATTTTTCTGTTTAACTACCATTGAATGAAGTGGTGCACTTTTATCAGCTCAATCTCGTTCGATGAGGGAGTTAAAATTTATTTTTTCTCCAACTGGTACAACCTTTGATATAGTTATTTATTTCTTCTGCATTTTTCTTTATATTTATCCTCTAACATGTTTGTATATATTTTTTTATCCACGCTTAGGGAGTTTAAAATATGTTATCAGGGTAACTCCAAAACCCACACCTCTAACCCGACTAGAGTACTCAGGAGTACACATCGCAATTGTAAGGATGTCGGAACTTCCTTCAGTAATTAGGATTCCTTTATTAACTTGCACTTGTAATGCAATGTGGAAAAATAATACAATAAATCCAAGTTAGTCACCAAAACATAGTATATATTAATGGGATTCACATACGCAAACTTATTATTTGTTCAACCATGGAATCATCCAGATATTGACAACCCTTTTTTCTCACGAGATTTCACCCAAAAGAAACATGTATTATCCTTAAAGGCAAGACCCGTTTCTTTTTGCTACTAAATAGAAACCACCCAAAAAACTAGGTTAATTCAAATTTCTTGCTACGTCTTATCGTAAAGGGAAGTACTTAATTTCATTTTTCGAAAACATACCAACTTCGCGATAAGACCAACATATCCATTTTTCCTTAAATGGTGGTTAAACTTGTACTTTGCTCGCCTTTCGCTTTGAATCTTACTTATTCTCTATAATTAGCAATATAAAAAGTATTCTAGTGACACAAAAACTTAATATAATACAACTACGATAAAAAAAATATGGACATAAATAATTTACTATTTGTATATTTTAGAATGTTCTAAAAAAAATTCTTTGACGAAGGCATCCTAAGTTGATTGATTAATGAATGGCGTGTAGTTCTTTGGTGGACATTTAAGAATCACAAGTCTATCTTCATATCATCGAATCCATGATGTGAAAAAATTGGATTTAGCATCTGAACCATAAATAGTTCTTATATATATATATATATATATATATATATATATATATAACATTCAACTTTAGATCAAACAAGATATATAAATGAATAAATGAATATACAATGACTCAGGTGCAAAAATATTGTAATTATATCAACTGATGGAATCAACAGTTTGCACAATCAAAGCTTGCTCATAAAAGTCGACGCAATCATCAATTAGGAACTTCCTAATAAACTCATGTTCATATTAACCTCAAATGAGCTTTAATTTCTCATAATCTAATCCTCCCATGCATTCAACTCCTGAACTTAAGTGAGGTCTAATATAATCATTCCCTGCATTACATAAAGTACGTAATTCAGTTTTAGTAATATATTTTAGTATGCAATAATAAATGAGTAATTTGTTCAGTTTTTAACACTGTAATTCAAATAAGAAATATGTAAATACAACGTCTAGACATTAGCAAGGAATAATAAGGTATTAGCATACAGATACCATAGCATTATCCTAACCACATAATATAACCTGATATGGAAAATTGAATAGTAAATAAGGATGTTCTTCCATTGAGTTGCGAATTTTTATCCCATCACTTGTACATCTTCATAATTTTAATCGATTGGAATTTATCACAATGGAAGATTTGAGATGAAGAAAGAGCTCATATCTAAAAAAACTCACATGAAGAGGTTAACCATTCTAATTCTTCATTATTATTTAAAACGGATTGCATATATGTTTACATATGATATTGAAGTGAAAAAATTAACAAAATAAAAAATAAATAAGTATTATGTGAAGTAAAAAGAGCATGGTAGATTTAAATAAAGAATATCTAAATAATTACTCTCAAGATATAAACAGTTCTAATTCTTCATTATTATTTAAAAAGAATTTCATAAATGTTTACATATGATATGGAAGTGAACAAAATAAGAAAAATAAGGAAATATAATAAGAAATAAAGATTATGTGAACTTTCCAGATGACATAAGATTATATTATAGTAGAAACTTTATGAGCCAACTATCGAGGTAATCACTATAATACTCTAAAATGCTATACAAAGCATTTAAAGTGAAATGTAAAGAAGTTATCCATGTAGGATGTCCAATACAAAGCATTTAGAGGGCTGCCAATCCAAGCCAAGCCATCAGCCGAGATGTACACATAGGATGACGATTGATTGTTCTCCGAAAATAAATTTAGACATCAATCTTTGTATAGATACGATTTCAAACGTCCCAAAGACATTCATATCCTAATCGTTTCTTTCATCTTAAAATTATTACAACGATTGTCATCTCGTAATCTCCCGCATACAGCTACAATACCTCATTAATGGAATTTCAAAAGTCGTTTTGCCCTAATATATATGTTCGTGTAAATCGTTTGAATTATAAGAAGCCACCACTGATTGGAATATCATAGTTTGTGGAGACAACAACATTTGGAGTGTTGGATGAATTAGGTGCCGTTGGATTCTCTGAATTTAATGAAGAAAGAAGTGTGTTGTAGCATCGATACAAGTATGTATTTTTCTCTAAATTTGTTGAAGGAAGAAATGTGTTGAGTATATCTATTTTTATTCTCAGAGTGCAATAAGATTTATATCATATAAGTTAATTGGTGCTGAAGTTTTATTGGTGCAATTTTATTCGTCTTCAAGTTAATTGCATTCCGAGATCACAAAGTATGAATACGTATAATTAATGGTGCTCGGAATAATTTTTATAAAAAGATAAGGATGTATTTTATAAAGAAAAAACATTTTAAAATGTTTTTAAAAGTGTTTTAAGTGTTTTAAGTGTTTCACACTTCGTTTTATTCATATAAACACGAAAAAGAGTTTGACTTAATTAGGTCTCTTTTGAAGAAACATTTTAAAAGAAAAGTCAAACTGACACGCACGTCATTCGAACTAAATATGTCCTTCGTTCGAGCGAGATGGCTATGTCACGTGAACGACAGGCCAATCTCGTTTGAGCGACACTATTTTAAAGGAGGCATTTAATTCCTATTTAAAACGTATTTTCGTCAAAGTTTCGTAAGTGTGCATCTGGAAAAAACAGTATTCAATCCATTAGAGTTTTGCACATGTTTTTCTAAGGTTACAAATCTTAAACACATCCTTAGAGTTTGCAAAGATCCAAGTTATGATTATCATATTTTTATGTGATCTTGCTGCACCAAGAAGGGTTGTTCTATACTTGAACATCTGGGATTTACGATGAAGAAAAGAGAATGACTTCTTGTTCGACATCATAGACATATCAAAGCCATTCGGTGGACACCGATACATACGTGGATGCGTGTGTTGTGGACAAGTATTGTGGAACAAGGACTTTCTGCGTGGGCACTGTGAGAGGAGTGGGTTACGATCATAAGAGCATCAAGACCCGTGGGGATCGAGTTATTGAGTGAGTCTTTTGTCTGTTCGTTGTAATTCCATATTCATAGTGATTGTCTGGCTTGGGTCGTCCGAGGTTTTTTCTCGCCTTGGGTTTTTCCTCGTACATCCTGCGTTGTGAGTATTATGTGCTTTATTTTACTTGCTTTAATCACTAGATGCATGTTTAGGATTAATCAAGATAAAATTGATTTAAAGTAAAAAATTATTTTTTCACAACTTGGTTTGGTGCTAATTAAAAGTTGGATAATGTTCGGTGAAAATTGGTTTGATTTGAAACACACTCGTGTAGGACCACTCTTTCAATTATTATTCTAAAATAAACAAATTTCTTATATGATGAAAAACTTATAAATTTCTCCCATGATTATAAACTTATAAGTTTATCTTTGAGTCTTTGATAATAACTAGAACGTTGAACCATTGCCATGTTATATATATTTAATGTTATTATTCACCCGATAAACACGAATTGTTATTTTCATTCAACTTAGATGGATAAAGCATCTCGATCTCCCATGCCTAAAAATCGTCGTAGGCTGAATATAGATCATAAGCGGTCGAGTAACTTACATTGTATGGCATCCCCAAGTATTACTTTAAGTAATATGTCGTGTAACCTACATCCATCGGTTCAAAACATGTCGTCTATTCGCCATCTAAATTGTGATCCTGATACTTTAAGTAAGCAAGGGAGGTATACCACAATGAAACAAAAGAGAATTACGTCTCGAACAAAAATACTAGAAAATGGAGATGTCATAACAACAATGATTGTTGATGAATCATCAAATGTAATTACTCCTCCCGGTAACGATTGTGGATATACCACCTTTGTAAACCATGCGTTGGAACCACTTAATTCTGTAACTGGACTAGGTAGGAAACAGTAACATATATTTATATTAAAAAATAAATATTTATTTAGTTTGAATATATATTCTAAGTATTCAATGAATCTATGAACTTTTGGGGCAACACCAACATCGACAGGTACGAATCGAAGTAAGGATGATTTGAATAGGATGCCGAGAAGTAAGTACGGTATTATTAAGCACTAATTTTATAAAATCCTAAAAAATTATGGATTTATGAAAATTTATCGATTTTATAGGGAAATTTAATGAAGCACGGGATTTCGGTGGTCCTAGCGCAGTTTGTGACAATTATAGCGTCATTCTACGGTATGAGAAGAGAACTGATAAGCATCGTAATCCCGCATCTCCTTAATTCTCATTGTGTTTCCAAGAAGGGAAGATCATCTTACCCATTATGAATGACGCACCACGTATTTTCAAAGATCTGATGGATTCTGAAAATGAGTGGGGTTCATCTAAATTTAAGGACAACATTAGAGCATACAATTCAATGTTCGCCTTTACCTCTACTGGCGCTAAAGTTGATAATCAAATAAATAATGGATTCGGTCCGTATGTTTATCGTATTAGTGGGCAAAACCATCATTTGCTCGGTGCATTGCTTCCAGTTGAAGGTCAAAGCCCAAACTTTTTGGAACTATATATTTATGACACGGAGAATAAATTGAGCAATCGAATGAAATCATTAGGAGGAGATAGTCCGGTGTCAAAGTTGGATTCAGAAGTAATTTTAAAATTACTATCGATGATTGATGAGCACAATGAGATTGAAAATTTTTTCCAAATGGCACGTGAGCGTCTTAAGCATTCAAATGTCATGTATGTGAGAATAAGGTTGATTATTGTAATACCCCTTACTTTTGAGTAATTATTTTTATATAAGTTGCCATGTGGGTTAGTCATTTAAAATAAATTGAAATCGAATTAAATATTAATTTATATGATTTAAGAGTTAATATTTATGAGTATTGCAATTTATTGTTACGTGAATGTAAATAGCGTAATATTATGCTATGTTGAGTCGTTGCGCATTAAAGCGACGGTTATGGCTTATATCCCAATCAGACTATTTAAGAAAGGAAATATGACGTTGGGATAGGAAATTATAATCCATATCTCGAATGTTAGTTTAGAGGGCACGGTTAGTCCGGGAATGGTTGAGATATTCAAAATAAGTGACGGGTGTATTTTTGGGTTCCGAAGTACTTTTGGCTAGTTACGACTTAATTATGATGTTACGAGTCATTTTAAGTATGTAGTAGCATTTAATGTTGGACTTAAGTGTATTTGAGCTATTTGGGTATTTAGTCTTGCAAGAGCAGTTAAAGCTCATTTATGTTTAACCTAGAAAGAGATAGAGAGACATGAGAGCTTGAGAGAAAATAGAGAGTTTTGTGTTTCGAGATTGGAATCACTTCAACGAAGAAGAATCAGAGACTAAAATCTTGAGGAAAGTTATTAAAATTGCATAAACCTATGATTGTGTTGAATAAATTTCCTTTCTGGTTTGTGTTCTTGAGTTTTAAGACATCAGTGGATTTTGGGGATTTTTGTGTTTGAACCCTTAGTTATAGTATTTAAATATGATTGGAGTTGTATATATTGGTGGGGTATCATGTAGGACTGATTTGGTGAGGTTGATGGTGGATAATAGTTGGTGTAGTTGAAAGAAGATGAATTGGGAATTTAGGGTTCTTCATAACCCGTAGCCAAAATTGGGAAATCTGACCTAGGCGAATCGATTTTCCCTTGCGAATTGATTTGCTGAAATGGTAGGCTACAGGTATGAGCTTGACGAATCGATTCGTCAAACAAATTGGAAGCTTGGTTTTCTCGATCGAATCGATTCGGATGGGGCGAATTGATTCGCTTCCAAGATCGAATTGATTCGGCCAGGGCAAATCGCTTCGAAAAAGATGTTGTTTTGCCAATTGTTTCTAACTTTGATTCCACTCCTTTTATTTTGGGTTAAGGCTTTGGAACATTCTATAATGATGTATTAAGGAGTATTATGACCTCATATAAGGAGAGCGGTACACTAGTATAGTAAGGGAGTGTCTGAGCTTATTTCGGGAACTAATTATAGGAGCATAATGTCTATTTTCATATAGTAAACGAGTGTAGGACCAATGTAGAGTCGAGTAGTGCCGTGTTGGACCTTCGGGGGCTAGTATGATGGTAATTATCTCTTGTAGCCAAATTTGTATGCACATATGGTTTCAAAAATAAGAATCGTGTGTTTAAGTTAATATATTTTGTGACTATGGCACATTCACATATATCTCTCTAAATGCTATCATAGGGGAAATACACGAAAGAGGTGAATCCCCTGGATAATAATGGAGGGAGATTATAGTCCTCGGGCCATGGAACCGATTGTTACATTGTATGATTATTTTATTCAAAGTGCAGTAATTCCGGATATGGTTACGTCTCACTTTCGAAGGTGTATGGACGCTTCCCATGCGTTGTGATTTAGGGTACCCAGATGGACTTGATTATAGGCCCTAGAAGATGATAGAAATTAGGGTCACATCCAATGGGGTGACTCCCAGAAGGATGGCCTTAGAACCATTATATTATATGATTGTAATTGTTATCAAGAAAAAGGTAGTTCACATGAATGATTAAATCAAATTGTGCATCATCGTTAATTACATAAGATACTTATCGATTAAATAACTTGTGAGGATAAATTGAATTGCTAAACTTGACTGGTTGAATAGAGTTAGGTTACTCCTACTAAGTAGACGGGTAGTTTAACTTAAAATGAATTGCACGCGTTAGGATGTTCACTTAGAAGAGAGGGGAGGATAATACTTTGAATGAAGAACGAACTTAACCTGATTATGAAAGTTGGCATTCATAACTGTTATGCATTTTATTCACATGTATATCATATCAAACCGGGCCCTGACCCGTTTATATTTCCTCTTATTGTGTGGTTCTTATTTATGTTCAGGTGCTCCGCTGCATGGGCGCCCGCTTTAACTTTCCTTTACAGTGTTAAGGAGCTATGACATTTTACAGATGTTGTAGGATTTTTGTAGTAGACGCATCATTTTCTTTTGATACTCTAGTTATTATCCGTCTGTATATTGGGGGATATGGCCCAAGTCTATTATTAAAATACTGTTATACTTGGTTTAACCCTTTTGTATTAGTCTGTTAACCGACATCTTATTCGGTTATTTTTGTAGAATTGTTATTCAACTGTTATATATCTATATATCAACCTTTTGTTATAAATTGGATGATGGAAATTGCTTTTATCAAATTTGCAAAATTATATATATGACATCCGTTTTGAAAAAAATATTTGGTGGTTGTCTCGTATTATTATGAGACAATGAGAATGGACCATTTGATATTCCTATTTTTTATTGGAGCAGCGGGTTGGACACCTCTTATGTTAATAAGTGGGGTGTAACAAATAGTATCATAGCATCAGGTTCTAGAGTCCTTTGGATCTATGCGAACTTATCACATTCTACCGTAGCATTCTTTGATATAGAGCCTTATTATTAGGACTATTTTTCTTATGCGCATTTACGATTTTCCCGTAAGGATAAATTGTTTTAACTGTATATTGATATAGTTGCTTTTTATCTCAGATGCCACCTAAACGAGCTCAGCCGGCAAGGGTAAATCGAGTTGCAGATGAAGTAGAGCCCCCACCACCACAAGGAACTATGAATGCGATGGAGGTGGCTAATATTGTAGCCTAGGCGGTCAACACTGCAATGACCTCTATGGCACAAAAACTTCCACAAGATCAATAACTGGTAACACTGGTGGTTGAAACCCATACGGGACCCTTCACGTGGGAAAGAGTTAGAGAATCCTTCTAGAAAGGTCAGCCTCCAGAATTTTAGGGTAGTGCTGATGTGGTCTTAGAAAATCAATGGAGAAAGGATATTCAATGCCATCTTTGGATGGTGGAATGTAGTGAAGAGAGGAAACATATTCTCGTCACCTTTAAATTAGAGGTAGGAGATCTCCAATGGTAGGAGTCGGTGACAAATCTGGAATAAAGGGATACTATGACTATCTCGAAGTTCTAGATTCTGTTTGAACAAAAGTATTTTCCTCCCGCAGTCCAAAAGGAGATGAGGAGGAAGCTTCAGGATGTTACTCAATGGGAGCGAACAATGGCAGAGTTTGAAGAGGAATTTACCCGTTCGGCAAATTTTTTGCCGGATAAGGTAAGTACGAAAGAGAAGAGAATCTCTAAATCTTTTGGGGGTTTAAATTGGAGGATAAGGCAACACATGTTGGCGAACCCTGCCCTACAAACTTTTAGCGATGGGATGAATGCAGCTTTACGTCATTTCCAGGATCACTGCCTTTATTTGAAGGGGAGTAGGAAAATAGGGAATTCTGGAAAACTTAGTAAACCAGGAGGAAATGGTGCCGGTTGAGCACTATCACCACCACAACAGTCGGGAAGTAAACAGAAAGAGCGGGACCTTCAGCAGGGGGATTCGTCTAAGAAATAATGCTTTGGGGGTTTTAGTTTTGGCAGGGGTTGTTCTAGACAAAATCAGGGAGATCAGCAGCAGCAATAAATAGTCCCACAGGGCCAAGCTGGACAGGGAATAATGGAGGTCGAGGCCAACAGGTCCAAGGTACGGGGAAGTTTCGAAATAACAATCGGGGTTGACAGTTGGATAGTTATGCGGGCCGTTGTTTTCAGGGCGGTGAAATGGGTCACATGAAGAGAGTCTGTCCACAGTTGAACAGGGGGAAATTGCCCGGAGGCCCTCAGAATCAGCAGGCACCTTTACAACCTCAAGCACCCATTCCAGCAGTCCCACTTCAACAGGGACAACTTCAATTTAGGCGTATGTATAATTTCCAAAATTCTTTGTTGCCTCCATCACTGCCAGCTATCGAGGGTAAGTTTCCCATCCATGGGGTTGTGGATCAAGTGTTATTTGACACAGGTGCAAACAACTCATTTATAACTACGTACTTTACTCGTTCGACAGTAGTTTTAGAGTCTTCCGATAGTACTCTTACGAGTGGAGATATCCTATGGGTGATGTCTCACTTAAATTCTTTATTTGTAGAGCAATGAGAATAGATCTTGGTAGATTGTGCTTTGAATCTAACTTACTTATCCTGGATATGGTCAGTTATGATGTCATTCTGGGCATGAATTGGTTAGTGAAGTACCGGGCCATGGTAAATTATTATGGGAGGAGTATAGTCTTTGCCATTCCAGGTCAGGAAATGTTTTTAGTAGCCATGCCTCTTTCGGAAGGTGGTTCGAGCACTCACTTATACTGTATTGAGGGTGACCAATTCTGAAGGCTTAAAGATCAGGGTGACCAATTCTGCAGGTCGAAGCCAATTCTGCAGGCTTGAAGGAACATGTTGGGGATGGTCTTAAAGGAAGTGATGACCAAAGCAATGATGGGGGTGATCAATTCTACGGGTCGAAGCCAATTCTGTGGGCTTAAGGTGAGATGACTAATTTTGCGGATCGAAGCCAATTTTAAGGGCTTTAGGTGAGATAACCAATTCTGCGGGCTTAAGTTGAGATCACCAATTCTATGGGTCGAAGCCAATTCTGTGGGCTTAAGCTGACGATCCCAGATCGAGGTCAATTCTGACCTAAGAGAGGTGACGACCAAAGATCGAGGTCAATTCTGACCTAAATAGAGGTGACGAGCGAGGATCGACGTCAATTCTGACCTAACTAAGGTAACGATCCAAGACCGAGGTCAATTCTGACCTAAGAGAGGTGACGACCAAAAGACTGAGGTCAATTTTGACCTAAAGGAGGTGACGACCGAGGATCGAGGTCAATTCTGACCTAACTAAGGTGATGATCCAAGACCGAGGTCAATTCTGACCTAAGAGAGGTGACGATCAAGGAGCGAGGTCAATTCTGACCTAACTAAGGTGATGATCTAAGACCGAGGTCAATTATGACCTAAGAGAGGTGACAACCGAGGACCCAGGTCAATTCTGACCTAACTAAGGTGATGATCCAAGATCAAGGTCAATTCTGACCTAAAAGAGGTGATGAACGAGGACCGAGGTCAATTCTGACCTAACTTAGGTGACGATCCAAGATCGAGGTTAATTCTGACCTAAGAGAGGTGACGATCCAGGACCGAGGTCAATTATGACCTAACTAAGGTGACGACCGAGGATCGAGATCAATTCTTACCTAAAAGAGGTGACGATCGAGGACCGAGGTCAATTCTAACCTAACTAAGGTGATGATCTAAGACCGAGGTCAATTCTGACCGAAGAAAGGTGATGACTGAGGACCGAGGTCAATTGTGACCTAACTAAGGTGACAATCCAAGACTGAGGTAAATTTGAACATAAAAGAGTTGTACATTTCCTTTGGGAAAATCAGGGATTTTGCTGGGGATAAAGATTGGATTTTGGGTTCTGCTGGGGAATAGCGAATGAGCTGGGGAAAATTTAGAGTGTCGTTTGGAGACATTGATAGGGGGAATGATTCTCAGGAATTCCACCTGGGAAATTACCTTGTATTTTTGGGGAGCCGATTGCTGGGGAAATCTTTGTGATTTTGGAGATCTTATAGAGGAAAGGAAAATTTGATGTTGTAAACTCCACTGCGGAAGTGATTAGGTGGTCCAAGTATTGGACGTATTTCTCGGGAAGGTTTGAGACCTTTGGGGTATAGGAGGTTATCCTTAGAGATCCTCCGGAGACGTCGCCGGGAGAAGACTCACTTGACTCTTGAGAGTCCCGCTAGGGAAATAGGGGTTTCGCTTGAGGGAATGCAAAATTTCCTTGGTGAAGATGTTCTAAATCTTTCTTGGGGGTTTTAGGAATTTTCTGAGGATTTTTCATGGTTTTATGATATTATTGGGGAATTTTTGTATGAAATTTTAAGGGGGTGACGGTCGGCATGATATAGAGGGTGCCATTCGGTAGTGGCACGGTCTTTTGGACTTCCTCGAGAATGTAAAGGGATAGTGTCGATCGGTAGATGGGGGGTCAGTGCCAATCGGCATGACCCTTGGCATCCTATATAAAGGGGGCGACTTCCCTTCATTCTTCACAGCTTCTTGCCTTCTCTCTTTCTGCGATTTTCCTCTGCGAATCATTCTAGCATTCTGTAATCTAAAAAATAGTCGCTTTTATGAGCACTGCTGTACACAGGGAGTGGTTGACTGTTGATGACTGTGCGAATGTGGAATGGAGGGCCAGGGTGCCTCTCGCTTTGGGGAGCGAGAACTCATTTGATGCATTCGAGCCGATTGCGGATGAGCGGACTCTGCTACGGGAGTCGTCGCATCATCGCTCTTCGAGGGCGGTGAACCCTGGAGGTTATGTAAGTAAAAAATGACCTTTGGCATTCCTTTTTTTGTGTTTTCCTCTTTTCTTGGATTTTGACAAGGTTTTTCTCTTTTGCCAGTCGGATTTTTCTTTAAAGAACATGCGTGCCCGTAGGACGACGGGCTTAAGGATGTCTGGGAGCATTTTCCACCTGTGGTGCGTTGGGTGGTATCATCAGCGGGTTTTGGGAGGTTGGCGTCTGCGCTGGATGAGACGCCTCGTTCGACAGTGATCCTGTGTGCTCTGGGGGAGAGATGGTAGGATACTACCCACACCTTCCATTTTGGCTTCAGGGAGATGACTCTGACTCCCATAGATGTGCAGCAGCTACTGGGGCTAGATTGCGATGGGGAGCAGTTAGAGGTGGATCGCTCCCTACGGGTGAGACCAGAGGTGGTGCGGCGACGCTCGGTGACGTGGGGAGGATAGTATTTAGGGATTCTATTTGTCTATCATTGTTGAAGGATGTTTTGTTGGGTATGGTGGTTGACATGGAGGACGAGTTGCAGTTGAGGCAGATGGCCCAGTTATTTATCTTGCTAGCGTAGGGGGGCTTTATGGTGGCGTCGAGTGGCGATGTCATCCACTTGTGGTTCTAGCCGTACTTGAGGGTGTTTTTGAACATCCTTTTATATGATTGAGAGAGCTTGACTTTGGTAACCCTCTATTTTTCTCTGGATGCATTCAGTCGGTGCTTCTGACAAACTTTTACTAGAGCCATGTATCTTCTTGAGGTATTCTTCAATTTGCGCATTTTCCTTTCATGCATTCGCACGTTCCTTGTGCGTCTCATTTTTTGATTGCATGTTCTTGTCTTTGGCAGAAGTGGTTCTATGAGGTGATTAGGTGTAATACCCAGTTGATCGCTCTGAAGGATGAGACTGTTGGGGACTTCTGTCGGTTGTATCGATGGCACAAGGCCAATCGGCAACCGAGGGGATCTCTTTCTCTGAAGGAAGTTCGTCATGTTTTGAATGGCCTTACTAGTGATAGGGTAATACTTTTCCTTCATTAGTTCTGTTCTTTGTATGCTCTGATTTTGTATTGGCTTATAATTGCTTGGGATTTTCAGGTGACCTTTTACCCTTGGGGGAACGCTATTCAGGACACGGGGTTGACTGGGGTGAACGCACAGCTGCCGCGCTTACTGGCGCATGAGTTTGGCCACTCTTGGTATCTCGGGGAGAGGGTGGTTCGATAGATTTTTGAGGAGGATGTGGTGGTGCCACCTCTGCGGACTCCTATGTCTATGAGTCAGGAGCGAATGCTGTCGGAGGATGCGAGGATCACAAGGATGATCGGTGAGTCCTACCTGTTGTACACTAATACGGTTGTGCCATATGATTGCATGGACTTTATGAAGAGATGGATGATGGTGCCCAGAATATATAATGCACTTCCCTTCCTTCCTACGGGTTCGAGTCGGCCGGTGGGGTCCTCCCATATCGGTGGTGGTCCATCGACACCTGCGGTGGCGGCGACTTCGGAGGTTCCCTTCGTGCGGTTGCATACCCCTTCGTACAACATTCGACGGACTGATAAAGGGATGGTGTCTATGTTGAATCGTCCTCATGCGATAGATTCATAGGAATTGGGCTTGACAGAGGAGGTACTTCATCCTGTGGTATACCTTTATATTCCACCCTTTCTTTCTTTTTAATTTTTATTCTGTTTTGATACCAATTCTGCCTTTTTCTTACAGCAAGTCCGGGTGTTGACCACTTGGCTGAGGGATATCAGAGACTGGATATCTTCAGTGACTTCCCATATTCTGGATGCAGTACCAGTTCCTTCTTGCTTGGTGACATCTACTTCGTCTGGGGAAGAGTCTGGCTAGGGTAGCGATGGTGCGTCATCCGTCACAGGGGGAAGAGAGCACGTTGTAGGGGTGATGTTTAGGTTAGAGGGAGAGAGAGAGAGAGAGAGAGAGAGAGAGTGTGGGTTCGGGTTGTATCCCGTTGTTTTTTCTTTTCTTTATTTCCTACAAAATTTGATGTAACACAGAAAAACATATATATGCAATGCAATGGGTTTTTTTATTATCTTCTGTTAATAATGAATGAATGCATGCACATGTGCTTTTTACTTTGCTGCTGAGACCGTAAAAACAGATATTTTTGGGATTTTGAAGGAAAATTTTAAAGGTGAGAAATTATGTAAGATAAAAAGGGAATTTTTGAAATTTTCTTGAGAATATCAATTTTTTTTTTCTGATTTTGACAAAAAAGGAAAATTTCCAAAAGTAGGGGGTTGCCGATCGGCAAGCCCCTTCTCCTGCCTATCGGCAGTAAAATCCAGTCCCATCAATTCAAAACATTGATTAGTACCCACTTCGGCCTTTGGTACCTTATGGGGAAGGATTCCCTCCGATTTCTGCAGAGGTTATGTCTTTTATGGGAGTTTTCAAGCATAAAAGAGGGGTAAGAGTGGAGTGTTTTCCTCACACCTTCACATTCTTACTTTCTTATTATGTGAGATGGCTCTCCCTGGTAGTGTTGAGTTTGCCAACTACCTCGACACTTTAGAGGCAATGTGCTCTTATAACGTCGATTATGATGCTTACAGCATGCGTCGAGTTTGTTTATGGCGTAATCGGACCATAGATTGGAACATGCTGATGGCGACGGTACAATTCTGGTACCCCGAAGACCATGTATTCCTCTTTGGGTTGGATGAGGTTTATCCGACCTACGAATAGTTTTCTGCCATGCTGGGGATAAATCCCAGTGTTTCTGCGGCTTTACCTAAATTTTCCTGTTCTCCCAGGGATTTATTAGTTGGGCTTCTTTGTATTTCATCCTCAGCGGCCAGATCACTGGTGGCTAGAGGTATGATTTCTCTTCCGGAGGTGTTACAGTACGTGCATTTGTAGGAGGTTGGTGATGCTGGATATGCTAGAGCTGTCGTTCTAGGCTTGGTTTCAAAATTGTTGCGGGTGACTAGGGAACTACTGGTGGAACCACAACTTGCAGCTATTACCTCATGGGTGTCCTACCGTCGTAGTCCTGCGGCGATGATACTGGCGAAGACTTTGAATGGCTTAGATGCCTGGCGAGAAGGTCGTTCTGACTTTCTGAGGGGTAGCCCTGTGATGTTGTTCATATGGTTGTCTGAAAGATTTCTCTTGGTGACTCCTCCCGAATACCCTTTGTCGATTGTACCCCACTTCTTTTCGCACCATTTCATCAGTGTTGGCCTGGATATTGAGAGCTGGGAGAACAAGTTCGTGGAGCATGGGGATTTAAATCTGTACTAGTCAGTACCTTGGTGCGGACAGTTGCTTCTTACTCTAGAACTAGGAGAATACCCGTATGTCCGGCTAGCTGGTCTCAGACAGACCTCTTTCTATTTCTCTTGGCGGCTTCTCCACCAATTTGGCTGGGTGCTGGTCGTGCCATCTCGAACACTATATTTCTTTCCGATAGATGATTTGACTGAGCGTCTGTGCATGCGACTTGGCTCTTTGTGGGAGAGTCGACGTCCGTCGACCCGTCCCTCTCAGTCTGTTGGGAGAGTTTGGCACATCCCTGGGGATTATATGAGGTGGTTGTGGAGGAGATTAGTTAGCAAGATGTTGGAAGAGGAGACTGGACAAAGATGGTTTGCCTTATTTAATACCATGGAAGGAGGTGTTGTAGTTTTTTCGAAACTGGTTCGAGCTTATCGATCCATGGAGCGTCTGTGGAACTCTATTCAAGCAGGGTAATCTTGGGGACCCCAGGATGTAAATGATGATGACGGAGCAGGCTCCTCTTGTATCTGTGGATAGGACTCTTGGAGAGTTTATTGTTTACCGAGAAATAAGTTTGGGAATTTATTTGTCTTTGAAGGTAGGGGGAGGGAATTATCCGTTCCTTATGTAATTGTATCATAATTTCTTATTATTAAAATAAATAAGTTTTTGATCATCCAGCTGTGCCTTTTTTATGAGTTTTATATTTTTGAATTATCTATATCGATCGCTAAGGCATACATAATCCTTTTTGTTCAAGTATATGTTAGAATGAACTGTCGTTCTCGAAGATAAGAAAAAGAATAGTTTTTTGTGAAAAAGAAAGGGTCGTGCTCATGTAAAATGTGTGAGCTGCCTACGTACCTCTGGTGTTTTGAAAAAAAATTAATTTGCCTGAATATGGTCTTTGCAGAGGATCAGGCCCACGTAGTTCTGGGTAGAGGGAAATGAAGATTTTTTTTAGAATAGAAAGGAGATGAGAAGAGTCGTATCGCGCCGAGATTTCAGACTAGGGGTAGAATTTCTTGAGACGGTCCAGGTTGACTGGATGAGTCATCTCTTCTCCATTTAGGTCGGTGAGCATAGCGACACTAGCGGACATGATCTTCTTGACAATGTATGAGCTGCTCCAATTGGGCTTAAATTTTCCTCTGGGGTCCCAGATGGGTTCTATTATTTCTTTGAGGAATAAATCCCCCTCTCAGACACCGCGTTCCTTGACTCTCTTACTGAAAGATCGATCTATTCGATGATGGTACCCGTGTATGTGATATAAAGATTTCAATCTCCTTTCATCTAGGAGGGTCAGCTCGTCAAGACAGCTTTGACTCTAGTCTTCTTGGATGACCTTGCTTTCAAGCATGATGAACAACGAGGGTATTTCTAGCTCCATGGGTAGGACTGCTTCCATGCCGTAGACTAGAGAGTAAGGGGTAGCCCCAGTAGAGGTTCAGATTGAGGTTCGATAGCCCTAGAGGGCGTAAGGGATTCGGTCGGCCCAATCTCAACAGCTTTCGATCATCTTCCTGATGATGGCTTTGAGGTTCTTATTGGCGGCTTCGACTACACTATTGGTTTGAGGTCGGTACGTAGAAGATTTGTGTCTCTGGATCCCATACTCGTTGACCACTTATGTAACATCTGCCTCAAAATGGAACACGTTATCTGACACTAGCTCGTGCGTGACCCCATATCGGCAGTTGATGTTTTTCTTGATGAATTAGACCACTTTCTTGGCTTTCAACACTGCTCATGACTCAGCTTTGACCCATTTGGTGAATTAATCAATGGCAACTATGATGAACTCATGCCCATTGGAAGCCTTTGGTGTAACCTTCCCTATGATGTCGATACCCCAGGTGGAGAACGGCTAGGGAGAAGTTATGTTGTATAATTCATGCAGAGGCAGATGATGAAGATTGGAGAAATGTTGGAATTTGAGGCATCTTCGAACATAGGCGGTGCAATCCTAGGTCTTGGTGGTCTAGTAGTATCCTTGTCGGATGATCTTTTTGACAAGCATGTGATCGTTCATGTGGGGCCCGTATTCCTCGCTGTGGATTTTCTTCATTATCTTTTCAATATCAGCCCCTGCGATGCAGTGTAGATGGGTTCCATTAAAGTTTCTTTTGAATAGTTATTTATGACAGATGATGTACTGGGCGGCCAGTCTTCAGAGGGTTGCTCAGTCTTTCTTGTTGGAACCCTCGGGATACCCACCATGTTTGAGGAGGGGCCAGATATCATAGTACGAGCAATTGGCTTGCTTGGGATCTTCTCCGGTGTAGTAGTGGGTAGGTTTATCTTTCTTTTGAACTAGGAAGGGGGTCATTATTATTCCTTCGGGCATGTCGACCATGGAGTCTAAGGTAGCAAGGGCATTGTCTAGGTTATTCTTTGCTCGAGGTAAGTAATGGAAGGTGATAACTTGGAATTGGGAGGCTAGTTCTTCTAAGTGGGCATGGAAGGGTTGGAGTTTCTCGTCCTTGACTCTCCACTTTCTGAGCATTTGACCGATGATGAGGGAGATATCCCCTTAGACATCTAGGTATTGAATACCTTTCTTGAGAGTAACTTTGAGGCCTACCGTGCATGCCTCGTATTCAGTCATGTTGTTGGTGTAAGGGAAATCCAATATGACGGCTATGGGAGTGTGGGAGTCATCTGGGGCAATCAGAAGTATCCCAATGCCATGTCCTTTTTTATTGGCAACACCGTCAAAGAACATTTGCCACCGGAGATTGTCCCGGGTAGTGCAGAGGATGTTTTTATTTGGGAATTCAGAGATCCAGACATCAACTTCATCCATGGGGTGATCAATGAGGTAGTCAAAGATGGATCTCCTTTCATGGCTTTCTGCGTGACATACACGATATCGAACTCGATTAGGAGCATCAACCACCGGGCCATTCAGCTAAATAAGGCAGTTTTCTCAAGCAGTTATTTGATGGGGTCCATTTGGGATACAAGTTTGATGGGGAAGGTGAGCATGTAGTGCCGTAACTTTTGGGTGATCTTGATAAGCGTGACCCATGCCTTTTCCAAAGCAGTGTATTTGACTTCGTATCTGACCAATTTGTGACTGGCGTAATATATGGCTCTATCTCTGTGGGAATCTTCAATGTATTGGGCTAGAAAAGCCCCAACTATAGTGTCGGTTATGGTTAGGTATAGGAGCAAAGGGAGACCATGATGTGGTGGCATGAGTACCGGGGTTTGAGTTAGATATAGCTTGATTCATTTAAAAGATTCTTGGCAGGCCTCGTTCCAAACCTTGGTTAAATCCTTTCAGAGTAGTTTGAAAATGGGTTTGTAGATGGAGGTTAACTGGCTGATGAACCGACTGATGTATTGTAATTTCCTAAGGAAACCTCTAACTTCCTTCTCCGTTCGGGGAGGTGGCATCTTAAATATCTCTTTCATCTTAGCAGAATCTACTTCTATCCCTTTCTCACTGACTATGAATCCTAAGAGTTTTCCCTTTGTAATCCCGAAGAGGCATTTCTGGGGATTGAGTCTCATCTGATACTTTCGCAGTCATTCAATGAACTTTCGGATAGCTAGGACATGTCCTTCTCTAGTCTTGGATTTAATAATCATATCACCCACGTAAACATCAACTTCTTTGTGAATCAGATCATGCAAGATGGTTGTGGTAGCCCTCTGGTAGGTAGCCCCAGCACTCTTGAGACCAAATGGCTCGACAGTGTAGCAAAAGGTTCCCCATGGGGTGATGAACGAAGTTTTTTCTTGATGATATGGGTGAATTTTGATTTTGTTGTATCCGGAAAACCCATCGACGAATGACTTGAGAGCATGACTGGTCGTGTTGTCCACGATCATGTCAATATTGGGTAGCGGGTAATCATCCTTTGGATAGGCTTTGTTCAAGTCCCGATAGTCTACACACATACGAACTTTACCTCATGATTTCGGCATAGGCACTATATTGGCTAGCCATGTGGGATATTCGATCACACAAATGAAGCCCACATTCAGTCGTTCGATCACCTCCTCTTTGACTTTGAGCGACCATTCCGTGCAGAGATTTCTCAACTTTATTTAATCGGCTTGTGATCTAGAAGAGAGGGGATCTCATGTTGAGCTATTTCAGGATCAATGCCAGGCATATAGTCATAGGACCATGTGAGCCACAAATTCCTTTAGCAATTCTTTGAGTTTTGCACGCTCATGCTCGTCAAGGGTAGCCCCTATCCTAATCTCATGTTGTTGGCTACTAGAACCGATGTTAATAACAATAGTCTCTTCTTCATTAAATTGAACGCGGTTATGTTGTTTATTATTAACCTTATTTAGATCAGTTAAGAATTGTTCATTGGTAAAATCATCATCATCAAAAGTTTGATTAGAATCTAAACAGTTAATATAAGGCACAACAAGATACTTAAAATCTTCATTTATTTTATTGATAGGAAAAATAGCATTGAGAACCTCGCCAAAGGAGGTATCGATTAGATTTAAGCAAGGATAGACAACAGAAGAAGAAATAGGGTAAACATTAGGGTTAGGTGGGATTTCAACAGGTAGAACTGGCGCAGCATGACAATTGAGGAGAGGTGTATCAGCAGCTTTAATCAAATGGGATGGATCCAGTGATGTAGTGCCTAAATGAACCATGCAGAGTGTCAGCCCCAGTGTTTGTAAGTTGAATGAGTCCTCGAAGTCACTTTCTTCGGTATCTTTGATTAGATATTGTACATGGTGTTGGGAACTTTCGTTCTATGGGTAGTTGTCTTGGAAAAAGATCTCCATTTTGGGTTTCATATTCTTGTCTGTATGGTCATACCACGACTCCAGAAAGCTGCAAAAGGGGAAGTCTCCAGCCTCTTTGATGAATCGTCCATTCAAGGAGTCACCTTGGATGGTTTGTACGCAGTCTAGTATCCTCTTTAGTCGAGACTGGGGGATCATTTTGAGCTCTTATTCTGATGGTTGATACCCCAGACCACAAGGAGGGAAAGATTTTTTCAGTTAAATGGGATTAAGTATCCATTATTGTCTTTGTCCTAGCCCCAGTCCGGGCATGAAGTGCATGTTTCTGAACTTCTGAATCATATTGACGTTTCCATGAGGGTCGTATATCGGACAAACCCTTTATTTGAAGTCATCTCCTCCCGGGATTAGAAGTGGCTCAACTCAGAATCCTGATAGGAGCATATCATTTGACTCGTGCTGTATCTTAAGGATTGGACTGCTAGTACTTGCACCCTCGACATTATCGTTGTCGCCCAAGACGGTGATGACTCATCCGTCGACGAAGAACTTCAATTTCTGATGGAGTGAGGAAGACACACCCTTGATACTATGGAGCAAAGGTCGTCCGAGCAACATATTAAAATAAGCTGGGATGTCAATAATTTGGAATTCAATGACAGGGTTTATTGGGCCATCCCCTATTACAAGTTTTATGAATTCCATCACCTCCCAGCGGGTATTATCGTAGGCACGTACATTAGCGAAAGATGGAGTGAGGTCAATTTCCTTTAGTCCTAAGCATTTGAAGGTTCTTAATGGGCAGACATTCAAAGGGGATCCATTATCGACAAGAGATAGTGGTACGATCTTCCCCATAACTTCGACGGAGATGTTGAGTGCATGATTGTGGTTTGGGCCAATTCTGGGGATTTCTTATTCGGAGAAGGATAACATTCAGGTAAAGGTCAAGGATCCGACTAAATTTACCGCTTCTTTTGGTGTAGTAGAGAGAGGAATTATGGGTCCAGTGAGCAACTTGATGACGACATTTATGTGCAGCTGAGAAGACATGAAAAGCCCTCATAGAGTGACGTTAGCTTGAGTTTTCTTTAGTTGAACGAGGATCTTGCTCTCCTCGAGGGTCATCTATGGCATAGGAAGGTTTTCAATGCCCTTCCCTTTGTCATTTACTGGTAACGAGCTTGGGGTCTGGTAATGCCTCCCTGATCTGGTCATGTGATTTACCGAAGGAGGGAAGAACATGAATCCTGTTTCCTCATCAAACTCGGGTTGTTCTTCCATATTGCTTATTTTTCCAAGGAGTTCTTTAATTGATATCATCCCACACATATCGGTTACCAGGCCAATTTTCTCGAAAGCGTGTTCTTCATTCGAATCTTCAAATTCTTCCCCCCATTCGGTGGCAACAACTTTGTCTTTCCATGTAAAGTCAATGCATTCCACAACTTCAATGGCTTATTCATAAAGGTCTTCCCATTCTGTGAGGATATGTGAGGGTGAGGGGATCGGGCGCCCTTACAATTTCAGATTATCAAGTAACTCGATCATACTGCAGATGTCGTTGGTTTGCCTAAATAATTATGTCATGATCTAGATAACATCATCTAGGCTTACTTCATCGGTCGGTACTACTCAACAGTCTGACTCTTGGGCCCATTTTTGTTCTTCCAAGAATAGCGTACTGAACCTCTGGCAATCAATGATCATCTATGAGGGAAATTTCAGCCCGAACTCTAGGAGTTGGTTTAACACTTTTGATAATTCCATACTTCCATCTTCCATCTTCAGAATGGGTACGGACAGCGATGCATGCTCTGGTAACGAGTGATAGTGCCTGATCAGTGAGACTAGTAGGGTGTAAGAGAAAATATGGGCAAGTTTGGAGAGGTTTAGGAGAGTATATGGGTGTGATTTGGGTTGAGGGATCAAATTCTGGGTTCATTTATAGGAATATAGCATTGGTATGATTTGAAAGGGTGTTATGAGTAGTGTTTGGCTTAGGATTGGATGGTGGGGAAATGGTACCCCGATCAATTAGACCTTGGATTATGTTTTAGAGGTGAAAGCATTGGTCGGTGGTATGGCCAGCGGTTTGATGAAAGGCGCAATGGGCATCTTCCTTGAAGTTTCTTGGGAGTTGATTTGGCAATGGACGAGGATCCAAGGGTTTGATAAGGTTTCGACTTAGCATGGCTTGATAAACTTTGGAGAGGGGAGCATGGAGCTTGGTGTATTCCTTTTAGACTAGGACATGGCGGATTTCTGGTGCCCCTGAAGTGGTTGGTTGAGAGATGTTGTTAATGGTTGAGACTGCAGTGCTGGCAGGCTTGTCACATTTTCTGGGGGTGAACTGTTCGGACACTTTCTTTGGTTCAACCTCTATTTTAGTAAGACCTTCCTCAATTTATACTCATGCTTCTCTGAGAGA
Source organism: Sambucus nigra (assembly GCA_949130495.1). NCBI lineage: Eukaryota > Viridiplantae > Streptophyta > Magnoliopsida > Dipsacales > Adoxaceae > Sambucus > Sambucus nigra. The sequence goes on along the minus strand of OX422224.1, from coordinate 183,675,651 downwards.
TCAGAAGCAGGGATAGTATTACCCTCCCATCGTTGCTCGGACATGGGGAAAGAAGTTCTTCTTCACTATGTTGACTTGTTCTTCCTCAAAAGGCCGATTGGTTATGGTAGCTGCTTTTTCCCTCCATCGGGCTATGAAGTTACTGACTGATTCCCCATAGTTCTGTTTGAGTAGATCTAAATCACGACGGGTGACCTCAAGCTCTTCGTTCTATTTGTACTGTGATATGAATTCTCGGGCCACATCCTCCCAACTACGGATTCTGCACTCCTCGAGAGACAAAAACCATCAGAGGGCACTATCTTTCAAAGTTTGCTGAAATAATTGGGCCATCACCTCTTTAGAAGCCCCTAGGAGAGTTATGGCACGGTGATAACTGCGAAGATGGACGATCGGGGGTCCACTTCCTCCAAATTTCTCATTATTTTTCATCTTGAACTTCTCGGATAACCTTGCTTTAGGATAAGGAGACATGTGGGTGTAGTCCAGTAATTTCCAGAGATTCGGGCTTGGTCGAACTTCTTAGTTAGTATCTTAAGATCTTCTTTGACTTTGTTCAACTCTTCCTCTTTCGAATCAACGATCACAGGCAAGTTAGCCCCAGGCTGGGCAAGGTTCAACATAGGAAGCTAGGCAGGCGGCGACCCATTAACAGGAGGGGCACGTGGAGCGTGCTGATACTCTTTGGGAACCCAAATAGGATCGGATGGGCCCATAGAGCGAGGGAATAGGGCCTCGGGCTCTTGAGGAACGGGAACCTGGTTTCGTTGCATCTCTCAGACCTCAGTCTGGAGGTTGTCAATATTGGACACGAGCTGAGCTAGGACTTCCATTAGATCCGGATGCACAACAAGTGCTTAGTCTGTGTTCTCCATGGAAAGCGGATGGATACTGGACTCAGAAGAAGTAACAGGCGAATGGACAGAACTCCGGGGTGATTTGACTGAAGATCGAAGCCAATAAGGAGCCAGGCCAAGGGCGTGCGATTGAACGGAAAAGGCGTAAAATGGGATTTAGTTTTTAGAAAAAGAATGAAAATATTTCGAACATTTTTTTTTCTTTTTGAGATTGAAAGACAAAATATTTTTGGATTTTTGATAAAGAAGGGAGAAACTTTTTAAGATTTTTGATAAAGAAAGGATAAATGTTTTTGGATTTTTGATAAAGAAAGGAGAAATGTTTTTTTGATTTTTTTGGGAGACGGTCTCAGCATGATTATTATGATTATTATGTTCTCACTTGTATTAAATTCTCCTAAATGAAAAATGAAATGCCAGACGGGACCTGAGCCTGGAAAATTTAGGTTTATAGCATATGCAAAGCTATGGATGGACTTGTAACCCGACTCAAGGGAAGGGTCCCATTTTAAAAATGAGCGAAAATTTGGGCGGCAAGCCGACCCGATTTTACGGCATAGTTTCGGGTTAAAACTGGCAATCCTATATGTGTGTCCTAGGCTTGATACCTATATGCGGGTATGCAGTTGGTTGGGTGAATCGAAAAGGGTTTCCCTCTTTGGCGTGGCTTCCACGATATATGTCTTGCTTTTGAGGGAAATCGATACGTGTGGACAAGCTATTTGATATACCTGAGTGTATGTGAATTGACTCACTATATACCTCGTGGGGACGGTATGTTTGAGAACGAATTCGATATACTCGGCGTACGTGAATGAGTTTCCTGCGATATACCTCCCGTTATGACTTCGGTCAAGCAGGACGATGCGGTGGAACCGTTCGATATACGTCGAACGTACTAGGCCAATGGAAGGTGAGAGACATATCGCTTAGGCTAACTTCTCCCTTCTGTACTAGCGCCCATCACGAAGTGACCCTCCAGTTACTGGACATAATTTGGTCAATTACAATGCTCTTTAGTGATGTCGTGTGAATCAAGCATGATTCTCTTATTAGTATCTTATAATGAGAATGTCTTTCTTGATTATGCCAAACAGGGAGCAAAGTACAAGTACCAATGGTACACCAAGTATGGATGGGTGATGCGTGCAACATATGGATATATGTGATCCTAGGTGCACGTGGTGTGAAGTGTACAAGGAGAATTTTTCTACAAGTGTGTGAATAGAAGCATAAGTATGGGGTACACATAGAAAAGGGGAACATGCAAAATGGGAGAAAATATAAATAAGCATAACATCCATGTAAATAAAGTCTAGCCCTCAAAATAAAATCCCCAGCGGAGTCGCCACTATGGCCATCCACCGATCCTCGCGACGGGTGAGAGAGGAGGATCCTAGGTCCCGTGCGTCCCTCTCGGGAGCGCTTCGACCGGCGTCGTTGACGAGGTGAAAAATGTAGAGAGATGGAATCGCCAGCCTATTTTACTCAAAATAGACAAAAGAAAGGGATCCATCCCGAAGGACAACATCCAAAGGCGTACTGATACATACGAAACCAAAATGATTCAAAAAGGGTCCGGAGGCTAAGTTACGAAATGGGAAGGTGTTAGGCACCCATTCCGCCCTTACGGTCTCTCATGGATTTTTTGCTATTTTCCTTTATTTCCCCGTGATATGTGTGCATGTGTATATGTAGTGGGGATATGAATCATCGGCTTGTATCATGGAAGATATAAAGAGAGTCATCCATAGGAATGTTCATACAGATAATATTAGAAAATAGGATTTATGCGACTATCCTTGCGTTGATCGTTATAATGGAATGATAACGCATGTGAAATAATACGCCACTAAGAACAAATATATATATATATATATATATATATGTGTGTGTGTGTGTGTGTGTGTGTGTGTGTGTGTGTGTAAATGTATAGAATCTAAGAGAATTGAGTTTAGAGAAAATACAAAATGAAAGAAAAAGTAATAATAGGACTCAGGTTTTACCCCCCGAGATGCCTATGTCGCCTATAAAGGCATCAAAGTCTACGTAATTGACATGCAAAACGAGGGGTGGGGTTTATCCCACAAATGCAACCAGGGCTTCTCTTATGTGTGTGTGTAGAAAAAGTGTTTTAGCTGTGAGAAAGGTGTAAGAAAAGTGTGAGAATTCCCGTTTGGAATTTATGAACAAACCCTCTTTTTCTTATTTTTTTTGAGTTTTTATTTATATGAAAATAAAAGATGTGCAATAATACTAAATAAAAAGTATACTAGGATATGTCAGATGAGAGAATAAAAGAGCTAAGTAATAAAACAAGTAAATGCGAATTTATGAGAATTTAAGGAGAGAATTGAGAAAATTGGACCATCTTAAAGATCTTGAGCTTGATCTTGAATATTGGAGAGCAGCCCTTGCACTTGGATGATGATGAAGGGTAGTTAATTCACCAAGTTTGATGAAAAGGATGATGAAAAGTGAAGGTTGGAAAGGGATTTGGATGTGGAAATCACGCTGACTTTGAGAGAGGTTTTCTGGATTCGTTGAGGGTGAGGTATTTTAGATCTAGGCCCCCCTTGCAATGAGGTCAGGACCTCATATTTATAGGCCCAGGTCATTACCAATCGGCATAGCCCTGGTCCTGCCAATCGGCAAGTGTATTTAGGCACACTGCCGATAGGTAGGGTCTCGGACCTGTCGTTTGGTAGTCTCTTTCAGGCTCCTTCGGAAAATCAGTCATAGAGCGCAAACCGTTGATCCAAATAGTGTACGGGCAAAACCGTTAGAAAGGTAATTTAGATACCTTCGAAAGTCCTTTGGACCGCTCCCAGGTTCGGGATTTGACTTTGGGTCAAATATCGCTCTGAAGCGCTCATCGGTCCTTTGGACGAGGATACTTCGGACGTAAATGAATCGTTCGTCCGTATGGTAAGTTAGAATCACGCACGAGGTGGACCGTTGGAATGTTTAGGAGATGTACTTTGACATTCCAAAGAGTTTGACCCGATTTGGGGAGTTGAATTTGGTCAATTTGGCCCTGGAAGCATTCAATGAACTCTCTAAATAAAATAGATCGTTCGTCTGTACCGTAAATCAGAATCAGGCACAATCTGAATCGTTGGAAAGGGGTTTTAGTTCCCTTTGAAGATTCATTCAGTCTCAGTCGAGCTGAAGAGTTGACTTTGGTCAAACGGAGCCCGGGAGTGCTTGGTGGCCTCCTAATTGAGTTTCAGGAGAAAACGGGTCATTCGTCCGCATGGTAAGTAAGAATTGTGCATGGGATGGACCATTGGAAAGGGGATTCAGTGCCTTTCGAAGATTCATTCAGTCTTGGTCGAGCTGAAGATTTTGAATTTTTGGTCAATTGGAGCTTGGGAGTGTCTGATAACCTCTAGGTCAGTACTCGGGGTATGACTTGAGTTTGCAATGATGAAGGGAGGTTCTCGGGACCTAAGGAGAGGTTAGGGGCTATTAGAATGGGGTGTCTACAAGTATTTCAAGACTTTTTAGACCAGTTTGTGGTAGTGTATATTAGCGACATTAAAGTCTATTCGCGAACCGAAGTTGATAATGCTGAACACTTGAGATTGGTCCTGCAGACACTACGGGATCATCAACTATATGCAAAGTTTGAGAAATGCGGTTTCTGGTTATAGGAAGTGCAGTTTTTGGGTCATATTATGACGGCTGAGGGTATTTTCATATACCCAACCAAGGTTACAGCGGTGAGGGAATGGGGTTAGCCCACGACTCCGACTGAAATCCATAGCTTTCTGGGTCTGATGGGATATTATCGTCGTTTCATTAAGGTTTTTTCGAAGATTACTGTCCCTTGAATGAACTTGACCCGAAAGGTAGTGTGATTTGTTTAGGACGATTTCTGTCAGCTAGATTTTGAGGAGCTAAAATACAGATTGACTTCTGCCCCTGTACTCGCATTGCCGAGATCGGGAGTAGAGTATTTAGTCTTTACTAACGCATATCTATAGGGATTAGGGAGTGTGTTACAACAAGAGTATAGGGCCATTTCATACGCGTCTCGCAAGCTTATGTCCCATGAGAAGAATTATCCCGTACATGATTTGGAACTTGACACAGTAGTGTTTGCCTTAAAGATATGGAGGCATTACCTCCTGGGTGAGAAATTTAGTCTCTTTATAGACCAAAAGTTGTTGCAATATTTGTTCACATAGAAAGATCTAAATATGCGATAACTTCGGTGGTTCGAGTTTGTAAAGGACTACCAATTCGATATTCACTACCACCCAAACAAGGCAAATATGATAGCTGATGCGCTGAGTCGAAGACTCGTGGGGCAGTTGGCGGAAGTGTGGAAAGATAAGTTGAAGGAACTTGGCCAGGATGATGCTGTAGCTAGAGTGTGCATGTCGGTGTTAACCATTACGCCCAAAATAATTATGCGAGTAGTGAAAGAACAGGTAGGGGATAAAGACTGTCAAGATCGGGTACAACAAGTATTAACTGAGGGAGCAGAGTCCTACTCTATTAGTTCTCAGGGTGGGTTACGTTTCCATGGAAGAATTATAGTCCTAGACGATGGAGACTTGAGACGTGCTGTCATGACAGAATCCCATGGTTCGAGATTTACAGCACATCCCGGTGAGGACAAAATGAACCAAGATATGCACCGTCAATATTGGTGGGAAGGAATTAAAAGGGACATTTCTGAGTTTGTCTCCCAATGTGCCACTTGCAAATTAGTGAAGGTGGACCACCAGCGACCGAATGGAATGTTGGAACCATTGGAGATACTAGTGTGAAAATGGGAGAGTATATTGATCGATTTTATCACAGGATTGCCAACGATGAAAAGTGGGCATGATTCTATTTGGGTCATTTTCAACCGCCTGACCAAATCGGCATACTTCCTACCGGTACGGACGGATTATAATACGACCCGTTATGCTCATATTTTCATAGCAGAGATTGTGAGACTTCAGGGGCTGCCAATCAATATAGTATCCGACCGAGATGCAATTTTTGTACCCCACTTTTGGCGAAGCTTCTAAGAGGCGATGGGAACTGAATTATGGTTGAGTACATCATACCATCCGCAAACTGACGAGAAAATAGAGAGAGTCAACCAAATGTTGGAGGATATGCTTCGAATGTGCATACTTGATTTTAAAGGAGGATGGGGGTAATACCTTTCGCTGGTCGAATTTGTATACAATAATTGGTACCAATTCATAATAGGTATGGCACCGTATGAGGCATTGTATGGACGACCGTGTCGATCACCTTCTTTTTGATGGAAGTAGGAGATAATAAGCTCCTTGGACCTGAAATGATCCAAGATACATCTTCAAAGATCGAGCTTATTCGAAATCGCATACGGATTGCACATGATCGCCAGAAAAACAATGTCGACGCAAATTGGAGGCATGTGGATTTGGAAGTGGGGAATCACGTTTTATTGAAGGTGTCTCTAATGAAAGGTGTTATGCGATTCAGGAAGAAAGGCAAATTTGTGCCAAGATATATAGTCCATTTTCCCATTATTGAAAGGATAGGCCGCATGGCATATCGACTTGTGTTGTCGGGACACCTGCAACTAATTCATGATGTATTCAATGTTTCATCTTTGAAGAAGTACAAAAGATATGAGGGGGATCATTGGCATGTTCCCTTGGACGATATTGAGTTGCAACCCGACATTTCATATGAGGACCAACCGATTGCCATTTTAGACCACGATGCGCATAGATTAAGATCAAAGGCAGTGCCCTTGGTTCTAGTCCAATGGGGGCACCATAATGCCAAGGAGTCAACTTGGGAATGAGAGGAGGATGTCCGAGAAAAGTACCCACACCTGTTTTTACCAGGTACGCCTAAATTTTGAAGGAAAAATTCCCATGTAAGGGGGGGAGTATGTAATACCGCTTACTTTTGAGTAATTATTTTTATATAAGTTGCCATGTGGCTTAGTCAGTTAAAATAAATGGAAATTGAATTAAATATTAATTTATATGATTTAAGAGTTAATATATATGAATGTTGATATTTACTGTTATGTGAATGTAAATAGCGTAATATTATGCTACTTTACGTCGTTGCGCATTAAAGCGACGATTATGGCTTATATCCCAATAGGACTATTTAAGAAAGGTAATATGACGTTGGGATAGGAAATTATAAACAATATCTCGTATGTTAGTTTAGAGGGAACGGTTAGTCCGGGAACGCTTGAGATAGTCAAAATAACCAAAAACTCATGGACTTAAGTGTATTTGAGCTATTTGGGTATTTAGTCTTGCAAGATCAATTAAAGCACATTTTTGTTTAACCTAGAAAGAGATAGAGAGAAGTGAGAGCTTGATAGAAAGAAGAGAAAAGAGAGAGTTTGGTGTTTCTAGCTTGGAATCGCTTCAACGAAGAAGAATCCGAGACTACAATCTTGACTCATTTTTGTTTGTGTTCTTGAGTTTTAACACATTAGTGGATTTTGGGGATTTTGGTGTTTGAACCCTTAGTTATATGATTTAAACATGATTGGAGTTATATATATTGGTGGGGTGTCATGTAGGAATGATTTGGTGAGGTTGATGGTCGATAATAGTTGCTGTAGTTGAAAGAAGATGAATTGGGAATTTAGGTTTCTTCATAACCCGTAGCCAAAATTGGGCAATCTGACCCAGGCGAATCGATTCGCCCCTAGCAAATAGATTCGCTAAAATGGTAGGCTACAGGTCTGAGTTTGGCGAATCTATTTGGGCAGTCCGAATCGATTCAGCAAAAAAATAGGAAGCTTGGTTTTCTCGATCGAATCTATTCGGATGGGGTGAATTGATTCGCTACCAAGATCGAATCGATTGGGTCAGGGCGAATCGATTCAGAAAAGATGTTGTTTTTCCAATTGTTTATAACTTCAATTCTACTCCTTTTCTTTTGGGTTAAGGCTTAGGATCCTTCTCTTACGATGTATTAAGGAGTATCATGACCTCATATAAGAATAGCGGTACACTAGGATAGTAAGGGAGTGTCCGGGCTTATTTCGGGGACTAATTATAGGAGCATAATGTCTATTTTAGTCTAGTAAATGAGTGTAGGACCAGTGTAGAGTTGATTAGTGTCGTGTTGGACCTTCAGGTGCTAGTATGATAGTAATTATCTCTTTTAGCCAAATTTGATGCACATATGGTTTCGAAAATAAGAATCGTGTGTTTGTGTTAATATATTTTGTGACTATGGCACATTCACACATACCTCTCTAAATGATATCATAGGGGAAATACATGAAAGAGATGAATCCACTGGCTAATAATTTAGGGAGAGTATAGTCCTCAGGCCATGGCACCGGTCGTTACATTGTATGATTATTTTATTCGAAGTGAGGTAATTTCGGGTATGGTTACGTCTCACTTTTGAAGATGTATGGCCGCTTCCCACTCATTATGATTTAGGGTACCTAGGTGGTCTTAATCATAGGCCCTGGAAGATGATAGAAATTAGGGTCGCATCTAGTGGGGTGACTCCCGGAAGGATGGTCTCAGAACCATTATATTATATGATTGTAACTGTTCTCACGGAAATGGTATTTCACATGAATGATTAAATGAAATTGTGAACCACGTTAATTACATAAGATACTTTCTGATTAAATAGATTGTGAGGAAATATTGAATTGGTAAACTTGATAGGATGAATAGAGTTAGGTTACTCCTATTAAGTAGACGGTTAAATGAATTGTACACGTTAGGATGTGCACTTAACTGAGAGGTGAGGATGATACTATGAATGAAGAGTGAACTTAACTTATTTATGAAAGTTGGCATTCTTAATTGTTATGCATTTTATTCACATGTATATCATGACAAACCGGGCCCTAATCCATTCATATTTCCTCTTATTGTGTGGTTCTTATTTACGTTCAAGTGCTCCGTCGCATGGGCGCCCGCTTTGACTTTCCTTTCTAGTGTTAAGGAGCTACGACATTTTGCATATGTTGTAGGATTTTTGTTGTAGACGCATCAGTCTCTTTTGATACTCTAGTTATGATCCGTCTGTATATTCAGGCATGTGGTCCAAGTCTATTATTAAAATATCGTTATAGTTTGTGTAACCCTTTTGTATTAGTCTCATTCCATATGGACCTAGGGTGATTAACAATGTGATGTCTTTTATGGAGGGTATTTTTAAAAGTAATAATCTTTCAAAGCTTACCCTTTTCAAGGATTCCACTGCAATTTGTGGCCAACTTCAAAGGTTCCCCAGAAGAAATTAGCAAAAATCTTTTCAATCTCTTTGATGTCCGGCTTAGGGGGATCCAAGACTGGGAGCTTTGGAAAGTTAGAAAGAAGGCACTCTTTGATGGTCTCATTCCATATGGCCCTGGGGTGATTAACAATGCGATGTCTTTTATGGAGGGTATTTTTAAAAGTAATAATCTTTCAAAGCTTACTCCTTTCAAGGATTCCACTGCAATTTGTGGTCAACTTCAGAGGTTCCCCAGAAGAAATTAGCAAAAATCTTTTCAATCTCTTTGATGTCTAACTTAAGGGGATCCAAGACTAAGAACAGATAAATGGGCATATCAAATCACTATTTAATATTTCTTCATCATAACTGTTAAACAATTTGAACTTCAAACAAATTTATTCACAAATCCATATGTATTGTACCATTACCAAATATGTTTTCATCAATTAATCTTTTTAGCTTCAGTCAGTAAATTTTTTATCTCTGTTTCTATATACCATACATAGGTTCATGTCATTTGTTATTCGTTGTTTGTATACGCCTATATACTATAGTCAATTCCCCTGATGTCGAGGTATTTCAATGAATACATATAACTTAAAGAGGTTTCCAGGTTGACAAGTAATAGTTTCACAAAAATTAGCATGGTTAGGTTCAAGGTATATTAAATTTGTAAGGAGGCCAATTGATTTTGGAATAAGGCTGTAACAAAAAATATAAAACACCATTGTGAAGGTCGAATGCAATCATATACCAACATTTTTTTGTAAAACTTCAATTTCAATCCATCGGGCACTGGAGAATAATCATCATCCGTGCATAACATAAAATTCTTTACTTCCTCTAAAGAAGTATCAAAGTTCAGATACTCATTATCTTCTATGGAAATAGATGGATCAATTATCTCTATGAAATCAAGATTAACATACTTCTCAGATACTTCAAACTGAGCTTTGAAAATATTCAATGCCTCCGATTTTATGCCTTCTCGATTGAATATCGAATTCATCTCTCGGATTACATATATCTGGATTGCTACTATTTTGGGGACCGTTGACTCAATATGGAGAGCCATAAATAAATAAATAAATAATTGAATAATTTTTTTTTTCAATTTATAGTTCTATCCAACAGTTGAAAACATGGATTTCATATGAGGGTATATTATGTAAAGCCCATATGCGTAATACAGTCCATGGCTTACAATTCTATATCTCTTTTTAACTGGACCAAATTGAACATTAATGGTCTTCATTCGATAGATTCAAATGTTGCTGCTATTGGAAGAGTCTTTAGAAACAATCGAGAATTTGTGAGATGGGCATTTTGTAAAGGTATTTATCCTTATTCTGCATTCTACTATGAGTTGTTCACAGTTAATAAATTTGTTCCTAATCCTTTTCACAATCTGTTTGTCACCTGTACCACTGATTTATCACAAATGTCGTTGGTTCATTTATTTTGATACACTAATTGTTGACACAACCTTCTTTACAACCTGTTTGTGATTATATGTTTCTATCACGCAAGTATCGTACTTCATTGCTGTCAATTTCATAATCTATGTGTTGTGACCTGACACTTTCACATATGCAGTTTCTCATTACTAAATTATACATCTATATGCTCAAAACACATTACAAAATAATTCTTTTCTACTTGACACGAACACGCACATCATAATATTGTCTTTACCTAATTGACCAATAAATTTTACGCCTAATTCAAAACACCAGTAAATCATGAATCACACAACTCATTATTTTTACACAAACAATACACAAAACTCAATTTCATTTCAAAAAACACCAACATGTTTTTTCCATTTTCTAAATTACACTATTAATAAGCATCTTACTGCTTTCTCATTATTATCTTTATTGGCTACTACAATGTCAATTAAATTTTACTCTAACTTTACTTGGTTGGTAGCAAAGACGTAATCTTTCATTTCTACCGATCTAAATTAAAAATTTGAGTTTTAACTTAAAGATAGATTGACAACCATGATGATATTTTTAAGTTGCATATTCTGCAATACTGATACAATTTTGACAGTTAAAGTTGCTTTTGCAATAATGATGTTCTCTTTTATTCGGTAACTATCAAATTCCTTGGAATTTTCTCTTTTAAATATGTAGTTTCTCCTTAATATTTTATACATCTACATGCTCATAACGTTACACTTATTCCCAGAATATTATGTCTCATCATATTCATATCCAATGCCTTTTTACAAACGATTTTTAACCATGGTAAGAAGGGATCCATTTTATAACAATCATTCACATATAGTTTTCGTCTTTTTGCACATCACTTTGATTTCACAATATAGCTGCAATGCTGTAGCCCATTGAGATCTTTGGTCCCCTTGGGGTGCCCACATATTGAGTAATATCATTCTATAATTTTCTTTGACACCATATTTCATCAATAATCATTCCTCCTAACTTTTTTAAACTCCTATTACATTAACACGGACATCATAATGATCAAATACCATTCTTACTTCCAACTAATCCTACATCTTACAACATTTCAAATAGTCAAAGTGAGGGAGATCTTAGATCGCTTGAAGATATCTTGGATCTTCATTCAGACTCTCCAACTGAGGTATCCCCTTTTAAATATACATTTCATTTTTCTCCTTCATTATCTACTTATAATATAAATATTATATACTTCAAAGGTTATATATGTCATTTGCCACGCAAGGATCACAGGTGTAGAAGAACATAGTGGTTGGTATTATGCAGCATGCAATCACTGCAACAAGAAACTTAAACATTATATGACTTCTTTCTTTTGTGAAATATGCAGCAACGATAATCTAATTCGTTCACCAAGGTATTATACTCTTACAAGTCATTTTCATTTACTTTTCTATCCATCAATTTCTAACAACCTACACTTCTCCATAAATAGGTACAAAATTCAAATCTCCATCAAGGACCAAAAAGCTTGCACCACATTTGTACTCTTCAACAAAGAAGATGAATCTTTATTAAATGTCCAATGTTCTGAGGTTGAAAAAATTGATCATAGCGTTTGCGTATGTTGTTCCTAATAATTTATAATATTCTATCACTACATTCATTTTACACATTCTTTATTCACACATACTACTTTTACTATTTTCCCCAGGACACAAAGGATCCACTTCCACTTGCAATCACAAGGATCATCGACACCTCTCAAAAATTCTGCCTCAAGCTGAATAACTACAAATTAATACGTGGTTATGAAAACTTCACCGTGTCAAGCATTTTTAATGATTCTTTAAATGAAAATACTTATATTAGTAACCACACCATTCCAAAGGTATTTTTTACATACTCACTACGTATATATTCAAATTTTTTTGCTTACTCTAATCATATCCCATTTAAATAAAACAAAACAACTCCAATCTCAACAACACAAGATCCAATCATTATCATAGATAATGAAAGTTACTATCACGGAACTGATGTTGAAATAGAAAATCCTTCTAAAAGGAAGCGTCCTTCAAGGTCTTTTCACTTTATTTTCAATTTATATTCTTTTCACCTTTATAATACAATATTATCAAATAATTTTAACATATATTCTTCTTTCTCCGTAGGAACATTGGGGAAAGGAAAAAAAGGATGTTGTAGCTTCATTTTCAGGATCTCCATCTTCATCAACTTATTATAACTTCTTCTACTTCATCCACTTTCTATTTTATTATCTCTCACTATGTAATACATTGACAATATTTCTAAATATTTCTACTTGAAGTTTACTGATCACTAATATTCATCATTTTAACTGAATTTTAGTTTTTTTTCTTTCTAATTACAATTTCATACTTCGATTCCTTTATTATGCATTAATTTACGTCTAAACCGCGCATCGCGCAGGTTTCCAACTAGTATTTTAAAAGACAATGTACATGTGCTCTATTAAAGTTTAATTTCTTTTGTGTTATTAAGAGTCAAGTACTTGGACTACCATATTATTTTTTTTATTCTGAGGGTGAACTACTTTAGGTTTATAATGGTTGTCTAGAGTTTATTAAGTATTTTTCTACAAATATTGCTTACTAAAAGGGGGTTTATATACATTATTCTGATTGTTCTAACCATTTACTATGATTTTATTTACATTTTCATGTGTTTCATGTCTTTGTTTCATTCTAATCACCGTTTTAATTGACTTATTAAGTGTTGAGTGTTCTATTTTTTACACCATCTATTTGTTCAAATGCCTGACCAAATTATAGTTTTTTCATGATTTATATTTACCTGTAGTATGTTATAACTGATTTGTGACTCGAAATTATCTTTCACATTTTCGTATTGATTTTTATGCAGAGCTTAGACCTCAGAATAGGTGCAGAATCTTATGAATTCCAATGCAAGGGGACTTCATGAAATTTGTTGTGAGTGGCCTTTAATAAATAAACTCATGTGTGCCTTTGTTATAATAGGCATTTCTTGAAGGTGCGCTTTAACCTTACTGATGTTGATTTTAATTGTGTTAGTTTACACTTCATGCTTAACATGGTTTTCATGTTAGTAGAGGTAAGATGTTTTCCATGTTTGATTTTATTCATTGATTGTAAAGTATATTATCATTTTGACAATTCCTCTTTATTAAAAACGACAGTTCTTTTCAAAGTCATGAAAATGCAAACAAATATTTGCAAAGCCTAATTCATATCATTATGAAGGATTGATTTATAGAACGACTTCTTTGCACGAACGACTTTTAAAATAACACAGACACGGGGGATAAACACAAATAGTTTCATTATCTTGAGTACACTATTTCACTAAAGTATTATTTATTCATTCATTTGTGTGTGTAGTTTAAAATTTTAGTAACTTTTGTTTTAAATTTTTCTATCATATTCACATGTCAAAGTCATTTCATCAAAGATTAATTTAATTAGAATTCTTACCCAAATTATTTCCTCGTTAATATCTTTTTCTCACATGGAGGAAGAGGGAGAAGGACTCTCCCCAAATGTTTTGGTTGTTCGTTGTTCTATTACATAATTTTCTAAGCAAGGAGAAAAAAAATTAATGATAATGTATGTAACATTCAATTTATCAAATATTAAGTTGTTTATTGTTTTGAACATTTCCATTTCTTACTTTCTCATATTTTTCTTTACAATATATTCTTTAAGAATTACATGTTGATTCAAAATTGCATTTCAAGAATTATACACCTTCCTCGGTGATACTTTTTGTGATCCTACCACTTATTTATCATCTTTTTCTTCCATCCACCAAATGTTAATCAAGTAGTCATAGTTTCTCTGATTTGTTTGTAATACCCCGTATTTTCAGAATAAAATATTATAACGAAAAATCAATTAAAAATTTTGTATTAAATTTTAGAATGAATTAAATCGGAGGGATTTAAATTTAAATTAATAAAATTTTAAAGTGAGAATAAATATTTTCCATAATTCCATAATTATACGACTCAACTGGGAATGATGGGTTCACTCTTGAGAAATAAATCGTATAATAATTAACTTATGGTTGGGCATTGATTAAGCATAATACATATGGGTATGTTAAATACAAATATTCAGGTTGCATTTTGGAAGGTTCTATTGACTCGTTTAGGTGTTTCAGATCTTTAAAAATGATCCTTGGGTATGAGTATACTAATTGGGTAACTTTTGGGTCATTTGAGTAGTGGGTTTGGACCCATCTGGGGGTCCAAAGTTAAGGCATAAGCCCCAACTCATAAAAAAAAGCCTTAGTTATATTAATTACGAGTTTAATAACTCACTCTCAATGTATCCAAGATCCCTAGGTCACACATTTGAGAAGATGAGGTAAGAACCCTAGTTGTGGAATTGGGAAAGGAATGATTCAAGAGAAAGATTCAAGAAATCATCCAAGACCTCAGGAAAGAATTCTCTTGCTAACTTTATTTAGTCCAAATTATTTCTTAATTCGTCTTGTATTCCATGTAGAAATTCTGGAAATTTAGGAATTTTTGATGATTTGATGATGACATTTAAATATATTCGTAAAGGGGTTTAATTATGATAATAGAAATGTAGAATTTAGGAAGGTAGATTATAAGGGCTTCAATTGATAGAAAAATCATGTTATAGGACCCTTGTTATGATTATTATAATGATTCTTATGTAGAAGATTTCATCCCTAAACACCTTTTGAAACTGAGGTTCTATAATCTGGGACGTGAAATGGATATTAAATCATGTAATAAATGATCCCAAGAGGGTAAACGAGGTCATGGGAACCCTAATTTGAATTTTATTAAGAAATAAGTCTTTATATTTGGGTTTAGGTGGAGAAATTGTATTGACGAGCTTTAAAAAAATTCTAGGAAGAAGGGGAGGTTCGCCCAGGGGGAAACCGGCTCGTCCCTTGTTCGAAGCGGTTCGGTTTTCAGGGGTTCGGGCACGGGGTATGCCACTAGGTCTGGGGGATTTTTAAAAGTTCATACGAGTTAGTGGGACCATATTTGGACAATCGTAGAATTTTTTAAAAATGGAAATGATGTGATATTAATAAAGGGAGCAAATTAAATTAACTGGATGGTTAAGGGATCTCTTTAATTAACGGTCATTTAATCAATTAAATGTGGATAAGTTATTAAATGAGGATTACTACGGGAGATGATCGAGTCGTAAAACCGAGCGTCCGTGTAATACGCTAGTCGTTGTTATCGGCTTCCAACCTCAATACAAAAAAAACCTAAACTTTTAACTACACTTTTATGGAGTATAGTAGTAAGTCTGGGTATCGAATCCACAGGGAATGTTTTATAGAATTTAATTGATTTATTACTTCTAAAATAAAAGTGAAAAAGATGATGATGGTTGACAAGGGGAAATAAGTTGGAACAAATTTATAAAACTAATTAAAATGAATGAGGAAATAGGTTGGAATACAATCCCCCAATCCCTAGTAATTACCCATTAGAATACTAGAATTGTAAATTATAAATTTGAATGAATCCAGTCTTTATAGATCCTAAGCATTACATATATGAGGTTCAAGCCCGCATCATATGAAATCAAAGATAAATATAAAGCGGTGCTAAATAATTACACGCACATCATATTCTTAAATATCCCAAGTACCTAGGGCAAGAGAGATTAAAAGATCTAGGATGATTGTGAACTTCTCTTACACGATTCTTTCAAATTTAAATTTAAATTCTATTTCCTATGTAGATAAATTACATCGGGATGGGTTCATGCATCCCAACCCTTAAAAATTAGCTAAACATGATGAAAACAAAAGAAAACTCTAACAAACATTGTTAACAATTTGCAAAACAATTGAGAATTGAATGGAAAAATAAAATAGAGAATAGAAATTGATACTTGTATTTAGCAAGAGGAGAAAGAAATGAATTTGAATCCAGCAAAACTTCTTCTTCAAACTTACAACTAGGGTTTATGAAAACTTCTACCAAAGAAAACTACAATCTAACTTTCTCTCTCTAATCCTACTCCTACCCTCTAGAATTTGACTCCCTCTCTCTAGAATTCAACTCTCTTGAAAATGAGGTAGGGCTTGGTCTTTTATAGCACCAAGTTGCACGAATTAATCATCAAATTTCGCTTGTGGAACAAGTTTTTGCCAACCAATCACCATAAAATCTGCATAATTAATGACAGAAATCCGCACATCCAGACTCTTCATTATCGCGCAACTTCAAAATATCGTAACTTCTTCACCGTAGCTCGGATTGATGTGCCGTTTTCTCCAGTATTCTTGTAATTTAGAGATCTTCAACTTTCTAGTTGGACCCACCTCCGGACTAAGGCTGAAAAATTATGAAAATTCCCTTCAACTCTCCATTTCTTGGTTTCTTTCACTGTTTTGAGTTCTCCTTCGCACTAACTTGCATGAAATACCTGTAAAACACATGAGAAATATACAAAACATGAAATACTTGCCAAAAAAGGTTAGTAGCATAAATACGAGACAAATTCAAGCTATTAACACTACACGGGATCATAAAAATACCGAAATTAAGGGGATAAATATGAAGAATATGCGCCTAATCACACCCCCTAACTTAGAACTTTGCGCGTCTCGAGCAATGTAAATGAATCCTATCAATGCTCAACTCTTAATAATCATTTTATTGGGATAAAATACATTTTTCGCGGGCAAGCGATTGCATTTAGCGTATGCAATAAGCCTTTAAACCCCTAGGTTACCCTAGTAGGACGAGTTTTGTCTCGTGAGGGTTTGCAGTGAATACACCCACAAAATTCTTTATTGACTCAAATAAAGATCAAAATACTTAAAAATTGTACAATTTAAAATTTTCGAAAAATACTCACCATAAATTCATATTCAACTGTCTCAAACCGTAGTGTGTGTGTGTGCAAAGCCAAAAATTAAACCTCAAATTTCCACCGATTGAGCATTACGTTACTTTCCGAAAATTCGTTTTGATTCAAATTCTTACGGATGCACTCATAAACGAATCACTCGGATTGTGGTTATTTTCTCTCGGTATGCATGATATAAAGAGTAAATATAATGGACACAAATTCATGCATACATAATTGAAAAGAAGGAAATTTATGGTGAAAAGATCTCATCATAGGAATACAGTTATTTGGAAATGGGAACATCACCTCTAATTCACACCATTTAATCTCTCATATTATCTTTTCATGTCTTAGCTCTCCACGCGGTAACCAATTTCGCCATTCGGACTCGGTTAGGACTTTTGGGGGTTAAAAGGTGTAAAGGGTAAAAATGGGAATGGATGGAATGTTCGGAATTGGAAAATGTCTTTACGATGTCCATTAGTGCTTTTTCGGGCATTTGCTCATTTTCTCTTTCTTTTTTTTCTATTTTCTTTTTTTTTCTTTTTTTTTGCTTGCTAATTTTTTTTTTCATTTTTTTTCCTATTTTTCTCTTGCCCCTTTTTATGCACACTTTGGACTTACTTGATGAATTTTCTCTATTTTCCCAATTCCGGGCTATTTGGGTTTTTCGGGTTATCAAACGAAAGGGAATATTTTATTAGGCTCAAATTGGGTTGCAAAGGGATAATTTTGTTTTTCATAACTTTTTATGGCTAATATATTTGGGTAACAAACGAGGGCCTACTTCATTGTCCAAATTGCTAATCACATTACCATATGCATCTCGAGATTAATTAAGTTTAGAGATATATTTAGCACGAATTTCGAGACAACATTTCACACATTTCCATAACCGATCAAAACAAAGGATTGAGATCATCAACGACTTATTAAAACACTGAAAAGGACTTTGAGTTAATCATAAACTCGGATTGATTTACAAACTCATAAAAAAGTGAAAGGCTCAAAATCTCACCGGGTTTGATCAATCTCCACACTTATTCGTTAAGTCATCAATTCTCTTTCAATTTCCATCTTTGGTCAATTTTGGCTTAGTGCAATTTGATTGTTAACAATTTGAGACTTTAAACAGAATAAAGGTGATATTTTTGAAAATTTTAAATTCCAATTTTTATTTATTTTGAACAAAAATATTTTTGGCTTTTTTTTTCAATTTTTTTTTTTTTTTTTAAAAACACACTTGGAAAGAACATGTGATCGAATCAATGAATCTAAACAATAAATGGGAAGAATATTCCACACCCCCTAACTTAAATGTTGCATTGTCCTCAATAAAAATCAAGAACACAACATAAAGAGAGGAAAAGAAAGATATTACCCAAATGGAGCGATCCACGATGAGTGCGAGTCCATTGAATCTACAAAACATGTTAGAACCAAGCATAACAAAAATAATAACAAAATCTTTAACTAATGACACTACACTATTAAAAAAGGAAAGAAAAAGAAAAAGAAAAAAACTAATTATGTACAACCTACGATTTGAACTTCTAATAACTCATACACTAGAAGTCGAAAAAGTTGAGGGTCCACCCAAAATACAATTTGACTTTGAGGGATTAATGGTGTACCCTCACTATAAAGCATGCCTCCCAACAAATAAGAATTCCGTTTGAAAAACGGAAGGCATGTGCAAAGGTTAAAAAATGAACCATCACCAATTAAAAAATTTAGAGGGATAATGAAGGATTTGGATGCATAAGAGGACAAGTCCCATTGGGATCCAAGAAAAATATAATCACTTCCCAAAGATTTTTCAAGTAGTATGGAAAGCGGAGAACACAAACTAAAAGAGTCCATCTTGGAAAACAATTCAAGCATAGAGTCCTTGTCCTCAAAATATTCTCCCTCAAAATTTTCAATTTGATCTGGTGGAGTGACACGTCTAAGTGTATGGCCCATAAGATGAAGCATCTCAAAATAACATTCCCATACAAGAAGCGGATCAACATTCTTAAGGCATTCATCCAATTCTTGTGATGGATTTAATGGTTCGATAATAGTGGGGACACAATGAGACAAATGATCTTCAACCTCAATAGGTTTTGAAATATTTATAAGAGGTTGATATTCAAAAGAACTTGGATCACTATCAATGATTTCATTCTCAAAAGTATTAGGTGAAGCGCAAGTCTCCTTCTCTAAGTTGTCCAAATAATCACTCAACTCCTTGCAAGTTGTTAGAATTTTCAACTCGGTAACAGCAAAGTCATCAGATTGCTTTTTTATATCAAGCAAGAGTTCTTCCAAAGTAGGCTTCCTAGGTTCTAGCACCTCGAATTCCTCATTTGGTTGAAAACTTACTTCATCTTCAAAACTATCGGAAAAAAATTCCTCATTGGGTTCAAATAATGCATCTAACTCTTGCTCCCAATACTCATTTTTTTCGCGATATTCTTTTTCAAGTCTTTCTTCTTCAAGCAATTGATTTTGATAAATTTGGAGTTTCTCAGCACTAGGCTTATATTTAATATAATCATCTTTAGTGATATTGATCCAATGTTCATAAGTCTTGAGTGCCTCCTCTTCCTCACTATTAGCATAACAATTAAAGCCACCAAAAGAGTTAAAATAAGACATTTCAAATTGGGCAATTAAAAAACGTGACACACATTTTTTTTTTTTTTTGAATTTTTTTTTTTTACTTTTTTTTTTTTTTAGTAGTAAGTCAATTATAATCTATAACAAACACTCCCCGGCAACGGCGCCATTATGATCGAGTCGTAAAACCGAGCATCCGTGTAATACGCTAGTCGTTGTTATCGGCTTCCAACCTCAATACAAAAAAAAACCTAAACTTTTAACTACACTTTTATGGAGTATAGTAGTAAGTCTGGGTATCGAATCCACAGGGAATGTTTTATAGAATTTAATTGATTTATTACTTCTAAAATAAAAGTGAAAAAGATGATGATGGTTGACAAGGGGAAATAAGTTGGAACAAATTTATAAAATTAATTAAAATGAATGAGGAAATAGGTTGGAATACAATCCCCCAATCCCTAGTAATTACCCATTAGAATACTAGAATTGTAAATTATAAATTTGAATGAATCCAGTCTTTATAGATCCTAAGCATTACATATATGAGGTTCAAGCCCGCATCATATGAAATCAAAGATAAATATAAAGCGGTGCTAAATAATTACACACACATCATATTCTTAAATATCCCAAGTACCTAGGGCAAGAGAGATTAAAAGATCTAGGATGATTGTGAACTTCTCTTACACGATTCTTTCAAATTTAAATTTAAATTCTATTTCCTACGTAGATAAATTACATCGGGATGGGTTCATGCATCCCAACCCTTAAAAATTAGCTAAACATGATGAAAACAAAAGAAAACTCTAACAAACATTGTTAACAATTTGCAAAACAATTGAGAATTGAATGGAAAAATAAAATAGAGAATAGAAATTGATACTTGTATTTAGCAAGAGGAGAAAGAAATGAATTTGAATCCAGCAAAACTTCTTCTTCAAACTTACAACTAGGGTTTATGAAAACTTCTACCAAAGAAAACTACAATCTAACTTTCTCTCTCTAATCCTACTCCTACCCTCTAGAATTTGACTCCCTCTCTCTAGAATTCAACTCTCTTGAAAATGAGGTAGGGCTTGGTCTTTTATAGCACCAAGTTGCACGAATTAATCATCAAATTTTGCTTGTGGAACAAGTTTTTGCCAACCAATCACCATAAAATCTGCATAATTAATGACAGAAATCCGCACATCCAGACTCTTCATTATCGCGCAACTTCAAAATATCGTAACTTCTTCACCGTAGCTCGGATTGAGGTGCCGTTTTTTCCAGTATTCTTGTAATTTAGAGATCTTAAACTTTCTAGCTGGCCCCACCTCCGGAATAAGGCTGAAAAATTATGAAAATGCCCTTCAACTCTCCATTTCTTGGTTTCTTTCACTGTTTTGAGTTCTCCTTCGCACTAACTTGCATGAAATACCTGTAAAACACATGAGAAATACAAAAAACACGAAATACTTGCCAAAAAAGGTTAGTAACATAAATACGAGACAAATTCAAGCTATTTACACTACACGGGATCATAAAAATACCGAAATTAAGGGGATAAATATGAAGAATATGCGCCTAATCAGGAGACGTCTATGGGGCAACTAGGGAATTCACGAGGCAATTAGTCTTATATGTATATGATGATGTATATTTAATATAGTACTATTGTACGTCATAAAGAAAAATAAGTTAATAAAAGTACGTGATGGTTAATTATTAACTAAGCTTAATTGCGGATGATCTTTATGGGGAAGCTATGGAGTAATTATTAGGATAATTACTTGTACATATGGTAATGTGTATTTATATTTTTTGTTGACATGCCTATGTTAGTGGACCGTCCTATCGATTAGGGTTACGCGCGTTCAAGACTGGAGTACACGTTGGCACAGGTGGCTAAGCGTAGTGTAGGTCATATTTTAGGTACTACGTGGGAGCGCCACATATAGGAGGAAGGGTTGATGCTGGGATCCATGTCACACCGCTTGGTATGGTCTATGGAATGATGTAACTGCGTAGGTACCTCCCCACTTGCTTGTGTATTATGATGTTAGTGGTGTATAGGAGATTCCCCCGGGCTTACCAATAAAGCACGAATGAGATGCTACTGGTAGATGTGTTAGTGTCGCATATATATAAGGACATATATATAAATTAATGGAAATGAATAATATGAATTCCTAGTCTAATGATATAGACTAAAAAATGCAGACTCGGTATTATGTAGTATGCATGATAAATTGTTATGTCACTTTATGGGTAGTGACTGGGGTACTTTCGTTAGAAGTAACTGGAAATTTAAATGAATCTATTTCAGTACATTAATTATGGTAGATGCATCCTTACAATTACGTTGACACATTTATACGCTATCTTTTTTTTTGGACTTGGGTGGTTGTACGTATAGCATTTCTCTTAGATGGGTGGGTGAGATTTTTAATGCATGTGAGTGGTGATGGGAAGTGTTCACTTTGAATTAACTATACTTTTGCAAAAATAAATTTTTTAAGTTAATTCTTGCACACTCTACGGCACTGACCCAAAATTATAAATGTTCCTCCCCCACAACTGTTCCTAGATAGGGATAACAGCACTATCGAGAGATCAACCTTACAGTCTCACCTTGCGTATCGGACTTCATATCATCGATTCTAGACTAGGTTGTTCCTCTTTTTCAATTTTATTATTTTTTGAGAATATTGTAAGGTCATAAGACCGACGTTTATTTTCCTTGTATTCAGATTGAGATGTTGTTATGTTGAGTTTTTATTTCATTACTGAGACTTTGGATGTTGGACTGATTGGTATTCGTTTAATTATGGAACTTCAGTACAATTTAATTGTAGTAATTAATAAATATTTTATTATCGTGATGCTGATAATGATATAAATTGACAAACAAGACCCATCTTCTGCGTAGCGTGTCTGACCAACCTTTACATGAGATAATGGGGGTTGTTACAGTAGGTATCAGAGCATCCAGGTTCTATCATCCTTAGGACTTGTGTTGCATATGTTTCATCTTCTCTTGAGTGTTATTTGATGTATTTAGATCCCATTATAGGATTTTGTAATCCGATGTCATGATGACATGTGTGTCAATATCGTTCACTTTCATTTGAGCGTTAAAAAAAGTTCAAGACTATGTAATCTTAGAAAAGTATGAGAATGAGGAACGTTGCGAGTTACTCGGGAAGCATGGAATAAATGGTTGGACAAGGGTGTTCACCATAGTTGTGAAAATTATTATGAGATATTATCTTATTTACGGTAAAGTATGCAACTTAAATATTTTTAGGGGCACAAGTTAATGAATGTCTTTCATGTTGAGTTCATTTTTTTGGAGATATAAAGGGATTTTAGTCATTCAGGAGCTTATTGGAGTTTTGGGTTTTACTTATGGCAATATGGTTTGTGATGTAAATTTAGCTTAGTAGAATGACCTTATGAAATTTTGTGCACGTAAGAGAGAGGGCAATGGATTGTTGTGTTTTAGCAAAATATAAGGAGTTTGATGAAAATTTTAAGTGGAGATTAATTCAAATTAAAGGGTTAAATTGGTGTGGTGCTCAGATTTGAGAAATGTTCATTTATGTGGTGAAACCATTTGTGATCCTCGTAATTACAAAATTAGAGTGTTTGGATTTAGTAGTAGGTTGATCACGTGGTTACGAAATAGGGGTTGGAGGCTAGTTAGGTAATTTGTAATACACCTATGTGGGTGGAAATTGTAAAAAAAGAACATTGATTTTCTAGGTGGTTAGAGTTGAGAGAACCCAATTAAATAATTGTATGGAAATGTAGTTACATGTGTGTTATAGATGTGTATTTTGTTAATGTTATTAGTTATAAAAAAGATTTAGGAACAAGTGGGTTCCAAGAAACTCAAAGAGAGAGGATGATTCGATTAAGAATTATAATTAGGAATGTAGGATTGATAGTACCCTATTAGAAACAATTGGGGAAAACAGAAGATGATGTTATGAAATGGCAAGTTGAGTCGAGAGGGAGGACTATAAAGGTGTATTATAATTTTGATTTTTCAACGTGTCATGTGTGGCAACATGTTTGCCAGTTGCCTAAGTGTGGATTTAGTTTATGGTAGAGTAGAGCCAGTTATGGTTCGGTTGAGGTTTTATAGATTTTATATGGTGGACATTTCTACGGGCATTAGGGTTATAGATGTTGGTTTGGTATGGTTAAAGAAGTAGCGCTTGGTTGAGAGTGGGTGCGATGATGTGATAATTTGAGGTTGGATATTGACATAATTGTTACAGTACATATATAATGAAGTATGATGTTCATAATATCTTTACGTTTTGTGGTGATGTATCTTATTTGGTCATGATAGTCTTGATGAGAGTTATCTCTTTATTGGTGAATTGACTAATGATGCAACCACGTGGATTACGAGTTGGTGTTCTCTAGGATTTAGTGTTAGTCGTGAGATATCTCATTCCATAAGTATGTGTATAATCTCCCTTAGATATTGGACAGGGGTGGGCATGTGAGCATCCCCTAAGTTGTCAATACTTATCTCTACGTTAGGAAATGGACCAATGGTTAATGGGTACCATAAATGTCTTATGCGTTCTAGTCGTCATTCTTAGACAGTTGCAATGCCCTACTGTGGATTCTCATTGTGAATGTGATGAAAAAGATAATTATTGGATTACGACACAAGTTTGTCTATTGGAGGTGATGCTCGAGTTGAAGTATTGATATAGGCTATATGTTGATGGAGACATACATTATGGGATGTCTACATGGGATGGTTAGCCGATGAAGAGTTTATTATCCTATTAAGGACACGAGTGATGAGAGGTAATTATATTGTAAAATGGATGGACATGAAAACTTTGAATTGGTACGATGATTTCTATAAATTTTAGAGAGAACTGCATAGGGATACAATTATGGAAATCCAGAGGAGAGATATTGTGGGTGGACAAATTCCGAGTAGAGAGAATTAACTGATGATGTGCTCATATTGGGCAATATTTATTGTGTTGTTACATCATTCATGATTTTGACAAAAATCATGTGCAATTTTGTGGACCTAGGATTAGGGTCACAGTGTAATTTTTGAATATGAGGGGTGATGACCCAATAAGAAAACTTGTACGAGTATGTGTCGTTTGTGCATCATAGATGAGTGTTTTATTGATGCACTAAGGTGGATGAGTGGGCAAGTAGGTGTCCAATTATGAACTTCTGGAGATAGTATCATAGGACCCATGATGTTTCAAAGGAGTTATAAACCCTATATAGTGAGCATTTATATGGGCCCTAGGATTACAGACGCGTGATTAGCATGAATTGGGAAGAGTTTCCTTATCGAGATTACGCACAACAATCACTAATAAAAAAAAGTTGCTTTTAAGACCCTAGTTTTTGAGACAGACAAAATATAATCTTTACAACATATTTTTTGAGACTGGTATAATTAGTTGTCTCAAAAACTATTATTTTTTAAAACTGCTAATTGTACCTATCTCAAAAGAGATCACTTTTTGAGATGGTTAATTATCTCCGTCTTATAAAGTAAACCAAATGAGACTGTAAAATATTTACCATCTCAAAAGATATATCAAATAAGACGGCTAAAAAAAATTATGTTTCCATCATAAAAGACTTTTTTATCTCCCGCCTTAATTTACCCCCCCCCCCCAAAAAAAATAGAAACAGATCGTCTCGGTTCTCACCATGTCTCTCTCTCACAAAACACTCCCTCTTCTCAAGAACCCAATCGGCCAAACCCTGACTGGTCAACGGACACACCATCTCGGTACTCCACCACCGAGTCACTGCCGAAGGCATCCTCTATCATCGATCTCAGGTTTGTTCTCACACGAGCACACACACAGATACACACCCACCCACCCACATGCACACAGTGACACATATACACATACACATGGATACCAATGTTCAAAGTTAGGGTTTTCAATTTAATTTTGTGTGCGGTATTTAGAGGGACGAATACAATCTTCAAATTTAGGGTTTTATATTTTAGTTTTCAATTTAATTTTCTATTATGTATTCACCTTAACTTTGAAAAATTCGATTATTGATATAATTATTAGGAAAATGTAATTAAAATCAATTTATTGTTGAAAAATCAAATTTTCATTTAATCTATTATATAAAATACAAGATTTTCATTTAATCGATTATTAATCATTTTTTTATTTGTCAAAATTGAGAGGTGGTATGGGTGGAAAGGGTTATCATCGCATGGAATTTAATCTATCTTGCTATTTCGTGAGGATTTTAGGCTACTCTATCAAGGTAAATGGCATTAGAAATTATAAGGGTAGTTTGTATTGCCATACAGTAATAATTAACGTATATAATAATGACTAGTGTATGCTATACAAATACGAAGTGAGTTTTGTACTTTGTTTCTCTTGATGCATATTTGGTTAATGAAATTGTTACCATATGTTTATACCAATTTGTTAAGTCGGTGACTTTACTACCTGCTTTCACAATTTGATACTTCATGATTATAGTCACATATCTCTACATGTATATGTGAACCCCATTTTCATTAGATTAATTTGTCTTGGCATTACAGAAAATGTACGAGATAACATTCTAATGGCGGGATTCAAGTTTCAATAGTATAGTTGTTAAGCATAAAGAAAATTATATGAAAGTTCCATGTTGTTGATATCGGTGATGTTGGTTTTAATAGGATTGTCAAAATAATGATTGTTTGGGTGTTCGTGGTTGTGTTTACATTTTATGTGTTGACTTTATATGGGTTTATGTAGTGTGTTGGTTTATATGTTGACATGGCTATGTTTTTTACGGCTATATTCTATGGCTATGGTTTTTATATGACTTTATATGGGTTTATTTTGTGTGTTTACATTATATATATTGACTATTTAGGTGCAAGTGGTTGTGAACACACACCAGTTCCTACTTTAATTTGAACGCGGTACTTTAATTTGAATGCGATACTTTAATTTGAACGCAATACACATGTTTAGTAGTATACAGTTTATTTTGGTGGTGACATTGAGACTAACTTATTCAAGGGACTCATGTTGAATATGAACTAATTGGGTGAAGAAGTCATTTTACTGATATTTTGGTGCATTTTATGGAATCACTTCATTCAGGTATACCTAATGACACACAATCTTCATTGATATTGTAAGCTAAGTTAAAGTAGGGCACACCTAAGTTGCTATATTGATTATAAATTGTGTTTTGTTAATATGTTTATGTCTTCAATTTCATCACTGATTTGTAAAGTGTAGATGACAATGTGAGTGCATCATCCATGATTTAAATATAGTGCATCATTGATATTAGTTTTTAGCTAAGGCATATTTTTGCCCTGTTTTATAAGGCTGGTGTATTTATATTCTCCTTAATAATTCCATTATTTAGTTTACTGAGATATGTCTATTCTCATGAAAATATTTTCATTCTTGAAGTATAAGGTGAAAGCATTATATAATTCTATTTGTGATTAGAGTTCCCAATTTTGAATTACTTCTAAAAATGTTGCTACTTTTCATGGAACAAGTCTCTCATTCTCGGTTTCTCTATGACTAAAGTTGTATTTGGTAAAGTCTCTCACTCTCAGTTTTTCAATGGCCAGGTCTCTTAATTCCTTAGGGGCTTCTGTTTTGCAAATCAGAATAGGCTTGAAGATGTTTGGGACGGGATACCGGATCCTAAAGTTCCTTATTTTTAGGGAAGAGACAATCTAGGTAACTTCCCTTTATTATGATGGTGACAAACAATATATACGTGACCGTAGCAGTACTATGGCTCGACACTTCTTTGCACATAAGAGTGAGAATTTCATCAAGACCCAGGTAAATGAATTATTATCTTCTTTAGATATTGATGATAATATCCAATCCAGAGGACCCATGCCTAGAAGGTTTAGGGAGCTGGTGGAGAAGTAATGGAATGACTCCCAAGTTATGAAACCTGGACCTCATGTTGTTGATGAATGTGCTGATGAATTTATGCAACACATAATACAACATGGTGACCTGAATGCTTGGGCTCATTCGTTTGAATAACAACATGGTGCCAATGGTTAGGCTTCTGAATTTCAGAATGATCAATCACAGATTAGATCACTAGATCAAATGAGAGGCAAAAATATTTCAATCTTAGCTGCTATAGAACATACACATATGATAGCACACATACCAACTCAAAATGATGACCCTAAGTTCCAGAATTCAAAGTTCCTCCAATTTGTGTCAAAGATGAGTCATGGTGTAATAACTATTGAGGATAATCTAGTCAAGCCATCTACGTTCTCTACACCTGGATATTGGGGAAGAGAATATCAATAACAGAATAATGGAGGTCAATCATGGGCTAACCAGTTTGTGCGCGACGAGCTCTCTCTTGGTTATTATTTAATGTTATTTCTGTTATTAATAATTTATGTAAATTAATAAGTTGTAACTTCTTTTTATACACCTATTAATTTGTTCTCTAATAAATGGATGATAAATGACAGTGTGCGCGGATTTGGTTCGTGGTGCCAAGGATGGGAAATTGAGGGTCAAGGGAACTATCAGAATGCCCACCAAGGTTCTCAAAATCACTACCAGGAAGTCCCCCTGTGGAGAAGGTATTATTTCTTAGTCTTACTTAGAGAAAAAAACCTTCTCAACGTCACTTATTTGCACCTATTTGTATCTATTTAGTGATCAAGCCGCTAGTTTCTTTGATCCTAGTATTTCGCAACACTTTAAGCTTACTTCTTTTGTTAGGTGTCAACTTATTCTCTAGCATATTCCCAGTAATTCATATGACTCTGGTGACTAGAATATATCCCTTAAATATGAAAATTCATTTTGATTGTTTTTTAATATCAAATGTTTCAACCCAAAGCTTGAATTATTTTGTCAATAGAAAAATATATGTTCTCTACTCCCATTATCTCAAAATTAAAAATAGCACTTTATGTTTAAGATGTTTAAAATTGAGAGTTTCATTTAAGAAACCAATGTACCAATTTTTGTGTAATGATCTTGACAATTAATTAAATCAAAAATAGTGCGCTCGTAAAAAGATTGACTAAAGTTTAATGGACTGATACCAGTTTTATACATCAAAATTAGCGCTCTCATATTCAAGCTCAATTTCTTAACTATGGATGACGAGTTTTGTATAATGCAGTTATGTTTATTGTGGTTTGGGTCACTATTTGTTTCAAGTGAATAGGGTCTAAGCTTGATAAAAAATAATGTGAATCGAGGGCATAATTGTACTTTTTTGGTATATTTTTGGACACATTAGTATTTTAATTTCGATTGTTATTTTTCATTGTTGTTATTAAAGCATTTTTGCTTGTTTTTCTTTAGTATCTAAAGGCTAGGAGTAGCAATGGTATTTTTGTAATTAGTGCCTTAGCTTAGAGCCTAAGCTACTCCTCCTTTTAAATACCCATGTAGTCTTCATTTGAAGACATTCCTCCATTTTAAAATATAAGAAATCTCTCGATTCTCTCTCTAAAGTTAGGGTTTGGTATTTATTTTTAGCCATTGACGTGTATTTTACGTCAAATTGGTATCAGAGTGAGGTGTCGTTCCCCAAGTGGTGTATTGGTGTGTAGGTATTCAAAATCGTACACTACTTTCAATGGCTCCAAGAAAATCAAAACAACAACAACAACAACATATTCAAGAATTGAGAGGAGGCATTCCAGACCTCAACAAAAAGTTTGACGCCCTCCTCCAACATTTTTCTGCGCCACCACCTCCGGCCTCCTCGGCTCATCCACTAGGGCTACCTTGGGAGAAAAAGCATCCCTAGACACACAGAACCATCCGCCCTCACCCGAACCACATCCCAAGCCAAAAAAAAACTCAACCCGCCCCATTTTGGACCCCGGAGACACCCCACTAACTTTCGACCACCCCGATGCCCTCACCCTTCCTCTCCGGCCCACCTCCGAATAATCACCCTACGGACGACCCAAACTCTAACACCTTAAGCACCCACCCCGACCTATTTTAGCTACTCCAGGCCCCTGCCTTACCCGTATCCCCACGCCTGCCTAAACTAACCCACTTACAACCCCCTACCCACCCATCCCTACGCCCCGGTCAACCCAAATCTTCAGCCCTACCCGGGTTTGCCCCCATCACTCAACCAAGTTTTTTTTGTCCCCATGGATTTTTTACCACCCCGAACCTCACAACCATCATGTTGAGATCCCCATCCTTCCTCCTAACCATCCTCCTTACCCGTGACAGGATACACACCCACCCGGTCCCATCATGATCTTTGCCTACTTTACACTGAATCCTTCTCATCCTTTGATGTTAGGAATACCCACCACAGCATCTTGGAGTGGATCCCCCCTCCCCCACCTGACCATCATCACTTCGTATCGCTTCGGGACTATCAATGTTATTATTGTGAAGAGTATGGCCACTTGATTGGCATGTGTCCTCATCGTGGGACTCCATCACCTCCTGTGGTCCCACATGTTCATCCTCCTCATCCACCACCTGCTCAGGTGACACCTATTACTGTTGCTTATGTTTCACCCGTGCCGGGTGATGTGATGGGCCTTAGGGCTCATCAGGAGGTCGACCACCTGTTTATGGCACTTCAGATGCTTTCCCGGAGTCTTTAAGGAGATATACGCATTGATGTCCCCATGTTTGATGTACGATTCTCTCCAGAAGCCATGGTCAATTGGTTAGCTTCGATGGATACAGTTTTTTAGTACAAGCGGGTCCAAGGCCGCTCCAGTGTCCTCTTTGCAGCCACCAAATTCCAGGGTTTTGCCCGAGTTTGGTGGAACGAACTCTGCTATCACCGCATAGCGGCTGGATTCCCCCCTATCCAGACTTGGCCAGACTTATGGGCTTCTCTTCAGGCATCCTTCATTCCACCTACCTACGAGCGCGAACTCTTTGCTCGCGTACAATCTCTCAGATAGGACACATTATCAGTCATGGAGTACACAGAGAAATTTTAGCTTCTATGCACCAGAGCGCGCCTACCCAATACAGAGGATCAGCGGATCAGCCGCTATATATTGGGTTTGCAGCCGCATATTCAGAACGAGTTGGGTCTGAGAGAGATACCGACCTTCTTGAAGGAGGTCGAGTACGCGGCTAAGGTCGAGGCTTACAACACAAATCCCACAACTCTCCCGACCTCTCAGACTATGCCTACTCCGATTTCGGTCTCAACTCCTCTGACAACTCCAGTTCCTACTTCCACCACTCCCACTGCCCCTCCCCCAGGACCCCCTACCTTACGATTCTTTAACTGCGGTAGTGTTGGGCACTGAGCTTCTGACTGCTCTCTCCCACGATGCCTAGCATTATTGGCGATGTACCATCCACCAAACTATTTGGACGTAATCGAAGAGCTTCAACAACACGCCCTGATTACAATTTTGGAGGCTGGTTTAGTTGGTCTTCCCCTTTGAGTTCGAGGACGAACTCTTTTTCAAGGAGGGGAGATTGATATGAATCGAGGGCATACTTGTCCTTTTTTGTTATATTTTTGGGCACATAAGTATTTTAATTTCTTTTGTTATTTTTCATTGTTTTTATTAAAGCATTTTTTCTTGTTTTGTTTTAGTATCTAAAGGCTAGGAGTAGTAATGGCATTTTTGTAATTAGTGCCTTAGCTTGGAGCCTAAGCTACTCCTCCCTTTAAATACCCATTTAGTCTTCATTTGAAGACCTTCCTCTATTTTGAAATATAATAAATCTCTTGATTCTCTCTCTAAAGTTAGGGTTTGGTATTTCTTTTTAGCCATTGATGTGTAGTTTATGTCAAAAATAAACTTAATGCTTTTAATCATGTGGTGTTCGGAATCTTAATATCTCATCGGTTGGTGAATCTTCGGGTATCTAATCACTATTTTTTTCAAATGTCATGTATTTGGTTGTATGCCCCTCTTTCAAGATGAAATACTATATTGAAATAGTGATTTAATTTTACTTGCCATCTTATTGTACCATATAACACTACAAAAAAACTTAGATATGCGGACTTTTTTTTCGCAACGCTTATACAAATGTCTGTAAATAGGATATATAAAGACGTTTATATAAAAACGTTGGGAAGTTATCGATGTTTTAGAAAAAAATGTCATAATATTATTGACATTTATTCAAAACGTTGAAAAATTACTACTTTTTATAAAAAAATGTTGGTTATTTCCCCTCGTTCTGGGATATAAAAACGTTGGGTACCGAAATAGTTTGGTGCGTTAACAAGTATCACTCCTCATATTTTTTGGTTCCCTCCAAACCTCCACTTTTCCTCATTCACCAAATTTCACAAAGGTTGTCTTTACCGTCAAAATCCTAGCCAACAATCAAAATCATCAAATCCACTCAAAATCACCACATGCAATTTCGATCAAGTTTGGATTTTCGATGGTTAGTTTTTTTTTTCAATTGCAAAATTCTCATTTTGATACATACAGGACCATTATTTGATATTAGATATTTTTTTTGCATCTCTCATAACACTCCAAATCTCACCTCATTATCGTTATCGTGAAAAAGAAACCCACCTTCATGAAAGTTAAAAGAGATTAGATCCCAGACTTAATTATGGATATGGGTAACTTGCGTATTTGTGAACTCTTGTTGTTGTCATTCACCAATTGAATTTCTTTTCTTTCCCCCCATAGGTTTTTTATTGCCACTCTGTCACCAAAAATAAAATATCATTTTAGGGCCGCAAAAAATGAGAGATTTAAAAAAGCTGGTACTTTTCTGAGGCCCTTGTCTGTTTTATACGATTTGCATGTTTGAACTTCTTGCTGTCTAATTGGTTCAAAACTCAAATGTTTTGGCCAAGAGGAGTTAGAGGAGCAGAGATGAATTAGAGGCCCCACTTTAATGCATATCGGGTGGGGCTATAAATGGTGGTGTTTTAGAAATTGAGGTGAATGAGTTTTGGCCAACCAATAATTCAGCAACTGTTGCAAAGGCAGCGTGTTAGCGTCGTGGGGAAAGATCCATCATATCTCGGCCTTCTATTTGAGGGTTGGTCTAGCCGATACCTCAAACAGGACGGTAAGAATCCCCAAGAACTTCACTCTGCTAGCCCGCAAAATTGTTCCTCCCACCAATCTTCTCACCCCTGATCACCGCAAGAAAATGCAGGCCCTAATGACATGGAACGTGAGATGCACTTCTTCAAAGTTCCTATCCCCAAAACACCCTAGTTGTCATGTCTCCTTCTCGTCTTTCTACAACGAAACAATCACTCCCTTTCTGTTATATGCATGTGGTTGTGAAAACAATAGGAAGTGCATCAAGAGCGATTCCAAACTTCTACGATTTGATGGATTAAACACTAAGAAAAGATAATTCACCATTACTATAGTGCACGCACAACATATGCCCAGTCCGGGTGCACCATCATGTCAAGCATAACTAAGGACTACTGGCATGTGAAGGTCTCAATTAGAAACTTCAACTACTTTATGAACTACACGCTCTTGACTATCATCATTCATAACCCGAATCTCAATAACGTTACCCAATGTTTCAGCTTCAATTACAAGCCTCTTGTTCCCTACCAGTCCATTAATGACACGGGAATGTTCTACTGAGAGAAATTATACAACGACCTTCTCTCGAAAATGTTCAGTCAGAGGTTCTTCTTCAAAATGACAAGAACACTTTCACCTTCAAGCAAGGGTGGATGTTCCCTCGAAAAGTCTACTTCAATGGAGAGGAGTACATGCTGCCCCCACCAGATATGTACCCGTTTCTGCCAAACTCAGCCCATCAATACCTAGTTGGGTTTTCGACACTTATTTGTTCAATGATTGTATTTTTATTGTAATGTTGTGATCATATTCCTATAGTTTGATCGTACTATAATTTTTGAAGCCAAGATATCTATAATATGAACACAATGGGAACACGTACACATATATGTAAAAAAAATACTACTAGTGTTGCTGCACAGGCAACGTGTGCAATGTGTACCAATAAAAAACACGAAATAATTATCTTTTTGAAATAAAATAAATGAATATAATAACTATAAATAATCCACACATTACATTTGAGCTAATGTGAAAGAAAAAATATTTAAAATCTAACTGGCATGGCATTATAAGTAAACTGTAAAAATGATCAAAACATTAAAAATTGAAAACATTTTTAGGTGATGTACAAAAATTTGTAGAAAATAAATATTCGGTAACATCACCAAAGCGTATATAATTAATTTCAAGATGTTTTGGCTTAATTTGTGTACTTTACAACCTGCACATGATGATGGGAATGATGGCTCACGCGTGTCTGGGCCTGTGAATTTTTAATAGATGAACATCATAAACAGGAAATGCAACTGAGAATCGATGCTTGGAATTTTCAAAAGATGATCTCGTAAGCACGTTAAGCACTTACCATGCTGCATTTATCTCTTAAGGCTTCACCTTTTAACTTTTTATTGTATAACTTTTCCTTATAACATAAGCATCATCGGTTGAGAAGCACATTATTTGGTCACATCATATGCACCTCCTTTCATATAGTTTTGAAAAGAGGTGGATATAACTTTAAATTAATTTCTTTCAGAGATCACCCCCACTCCCGTTTAATTGCCATTCCAGTCCGCATTAAATGGTTTAAAAGCCATGGAGCTATATAAAAACCACACATTTAATGTCATTAAGTAATACTTCACCAACCCAAGTGTGCTACACTTCTTTATTGACAAACTTAAGCCCCTCATATTATATCCATTTCTTACCATACTTCAAAATTCAAGTTCTCTGAACTTATAGATATCATCTCTTTGTACTTGGGACCTTAGTATGCCTCATTACGCTCTCATTTTTGAGTGGAATGCAAACTTTATCACTCTCTTATCTGACACTCTTTAGTCCTCTTTAGTCTTGTTTTCACAGTCAAAAAGTAGGTCCCTTCCCTCGTAGGCTATGTCTCACATCGGGGGCGGATGGAAACAACGGTGCAGAGGGGGGTGGGGTGCGCATCTCCTCCTGAACTATTTTTAAATTACAGTAGTGTATATGAATTGAAAATTGTAAGGGTATTATAGTATTATTGTATAGCTAGGAAATCTATGGTAAAATATTGTACTTTGTCAAAATTATATGAAAATAAGTGGCATGTTTTCATTTAAAAGAGGATTTTTTCCATTATCCATTTGTATAAAAATTATCCTTTAGTATAGCTCGCGTCCTTTCATATAGCTCCTAAAATGTCCGAAGTTGGGGAGACGCCAATATAATATTAGTCTTAAACTTATCGTCATACCTTTTCCCTTTAGCTAAATTATAGCTGCTTCTATTATTATTACTATTATTTAGTTTTCAGTTATCCGTCACGAGATTATATATGTTTTTTTTTTAATTCAACCCCAAGGCAGGGTTCCAATATAATCAATGTGCACACAAATGCACATTGTATTTAAAGTGGACTACTACTACCAACTACCTTTATTTGTTCCTCATCACATGTTCTACAAATTGGCAGGATGTGCTGATTACTTTTCTTTTACTTGAAGAAACAAAAATCGGATTTATTTTATCTCACACAATCTCATGTTCTGTTTCATTTATGCTTTCCTTCCATTCAATGGATATTGTTTGGGCCTCATGTTTACACTGTGAAATTGTTTTTTTCTTCAATAATACTAATTTTATTAATATTGCTAATTATTAGCAAGGACACCAACATATACTTTACAACATTAAAGTAGATGTCATTTATCTCAGTGGAAATGCATGTGTATATAAGTTCCTACATGTATTCTGTTGACTCATTTAGTTTTTAATACTTATTTTATTTCCTTTTGCAGGTTGTTTTGGCATGATCATGGTCATGGACAGATCCATGACGTTGAAGTAATGGAAGCATGGAGTGAAGGTGAATCACTACAAAAAGTTTCAAACAGATGAAGTGCGAAATGCAAAGTTTGTTCCAAAGTATTACCCCTCATAATGCTTTCATTACCTTGTGACACCCCGCCTAATAAAATACCGGGCGATCACTCCTGAACCAAATTAAAACAGGAGTCCCATATGGTTCATTCTTAGCATCACTGTCGAAAACCAAATTAATTACTAATAACCTATTAGGCTGGCGTCAAAATTTTATTTAACTAATATTTTTAAACAAACTATACCAATAAAATATTCACACGGTTTATACAAATAGAACTAAAAGAATAAGATAACCGAACACTCGGTAACAATAATACAGCCCAATTGAATTACGCAAAGAAAGGCGGTAAAAGAATAAATAAAAGCAGTTAGGTTATCAGTCCGAATGTTTATACAATACCTCCTATCTAGATTACAAGGATAGAAACGTCTATAGAAAACCTGCATGCATCCACAGCTGTCGCAGCACACGTCTGACTCGAAGGAATTATCATCCAGGCGTCCCAGTGTCTGGACACCTATATATATATATATATATAATATATAGCAAGAGGGAAAATATAGAAACGGCTTAGAGACCGTGTTGTGAAAATATTTTTTTTTGCAAGTGCATAAATTCTTTATTTAGGAAAATATGTTTTATCTCATATTTAAATTGGTATCGCACTCCCATGAGACACCCCTTACCTCTCTTCTACTAGTTCACTCCTAGCGTATCCCTCTAAACATCCTAGTCAAGCTACTCTGCCTAACTAATCTGTTACCCCCAACCTAAGGTCCTAAGTAAATCGGGTACCAAGGGATAAACTTCTCTCCATTCCCAACATTGTGCTAAATTCGTGCGTGGGGTGTCTCGCGAAGCGAAATGCAAATAAGGAACCCCCCCGATGCACTACTACTTGACAGTGTTGTTCATTGAGATCCATTAGACCCTTAGTACACAACTTATATAGGTATACTCATATAATTATATACATTATCATACTCACTTATATATACATATCATTATACACGTCCAGATGTAATCTCCCGGAATGAGAATTACTCCTTTTTCATTTTTTATCTCTTGACACTTATTAGAGATGTATAATATCTTGTTCTCATGCGCAAGTAATATACTATACACACCAGTATAATAACCATCCCAACGAGCTATAACTCGAGGATGCAGTCTCACAGTGTCGATCCAACTCCGGGTTTACTCACTGCACCACGGTACCAAGCCAGACTCACTCAATGGTCATGGTAAAAACACACAACGTTGGAGGCGGTCATGTTCCCCCTGCAAGTGGAGTTACACACATCGCACTCGAATGCAGGACGATACTGACCTGGGGACTATAATCTCCCTGCTCCTCAAGCCAGGGGATTCACCCACATCGCGCAACCTCCCCGGATCGCACTAGAGAAAATATATAATTTGGCTGTCCCAACCCTATACCAAAGGAAAGCCCGTGGAAATCAGCCTCTAAGATACACATATACCAATCACACACATATATATATCTATATGTATTCGTAT
Organism: Sambucus nigra; assembly: GCA_949130495.1. Taxonomy (NCBI): domain Eukaryota; kingdom Viridiplantae; phylum Streptophyta; class Magnoliopsida; order Dipsacales; family Adoxaceae; genus Sambucus; species Sambucus nigra. Next base: position 183,638,236 of record OX422224.1, on the reverse strand, counting down.
CATAGAATATATATACTATAATCACATCGTATATATATATATATATATATATATATATATATATATATATATATATATATATATATACAAGTATAACTTCTCAAATGTATATATGGCTGTAATTGCCAACCACACATAACGATGACCAATAACCCCAACTATTCTTATAAATAATAGCATTCAAGTATTCGCACACTCACAATACTAAACCCAAAACTATTCCCAAGCATTCATTAAATCCATACCCCAGATCGTACACTAAATTAATCTGAGGTTCCTTCTTTCATCCCGGGGTTTACTTACCCTCAATACCATTATCTAGGAGTCCTAATATCATATTTATAATCCCCTATAATAATCTCCAAAACCATAGTTTAAATTTCCCTAAACTTAAAGGAGAAAACCTCAAAAATCTCCCAGAACCGAATCGATTCGGCCTGTCCGAATCGATTCGCTGGCCATCGAATCTATTTGTCCTGTCCGAATTGATTCGAAATGGTTCTACTTTCTTACTGTCTCATACCGAATCGATTCGGCTTGTCCGAATCAATTCGTCTGGTCCGAAATTTCCAAATATTCTTAGGTTTTACATATAGCCCCAAAACCCAAAACTCAATCCAATATCCATTTAAATTATAACTCGGATATATTTCAACGAACCCAAAGTTTTCATATCTCCTCAAGTCCTTTAGATATCCTAACACTATATGTGGGAACCCCTAATATTTATCTCCAAATAATTCTAGCCTTAATTTATGACTAACGATTTCGATCTCGGACAGTCTTTCGTAGAAAAATCATTATAAATCCAAAAAAAATCAAAAAAACATGCGGTCAGCTCCCATGCGACTATATCGAAAAGATATACAATTTTCATTTTAACCAAGAGCCGAATTGATTCTCATTATGACCGAATTGATTCGAAAAAGTGGTTACACTACTATTCATCATCTTCTCCAAAATTTCAAATATCAACCCAACCTCCATTCTTATGGTTTCTAATCTCAACCAACATCACCACAATCATCCTAGCACTGATTTATAACTAACACGTCAATTTATTTGTGGTATTAAACTATTTCTCTTAGATTTAAACCCTCAAACCATTAAAGCCCCAGTTTTATCATTTCTCCCATTTCTAACCATTTCTACATTCCATTATCATAGATTTAACACTAGAAATCATTAAGAGTTTACAATAAATCAATTTCTGAACTCATACTCAAATTTCCCAAATTTATTTTAAGGGTTCTAACCCAAAATTATATAGTTTACCAACTATAATATGAAATAAATGCACAAAATGAAATAGAGCAAGTATACACTTGCGTAGAGGATGAAATTCGATGACCTCGAGTCGAAGCCGGTGGAGTTTGGCCGAAATCCCCTTTTTCTTCTCCCTTTTCCTTCTTCCTTTCTTTCCCTCTTTCTTTCTCTCTTTTCTTTCCTTTCTTTCTTACTCTCCTGTGTCTCTTATAAGAGAGAAAAGGTTTTATCCCTTAATAAACCCAAAAATGACTCGTTTACTCAATTATGAGTCCCTACGAGTCTAAAAATTCCTGAAACTCAATTTCTTCCCCCGGATACTCTATTCTGGCTATCTCGGCCATTTCGAGACCAACCGCGCAATCGAAATTCCATTCGAGGTACTTGACCGCAATTCACTATTTTAACCCAATACATCTCAATGCGGGTTTTCCCATTAAAATATTCTCCTCTATCCCTTTACCCAACAACGACATATAATAAAATACTCCAACTTATTCACTAAATCCCAAGAGTAATTATAATACACATTGAAAATCATTTAATCATTGAAAACTCCAAAAATTACTATTCACGATAATTTCTTAAATTCTCAAATTACACTCACTTATGAATTTTTAATTATCCATAAAAGTGCGGGGTATTACATACCTCAACGATTGATACCAACTAGGTAGTAATATATAGTTCATACATATAATTACTTATATATATTGAGAAATTTTCGGGTGGAAAATTCTCTCTTTTAAAGTTAAACTTTCAATGGTGGTGGTGAGAATTTGCTATTGGTTGGTGTATAGTATTCTTAGAATTAGTGTTAATGTTTAAAACAGGTTGGCTACCTGTGGTTTTCATGAATAAACAAAGGAGACTCTGTCGATTTAAAAAAAAATAATAGTAGTTAGATTTTTATTAAAAATATATCATAGTTTAAAATTTATATTCTTTGTGATGAGAATATACTATATTGATTCATTGCACCTTGTACTGTTGATGAGTGGGACGTTAATTTTGACGTAATTGACATGATTTTTTTTTGTAGGTGATAACTTTTGTAGAGCTTACAATGCTAATCAATTATTTTGGAGGTCGTACGCATTAAGATTATGAGATTACTTTGATAAAAGCATTTCGTGTTTTGGAGTATAAGAATTTAATGTATTTTTGTTGTCAAGCCAAATATTTGAACTTAGTGTTATAATTTTTTTTTTGATGAATATTTAGAGATGCTTGTAAAAACACTAACTATTGTTGAACGAAAATGATTCATTATGTTGGTCGAAAATCATCTTCTGTATTATATTTTTTTATCATTCGGTGATGATTTAATAAATTGTCTCGAATGTAATTTAATTCTACATTAAATTTTAGCAATAGATTTTATTGTCCCTTATATATTGACACAAAAAAATTTAAGATACCTTCACCTCTTTTAGGATGGTCAAAACTGTTCCCAAAATATATATAAGACAGCTATCTAGCCATCTCAAAAAGGTCTTGTAAAATAGTAACATTTTGAGATGGATTCATTCTCATCTTAAAAACATTTTTTTGGGATACCTCTCTTGCCGTCTCAAAAGTTCATATAAAATGATGAGCTCTTTATACGGATCTATTCCCGTCTCAAAAACCTCTTTTGAGACGGCTATGGCATCACACAATGTATTTATAACCCCTATAAAAAAGACCCCCCATAGTCGTCACAAATACCGTCCCAAAAAGTATTTGAGACAGATAAACCATATTTTGGGATTGTAAGGCCATCGTCTTAAAAGATACTTTTTTTGTAGTGAATGTGAAGATTCTAGGATGGATTACTAACATATTTCTTCAAGTAGAGATACAATGAATTTTCGATTCATTATACGGACATAGACTAAATACTAATAATGGTATGTTTTAATGGATAAATAAATGCGATAATTGTCCAGCGATGAAATCTTCTTATGTTATGTTAAGGGTATGCAAAGTGGAAAGCATCCTTATTATAAAAGTATTTGGTTTGGGAACATTAAGACTAGTGATAGTATCAATTACATGATGATGCTTACAATCATAAATAATGTTATTATAATGATGATGTCATTAGATATAGGTGGGTGTAGCCTTTATTAGAATCGATAGGCCTATGGAGCTTTAGGAATTATTATGCACCATAATAGACTTAAGTATTAGAATGACATATCTTAATGACTGATAAAGCTATGTAGTATTGTATCGGGAGGGTTCTTTATTTGGATTTTGCTTGAGCGACATCCCACGCATGATGTTAGCAAATGTTAGGAGTTGAGAGATGTTAGATCCTAGGACGTTTTGTTACTATTCTTTGTATTATCAAACTGGTAATTTATTTGGGTTTAGTGTATATCTTAGGAGTGATGAGACTTCTTTTGGCAATAGGCATAAACTGGAATTTACATGATTGGCGTAAAAGTTCTTTTTTTTTTTAATTTTCTTTTAAGTCTTTGACCGATGGATATCAACAACTGACTAAGCCATTTAGTAGTGTATCAAGAGGGTTCCTTGTTTGGATTTCACTAGCGAGACGTCCCACGTACGAAATTGGAAAATGTCGGGAGTTGGGGGATGTTGGATACTAAGATCATTACTTTTTACATTTACATATGTGGTGGTATACTTGCTCTATAAATATACTTGGTGTGAATGGTATTGATTGGATGTATATGTATCATTCATATTTGATAATGGTATGTGTCTGTGTGAACACATGTAATGTGGAATATATGGGTGCCCCATTAATGTTATGATCGGCATATATGAGCCTTTCTTTTATCTTATGGGATATGAGTATAACTTAAGATAATGGTACGAATGAAAACGTGACTTCATGCTGTAGTGAATTTCGAGGACATAATTCCGTTATTGGGGGAGAAGAATGGAATACTCCATATTTTAATAATAAAATATTATTTCAGAAATTGAATTAAAAAATTCATATTAAATTTGGGAATGAATTAAATTGGAGGGATTTAAATTTAATTGAATAAAATTTAAAGTGAGAATCAAAACTTATCCACAATTCCATAATTATACGACTAAACTAGGAATGATGGGCTCGTTAGTGAGAAATCAATCGTATAGCAATTAACTTATGGTTGGGAATTGATTAAGCATAATACAAATGGGTATGTTAAATAAAAATGTCTGAGACACGTTTTGGGAGGTTCTATGGACTTGTTTAGGTGTTTCACATCTTTAAAAATGATTATGGGGTATGGGTATACTAATTGGGTAACTTTAGAGTCATTTGAGTAGTGGGTTAAGACCAATCTGGGGGTGCAATTAACTTATGGTTGGGAATTGATTAAGCATAATACAAATGGGTATGTTAAATAAAAATGTCTGGGACACGTTTTGGGAGGTTCTATGGACTCGTTTAGGTGTTTCACATCTTTAAAAATGATTATGGGGTATGGGTATACTAATTGGGTAACTTTAGAGTCATTTGAGTAGTGGGTTAAGACCAATCTGGGGGTCCAAAGTTGAGGACTAAAGCCCAACTCGAGATTAAAGCCTTATTTATATTCATTAGGAGTTTATTAACTCCCTATCATTGTATCCAAGAATCCTAGGTCACACATTTAAGAAGAGGAGGAAAGAACCCTAGCTGTTGAATTGGCAGAGGAATGATTCAAGAGGATGATTTAAGAACTCAGGCAAGAATTCTCTTACTAACTTTATTTAATCCAAATTACTTCGTAATTCATCGTGTCTTGTATTTCATATAGAAATTATAAAAATTTAGGAATTTGTGATGATTTGATTATTAAATTCAACTATATTCGTAAGGGGGTTTGATTATGATAATAGAATAAAAATCCATAATTTAGGAGGGTAGATTATAAGGGTTTGAATTGATAGAAAAATCATGTTATAGGACCTTTATTATGATTATATTGATGATTCTCATGTAGAATATTTGATATATGATTAAAGTATGAGATTGCTATAAATTATAACCTTTGTATGCGGCTGGAGTTAAACGATTTACGGATAAAAATTTAAAAATTCATAACCATCCTTTGAGACTAAAATTCTATAATGTGGGACTTGAATTTGATACTAATTCATGTAAAAAATGATCCCAATAGAGTAAACAAGGTCATGGGAACCCGAATTTGAAATTTTTTTAAAGAAAAAAGCCTTTAGATATGGGTTTAGGTGGAGAAATTGGATTCCCGAGCTTTAAAAAATTCTGGGCAGAAGGGGAAGTTCGCCCCTGGTCTGAACCAATTCGGGTTTTGGGGGTCCAAACGTAGGGTTCACTATTGGGTTCAGGGGATTTTTAGAAGTTCATACGTATTAGTGGGACCCGGTTTGGACAAGCATAGAATTTATTAAAAATGGAAATTTGGTGATATTAATAAAGGGAGAAAATTAAATTAACTGGATGGTTAAGGGTGTTATTTAATTAATGGTCATTTAATAAATTAAAGTGGATCAATTATTGAATGAGGATTACTACGGGAGGCGCCTATAGGAAATTAGTGATAATCACGGGTCAATTACCCTTATATATATATATATATATATATATATATATATATATATATATATATATATATATAGAGAGAGAGAGAGAGAGAGAGAGAGAGGAAGGTTCACCTACATCATAATGTATACATCACACCTAGTTCTAGGCCCTCAGAAATCTTTTTTCCAAATTTTTTATTTTTTCCTTGAAATTAACCTTCCAATCAAACCATATTCAAAAAATTAGGTCAAAATACATTTTGTAGCTATTTTTTAAAAAAATCCACAAAAAGATGTTGTTGCAGACCCTTAAAAATAAGGTATTTTGAGCAGTTTTTTGTGAATTTTTTAAAAATAGCTACAAAATGTATTTTGACCTAATTTTTTGAACATGGGTTTATTGGAAGGTTAATTTCAAGATAAGAATAAAAATTTTGAAAAAAAGTTTTTAAGAGCCTGCAACTAGGTGTGATGTATGAATGATGTATGTGAGAATTCTCCTATATATATACTAGTATATGCCCGTGCCTGAAGGCACACCAAAAATTTTCCAAAGTACGTAATTGCAAAAAGGCAAAAAATTTCAAAGTACGTAATTACAAAATGGAAATTTTTTTAAAGTACGTAATTGCAAAATGACAAAAAAAATATGTAATTGCAAAATTACAAAAATTTCGTTACCCGACAAAACATAGTGTAGTCTAAAGTATTGAATGTGTAAACAATTTACGTTAATTTTTTACAACAAAAATGTGAAAACAATATAAAACATTTGGGTAAATTTTTTTTATTTATAAGACTATCCACCATGTTATGAAATAAAAATAGTCCACAATTTAAACATCGTACAAACAGAAATCATCAATTCAACATAATTCATGAAATATACAATATTCATCAACCGAATTCACATTGTACCTCATATAAACAAAATGCCAATTTTAAAAAAAATGGACAATCTCCTTTGTTTATTGGACTATCCACCCTGCTTAAGGGATAACAACACTTCTAACAATATTCAAAGAGCCCAAAAATAATTCACAATAATAATAATTCAAATACTGAGCTCAATTAATATAAACTTTGAACATACATTCTAACAAACAGATATAAACTTTGTTAAATTCAAAACGTATTTCTTACTCTTCATCAAATGCCAAGCTTTTCAGGTGTGTATGCCTCCAAAATTTCATCAATTCGCATGGGTGGGACAACATGCATCCAAGCGTTTGGCCTATTCAAATAATGATGAAAGTTAAATTACAACGAAAATAACGTTAATAGGAAAAGGGAACTAATTAAATAGAGGTATCGTAATATTAAGCTCACCTCGACTCAGATCATTTAAACCCTTAACCCATGTGAAATTTGTACTCACTTGTTAAAATATCACTTATGCCACGGTGAAAAAAACTGCCACAAGAATAAATCAGTTTTATTAGTTTTTTAGGTAAAAAAAAACTCAACTCTTCTTGAGATTGTTTACAACTAAGTAGCCGCTCAAAACTATATTCAACATATAATACCTTCAATTTCGCCTTTGTTTTTATTGGGCGGGCAATCCCTCTTCTATTTTATTGAATTTCTTAGACCCACCCGTACTCGGTAGAAGCTGTTTTCGCATGATTTTTGTGCTTTATGAATCTCTATTCAATATAAGTAGGGGTTTGAAGCAAGCCTTATCCTACTATTAGATGCATGCCGATGCTTGCCCCACGGTTAGATGCTTGTCGATGCTTACCATGCTCTACTTTTTGAATCAAGCCTTATCCTGGCCCATCCACATTGTTTCCACATCGCAGCACTGATATAGAAAAAGTAATTTAACACAGATATAGAATAATTATTTCATCACCAAGAAATTATGACACATTCAAGTTTGAAAATAACACGTGACCACACATATGCCAGAAATTGTGAGAAAAATATGGCACTAACGAACATTCAATCTATGATCTTATAAAACCTATATGCCAGAAATTGATACATGTTGGCATATTTTATTTCCACTAAATGTTAGTTTGTTAGTTTATCACTTTCATAAGCTAAAAACAACACAACTGAATTTATTAATAACTAACATACTTTGTTTACCCTTAAAATTTAAATGCTCCGCCAAGATTCTTGTCCAGAATGAAAAAGGTTTTTCTTCCCAAGACATGACGAAGATGCTAGCCGAGAATGTAAGAATGAAGATGAAACCAACTATGATATGTCTAATGAAATCCCGAGGGGTTGAGTCGAGGGGGGTTAAGGGTGGGGTCGGGGGCTTCCTGACAAAATGGTTAGGGGCTCTGCCAATCGTGAGTTAGATATCCAGAAGTGTTCACAAAATGGCTCCGACCAAGAAAAGTCTCACGATAATAATAATAATAATAATAATAATAATAATAATAATAATAATAATAATAATAATAATAATAATAATAGTAATAATAATAATAATAATAATAATAATAATAATAATAATAATAATAATAATAATAATAATAATAATAATAATAATAATAATAATAATAATAATAATAATAATAATAATAATAATAATAATAATAATAATAATATGACTAATGAAAGGAGTCTAAAATTAAACAAAAAAAAATACCCTGTATGAAATAATAAAAATAAAAATCTCATATGATTCTTCTATTCTATGACACATAAAAAATCTGGGAAGAAATAAAGTGTTAAAAATGCAAAAGAATGAGCTAAGCCTTTTATCAAACACCTATTAACCAACCAAATAAATAATTAGGACTACAAACCTATTAAGGTAATCTGTTAAATTATATAACCTGATCTCATGATCAGAACTCTCCAATGCTGATTAAAACAAAAAAATTGTGACCCAAAACATTAGAAAATGAATTAAACCATCGCTTAGGCTTTTAGCCAAATACCTGGAATGCAAACACATAAAAGGCTCAAATGTAGTTTACTGAGTGGTGAATTGTCAAGAAACAGAAAATCTAAAGAAATGAAATAAAAAGACATCTGTGACACACCGCTTAAAATAATAACGGGTGGCCAGCCCTATACTAAAGTAAATCAGGAATTTCAAGTGGATCATTCTCAACATCAGCTGACGATACAAGAAAAACATAGCTAACTACCCAAAACTATAAAAAGCGGGTGCCAAAAAAATTTTTAAAACATACAAAATAATAACCAACCAACAACATAATAACTACTAAGCAAGATATCATATATACACGATGATAAAAATAAGTAATTTTAAATTACAACATTAGTTCATTAAATCAAATACCCGAATATGCTGTCGGGTCACAGAAAATACAATAAACTAAGCAAGGAAATATAAAAGAGCTACACCTACAACTATTGGGTGTAAACCCGATAAACAAACAGAATCCTAAACTAGATTTAAAAAAAGTATAGGAAATGGCTAAAACAAAATCCCGCAACAGTCCGCAACTGCTACAGCTCCACACATAACTGGGTGGAAAATATCAATGGCATCCTTGCGGAGGAACACCTAATATAATAAAATATATATAGAAAGAGGAAAATATAAATAGGTCAGAGCCCGAGGTGTGAAAACATTTTTAGCAAGTGCATTAAAATGCATAATAATTATAAATGCAATATAACATGATTTAAAGTGGAGTCGCACTCTCTAGAAAGTCCAACTCACCCTCAACTAGTGCGCGCACCTAAACGTCTACACATGATCCTCAAATGGCTATCCAATGTTTTCTAGGGACAAAATCAGTCTAACCTACGCCTAAATCCACACTTGCGTAATCTATCATCTAAAAACAATTTATAAACTTCTTATTCTAACTTACCCCACGTAGATCTAAAATTATATTAACTTATAAATATACATATACTACTCTCTACTAGAATTTAGCGAATTCTAGATATAATATACACAAGTTATTAGCATCTAAATGCTAAGGACTAAACTTCTCCCAACTCTCAACATTGCACTGCATTTCGTTTGTGGGACGTCTCGCAAAGCGAAATCCAAACGAGGAACCCCGCGATACACTACTCCTTGACAATGTTGATCATCGAGATTCATTATGCCCTGAATGCACGATGCATATAATATTAACTACTTAATTAATATATTCTACTCCAGTTCATTCTCATTAAGCATTGTTTCACTATAACGTATAGATCTTGGTACTAAAGACTAAACTTCTCCCCACTCCCAATATCGTGCTGCGTTTCGTGCGTGGGACGTATCGCAGGCGAAATCCAAACAAGGAACCCCCCCGATACACTACCCCTTGACAATATTGGTCGTTGAGATCCATTACGCCCTTGGTACCCCACACATAACTACGAATACATATAAGGATAAATAATCTCTAATCACATAAATAATATAATGCTCCAAACCTTTTAGGGGTCTATAACATTACTCTAGTCATAAAGCACAACCATACAATCCCTAACAATCAAGTACACATAACATACTTAGTGTACATATAATTATCCAAAATCCAATCACACATGGATATAAAAAATACTTCACAGTGCTATCATCTTCCATGAATTGCTCACTTTATCCCAGGTTACCATATATCGAACTATTATCACACCGCCATGGTAATAAAAACAAATCACAACGTAGGGGGAGCGGTCATAGTTCCTAACCGAAAAGTGAGAACGAATCACACCCAAGACTTATCACCCCCAAATAAAATCACACAATAAATAATGGACGACTATGACATGGGAACTATACGCACCCCGCTCCTCAAGCTAGGGTCCTCGCAACTTCCCAAAATAACACTGGAGGGTATGCCCACACAATAAGTATATATATATATATATCAACCACACTAGATATACATCCAATCACATCATATAAATGCAACCCACCACACAAGGTATATACAATTACACCATATAGGTATACATACTAAATTATGCCCATAAGTAAATGAAGTGAATTCATTTGTAGTATATAATTCTCATTATACTAACCATCGCTAACTCGCATACCTTCCCAACTTATATACACGATACGATCCCTCACTTGAAGTTCATACTTCACTTCTATGAATATGGAAAGTCTCCCCATTCAATCAACCTCAAGGATACCATCTACTTATGAATACACATCGATCAACAATCATTAACCCCCAATCCATATTATGGTTCAATTGATCATATGAACCATTAACGTTATCACAATTTGTGATTCAAGCCTAAAGTACAACTTCACTAAACGCATCCTACCTCTCTCTTATAGATCCATACTTGTCTCCAAATGGAAAACTCAATGATAGTGGGATCTCCCATTAGTCGATACGATAACATAAATTCTCTCTCTCTCGAAATCAATGAATACAACCCCAAATATTACATCTTAGGTAAAACTCCCAAAATCTCCAAAACTTACTTCTCGTAGCATATATAAGGGTTCCCTATCGATAAACCCAAACGAAACGGAACGAATATCGCTCTAGAAAAACCCACCAAAACAACCTTATTTTTGAATCGATTCGGGCCCAATCCGAATCGATTCGGCCCAGCGAATCGATTCGCCCTCAATTCAGATCGATTCGGTCCAAAGAAACTGGGCACCTATCTTAGGCCGAATCAATTCGGCTTTGGGTCGGAATGGATTCGATCACTCAGGCCTGGAAAGCTGCAACATTCCGAATTGATTCGGAAAGGGGGCTGAATCGATTCAGCCTCTTCAGCAAGCCACGAAATGGGTTTTTTCTCTTAAAAACCCAAATTTCCAAAAATCCCATTTATCATCTTCTCTCCATTATTCTTCAACCCTTACATATTTATAACATCAAAACTCTTTATTTTTCTACCCAACAAGTTTTCAAAACCTAAAATCCATATACCCACACCTCAAATGCAAGATTTACCCAAAAATCTAGGTTTTACATATTTAACCCAAAATCCACAATTTTATCAACAAATCATGAAATAAAAGACGCACGATAATTATTTAGCAAGTTTAATCACTTTCCTCAAAGTTGTAGAGGTTGAATCTTCCTCGAAATCACGGATTGGCCGAAATCCCCAAGCTTTTCTTCTCTTTCTCTTCTTCCTTTCCTCCTATCTCTCTCTTTCTAGGATTTTCTCTTTATCTCAGATGAGATTGGCTTCTCACATAGGCTTAATAAGACTTAGATCCAAGATATGCAACTTTAAATGATAATACACACTTTAAATGACTCGGTTACTCCAATTCGAGTCAAACGAACCTAATAATATTCCAGAACCCAAAGAACACGCAAGTACAGTCATTTCAACTATCTCGACCCTTCCGGGATCAACCGCATACTCCAAATCGTCATTCGAAATACTTTCTAACGTCCTCAAATTTTGACCTCAATTGCGAATTTAAAATTTCTCCAATATAAATAAATATTATTTCTCCCAAATAAATTAAATTATCAGTCCTGAAAATCGTGGGGTATTACAGACTTCCCCACTTACAAGAATTTCGCCCTCGAAATTAAGCTAAGCCTAGTACTCCAAACCTCAACTAGATCCTAAGGCACCTACTCACAAGATCACTATACCTAATCATCCCACTTCTCACGGCGAATCATTTTAATTAAAAACGAAATCTACTAACCAGGGCGCCTATACACCATGTACCCGAGCTCAACTCATAAACATTATTCGGCATCACTTGACTCAAATTGTAAAATAACACGAATCAAATTTAATACATAATAATATACTAATTATATAAAATGTTTGCAAGGTCCAAGGATTTAAGTCCTCTCAATTCCTGACATTCGCTACTTTCGTGCGGGGGAGGTCTCGCAAGCAAAATCCAAACAAGGAACCCTCCCAATACACTATTATGTAGCTCTGTCGGGGATTGAGATTAGTTAGATCCGGACTAAAGTTTTGAATTTTTTTAAAACATTTTAATAATGCCTAAAGGCCTATAAAATAATTTTATTTTATTTTAAAAGGAGATTATGTCTTTCAAGCTCCAAATCAAATACCTCATGCCCACGACACAAGGCACTAACAAATACAATATTCTTACCAACCACAAGATCTCAAAACTATATGAGCTGAAATCTTTAGCTCAATAATAACCCATTCAACCTTGAATCTCTTCAGTAATAAGAATTCCATACATATTAACAAAACATTGCCATTCATTAGGATCTTCCATAACTAGAACATTACAAATTCATAAGTTTAGCACGACTAGAAAACGATAGCTTTACCTCTACTACCCAACACGTTTCAACGATTCCTATTTTCAAAACAAAATCATAACTCTCTACTAGCTCATCACAAGACCATCTATTCTCCCAAAAGATATCACCTGAGAGCCTTACTTGCTCACTCCTCCCTTCCGGGTCATTCCACACATAATAGGGTTATAACATCTAATTACTCATAAAAATGTTTCATACAATACACCCAATTCCCCACAAAGCATAATCCTAACCACAAAGGAAAAATAATGCACATCATACCTCTCTAGTCTAACTTTATCTGTTCATCGATGGGTTCCCACTCAAAGTCCCCCGGCCTAAAATGGCCTCGGACCTGCTGTAGGGTTTCACATCCAAAACTTTCTCAAAATGTGTCCCTCTACCTCTTTCGGGGCAATCTCTCTTCCTATGGCCTACCTCTTTACAAAAGAAACATGTACCAGCAAATCCTCCCTGCCTATCTTGAGGAACAAAACGTTGTCGCAGCCCTCGATAACCCTATTCATGCCCTCTTGCCTCACTGGCATCTTCTTCTCCAGACTTACTGGATGAACCCGAGTCTCTAATGTTCTTAGCCCCTTGCCGATGAAGACGATACTCCTGACACTATAACAATGCTGCATGCACTACCTTGGAAAAAGTCACTAATGCTGGGTTCCCTAACAAATGTTGCCGAATTCGCCATTCTAAATCTCCCATAAACCTCGCTATTCGCTTCTCCTCAGTATTTACCTCATCAGGCACTAAATTCGTCAATCAAGTAAATTCCTCTTCGTACTCGCCCCTCGTTCGATCACCTTGAATCACATGCAATAATCTCCTCCTCATTTCCTTATGAAGAACATAAGGAAAATATCTTTGGTCAAAGAGTTCCTAAATATCTTCTATGGGCATCGCATCTCTTTGCTCCGATGTGGTGATTGAATCCCACCATTGGAGAGTTGCTCCCTTCAATACAAAGGTGGTGAGAAATTGCTTATGCACCTCACTACATTCAACCATTCGAAGGTGCCTTTGCATACTCTTCTTCCAACGACTTGCAACCATCGCATCAGTTCCACCTAAAAATTCTGGATGATGTCCCTTCCTAAAATCCTCCTGTACTCTTTCCCACGCGGATAGCCCTGGGTGGGCATGGGCTGCTTGAGCTGCGGGTTGATGTTCCGTCGCAGAAGTGGAAGCAGTGACTGCTTGTGCCATAATATTAGCAACTTCAGTTGTGGTCATAGTCCCTTGGGACATTTGGGTTTCCATATTCTTAGTCCCTCTGTTTTTCCTGCCTGGATGACCTCTCTTCGGTGGCATCCGAAACAAGAATAATTGTATCAGAACGCTGTTCAATTATTTTCTCATCGTAAAAAAAAATATAGACGTGTAAACACAATAGTCCTAATTATAGGGCTCTACATTAAGAACGCTTACGGGAGAACGCAGAAGACCCGCACAGATCCTAAAGACACTAGAACCTGATGCTCTAATACCACCTATGATACCCCTCTTAAAATAATAACGGGTGACCATCCCTATACTAAAGGAAATCAGGAATCTCAAGTGGATCCTTCTCTACATCTACTGACGATACAAGAAAAACATAGCTAACTACCCAAAACTATAAAAAGTTGGTGCCAAAAAAAAAAATTAAACATACAAAACAATAACCAACCAACAACATAATAACTATTAAGCAAGATATCATATGTACACGATGATAAAAAGAAGTAATTCTAAATTACAACATTAGTTCACAAAATAAAATACCCGAACATGCTGTCGGGTCACAGAAAATACAATAAACTGAGCAAGGAAATATAAAAGTGCAACACCAACAACACTTAGGTGTAAACCCGATAAACAAACTGAATCAAAACTAGATTAACAAAAGGATAGGATACCACAAAAACAAAATCCCGCAACAGTTCGTAACTGCTACATCTCCACGCGTAACTGGGTAGAAAACATCAATGGTGTCCTTGCGGAGGAAAACCTAATATAATACAATATATATAGCAAGAGGAAAATATAAACGGGTCAAAGCCCCAGCTCTGAAATTATTTTTAGCACGTGCATTAAAATGTATAATAATTATAAATGCAATATAACATGATTTAAAGTGGAGTCGCACTCTCCAGAAAGTCCAACTCACTCCTCAGCTAGTGCGGGCACCTAAACGTATGCACATGATCCTCAAATGGATACCCAACTCTTTTTAGGGACAAAATAAGTCTAACCTACGCCTAGATCCACACTTGCGTAATCCATAATCTAAAACCAATTCATAATCTTCCTATCCTAACTTACCCCACGTACATCTAAACTTATATTAACTTATAAATATACATATACTACTCTCTACTAGAATTTTGCGATTCTAGATATAATACACACAAGTTATTAGCATCTAAAAGCTAAGGACTAAACTTCTCCCAACTCTCAACATTGCACTGCGTTTCGTGCGTGGAACATCTGGCAAAGCAAAATCCAAACAAGGAACCGCACGATACATTACACCTTGGCAATGTGGATCATCGAGATTCATTATGCCCTCAATGCACGATGCATATAATATTAACTACTGAATTAATATAGTCTACTCCAGTTCATTCTCATAAAGCATTGTTTCACTATAACGTATAAATCTTAGTACTAAAGACTAAACTTCTCCCCACTCCCAATATTACGTTGCGTTTCGTGCGTGGGACGTCTCGCAAGCGAAATCCAAACAAGGAACCCCCCCGATACACTACCCCTTGACAATATTGGTCGTTGAGATCCATTACGACCTTGGTACCCCACACATAACTACGAATACATATAAGGAGAAATAATCTCTAATCACATAAATAGGATAATGCTCCAAACCTTTTAGGGGTCTATAACATTACTCTAGTCATAAAGCACAACCATACAATCCCTAACAATCAAGTACACATAACAGACTTAGCGTACATATAATTATCCAAAATCCAATCACATATGGATATAAAAAATACTTCACAGTGCTACCATCTTCCATGAATTGCTCACTTTATCACAGGTTACCATATATCGAACTATTATCACACCGCCATGGTAATAAAAACAAATCACAACGTAGGGGGAGCGATCATAGTTCCTAACCAAAAAGTGAGAACGAATCATACCCAAGACTTCTCACCCCCAAATAAAATCACACAATAAATAATGGACGACTATGACATGGGGACTATACGCACCCTTCTCCTCAAGCTAGGGTCCTCGCAACTTCCCATGATAGCACAGGAGGGTATGCCCACACAATAAGTATATATATATATCAATCACACTAGATATATATCCAATCACATCATATAAATGCAACCCCTCACACAAGGTATATACAATTACACCATATAGGTATACATACTAAATTACGCCCATAAGTAAATAAAGTGAATTCATTTGTAGTATATAATTCTCATTATACTAACCGTCGCTAACTCGCATACCTTCCCAACTTATATACACGATACGATCCCTCACTTGAAGTTCATACTTCACTTCTATGAATATGGAAAGTCTCCCCATTCAATCAACCTCAAGGATACCATCTACTTATGAATACGCACCGATCAACAATCATTAACCCCCAATCCATATTATGGTTCAATTGATTATATGAACCATTAACGTTATCACAATTTGTGATTCAAGCCTAAAGTACAACTTCACTAAACGCATCCTACCTCTCTCTTATAGATCCATACTTGTCTCCAAATGGAAAACTCAATGATAGTGGGATCTCCCATTAGTCGATACGATAACATAAATTCGCCCTTTCTCGAAATCAATGAATACAACCCCAAATATTACATCTTAGGCAAAACTCCCAAAATCTCCAAAACTTACTTCTCGTAGCATATATAAGGGTTCCCAATCGATAAACCCAAACGAAACGGAACGAATATCGCTCTAGAAAAACCCACCAAAACAACCTTATTTTCGAATCGATTCGAGCCCAATCCGAATCGATTCGGCCCAGCGAATCGATTCGCCCCCCAATGCGGATCGATTCGGTCCAAAGAAACTGGGCACATGTCTTAGGCCGAGTGAATTTGGCTTTGGGTTGGAATCGATTCGATCACTCAGGCTTGGAAATCAGCAACATTTCGAATCGATTCGAAAAGGGGGGCTAATCGATTCAGCCTCTTCAGCAAGCCACGAAATGGGTTATTTCTCTTAAAAACCCAAATTTCCAAAAATCCCATTTATCATCTTCTCTCCATTATTCTTCAACCCATACATATTTATAACATCAAAACTCTTTATTTTTCTACCCAACAAGTTTTAAAAACCTAAAATCCATATACCCACACCTCAAATGCAAGATTTACCCAAAAATCTAGGTTTTACAAGTTTAACCCAAAATCCACAATTTTATCAAGAAATCATGAAATAAAAGATGCACGATAATTATTTAGCAAGTTTAATCACTTGCCTCAAAGTTGTAGAGGTTGAATCTTCCTCGAAATCACGGATTGGTCGAAATCCCCAAGCTTTTCTTCTCTTTCTCTTCTTCCTTTCCTCCTATCTCTCTCTTTCAAGGATTTTCTCTTTCTCTCAGATGAGACTGGTCTCTCACATAGGCTTAATAAGACTTAGATCCAAGATACGCAACTTTAAATGATAATACACACTTTAAATGACTCAGTTACTCCAATTCGAGTCAAACGAACCTAACAGTATTCCAGAACCCAAAGAACACGCAAGTACAGTCATTTCAACTATCTCGACCCTTCCGGGATCAACCGCATACTCCAAATCGTCATTCGAAATACTTTCTAACGTCCTCAAATTTTGACCTCAATCGCGAATTTAAAATTTCTCCAATATAAATAAATATTATTTCTCCCAAATAAATTAAATTATCAGTCCTGAAAATCGTGGGGTATTACAGACTTCCCCACTTACAAGAATTTCGCCCTCAAAATTAAGCTAAGCCTAGTACTCCAAACCTCAACTAGATCTTAACTCACCTATTCACAAGATCACTATACTTAATCATCCCACTTCTCATGGAGAATCATTTTAATTAAAAACCAAATCTACTAACCAGGGCGCCCATACACCCTGTACCCGAGCTCAACTCATAAACATTATTCGGCATCACTTGCCTCAAATTGTACAATAACACGAATCAAATTTAATACATAATAATATATTAATTATATAAAACGTTTGCAAGGTCCAAGGATTTACGTCCTCTCAATTCCTGAAATTCGCTACTTTCGTGCGGGGGAGGTCTCGCAAGCAAAATCCAAACAAGAAACCCTCCCAATACACTATTATGTAGCTCTGTCGGGGATTGAGATTAGTTAGATTGGGACTAAAGTTTAGAATTTTTTTTAAAACATTTTGATAATGCCTGAAGGCCTATAAAATAATTTTATTTTATTTTAAAAGAAGATTATGTCTTTTGAGATCCAAATCAAATACCTCATGACCACGACACAAGGCGCTAACAAATACAATACTCTTACCAACCACAAGATCTCAAAACTATATGAGCTGAAATCCTTAGCTCAATAATAACCCATTAAACCTTGAATCTCTTCAGTAATAAGAATTCCATACATCTTAACAAAACATTGCCATTCATTAGGATCTTCCATAACTGGAACATTACAAATTCATAAGTTTAGCACGACTAGAAAACAATAGCTTTACCTCTACTACCCAACACGTTTCAACGATTCCTATGTTCAAAACAAAATCATAACTCTTTACTAGCTCGTCAGAAGACAATCTATTCTCCCAAAAGATATCATCTAAGAGCCTTACTTGCCCACTCCTCCCTTCCGGGTCATTCCTCGCATAATAGGGTTATAACATCTAATCACTCATAAAAATGTTACATACAATACACCCAATTCCCCACAAAACATAATCCTAACCACAAAGGAAAAATAATGTACATCATACCTCTCTAGTCTAACTTTATCTGTTCATCGATGGGTTCCCACTCAAAGTCCCCCGACCTAAAATGGCCTCGGACCTACTGTAGGGTTTCACATCCAAAACTTTCTCAAAATGTGTCCCTATACCTCTTTTGGGACAATCTCTCTTCCTATGGCCTACCTCTTTACAAAAGAAACATCTACCAGCAAATCCTACCTGCCTATCTTGAGGAACAAAACGCTGTCGCAGCCCTCGATAACCCTATTCATACCCTCTTGTCTCACTGGCATCTTCTTCTCCAAACTTACTGGATGAACTCCAGTCTCTAAAGTAATTAGCCCCTTGCCGATGAAGACGATATTCCTGACACTATAACAATGCCGCATTCACTACCTTGGCAAAAGTCACTAACGCTGGGTTCCCTAACAAATGCTGCCGAATTCGCCATTCTAAACCTCCCATAAACCTCGATATTCGTTTCTCCTCAGTATTTACCTCATCAGGCACTAAATTCGCAAATCAAGTAAATTCCTCTTCGTACTTGCCCCTCATTCGATCACCTTGAATAACATCCAATAATCTCCTCCTCATTTCCTTGTGAAGAACAGAAGGAAAATATCTTTGGTCAAAGAGTTCCTAAAAGTCTTCTATGGGCATCGTATCTCTTTGCTTCGATGTGGTGATTGAATCCCACTATTGGCGAGTTGCTCCCTTCAATATAAAGGTGGTGAGAAATTACTTATGCACCTCACTACATTCATCCATTCGGAGGGGCCTTTGCATTCTCTTCTTTCAACGACTTGCAACCATCGCATCAGTTCCACCTGAAAATTGTGGAGGATGTCCCTTCCTAAAATCCTCCTGTACTCTTTCCCACGCGGATAGCCTTGGGTGGGCATGGGCTGCTTGAGCTGCGGGTTGATGTTCCATCACAGAAGTGGAAGTAGTGACTGCTTGTGCCATAATATTAGCAACTTCAGCTGTGGTCATATTCCCTTGGGACATTTGGGTTTCCATATTCTCAGTCCCTTTGTTTTTCCTGCCAGGATGACATCTCTTCGGTGGCATCCGAAACAAGAATAATTGTATCAGAACGCTGTTCAATTATTTTCTCATCACAAAAAAAATATAGACGTGTAAACACAATAGTCCTAATTATAGGGCTCTACATTAAGAACGCTTACGGGAGAACGCAGAAGACCCGCATAGATCCTAAAGACACTAGAACCTGATGCTCTGATACCACCTGTGACACCCCTCTTAAAATAATAACGGGCGGCCATCCCTATACTAAAGGAAATCAGGAATCTCAAGTGGATCCTTCTCTACATCTGCTGACGATACCAGAAAAACATAGCTAACTACTCAAAACTATAAAAAGTGGGTGCCAAAAACAAAATTTAAACATACAAAACAATAACCAACCAACAACATAATAACTATTAAGTAAGATATCATATGTACACGATGACAAAAAGAAGTAATTCTAAATTACATCATTAGTTCACAAAATAAAATACCCGAACATGCTGTCGGGTCACAGAAAATACAATAAACTGAGCAAGGAAATATAAAAGTGCAACACCAACAACACATAGGTGTAAACTCGATAAACAAACTGAATCTTAAACTAGATTTACAAAAGGATAGGAAACCACTAAAACAAATTCCCGGAACAATCCGTAACTGCTACATGTCCACGCGTAACTGGGTAGAAAACATCAATGGTGTCCTTGCGGAGGAAAACCTAATATAATACAATATATAGAGCAAGAGGAAAATATAAACGGGTCAAAGCCCGAGCTCTGAAATTATTTTTAGCAAGTGAATTAAAATCTATAATAATTATAAATGCATTATAACATGATATAAAGTGGAGTCGCACTCTCGAGAAAGTCCAACTCACCCCTCAGCTAGTGCGGGCACCTAAACGTATGCACATGATCCTCAAATGGATACCCAACTCTTTTTAGGGACAAAATCAGTCTAACCTATGCCTAGATCCACACTTGCGTACTCCATAATCTAAAACCAATTCATATATCTAAACTTATATTAACTTATAAATATACATATACTACTCTCTACTAGAATTTTGCGATTCTAGATATAATACACACAAGTTATTAGCGTCTAAATGCTAAGGACTAAACTTCTCCCAACTCTCAACATTGCATTGCGTTTCGTGCATGGAACGTCTCGCAAAGCGAAATCCAAACAAGGAACCCCTCGATACATTACACCTTGGCAATGTGGATCATCGAGACTCATTATGCCCTCAATGCACGATGCATATAATATTAACTACTTAATTAATATAGTCTACTCTAGTTCATTCTCATAAAGCATTGTTTCACTATAACGTATAAATCTTAGTACTAAAGACTAAACTTCTCCCCACTCCCAATATTGCGCTGCGTTTCGTGCGTGGGACGTCTCGCAAGAGAAATCCAAATAAGGAACCCCTCGATACACTACTCATTGACAATATTGGTCGTTGAGATCCATTACGCCGTCGGTACCCCATACATAACTACAAACACATATAAGGAACAATAATCTCTAATCGCATAAATAAGATAATGCTACAAACCTTTTAGGGTTCTATAACATTACTCTAGTCATAAAGCACAACCATACAATCCCTAACAATCAAGTACACATAAGACACTTAGCGTACATATAATTATCCAAAATCCAATCACACATGGATATAAAAAATATTTAATAATACTATCATCTTCCAGGAATTGCTCACTTTATCCCAGTTTACCATATATGGGACAATTATAACACCTCCATGGTAATAAAAACAAATCACAACGTAGGGGAAGTGGTCATATTTCCTAACCGGAAAGTGAGAACGAACCATACCCAAGACTTCTCACCCGAAAATAAAATCACATAATAAATAATGGATGGCTATGATCTGGGGACTATACGCACCCTACTCCTTAAGCTAGGGGCCTCACCCACATCGCGCAACTTCCCGTGATAGCCCTGGAGGGTATGCCGACATAATAAGTATATATATATATATATATATATATATATCAATCACACTAGATATATATGAAATCACATCATATTAATGCAACCCATCACACAAGGTATATAAAATTACGCCATATAGGTATACATACTAAATTACGCCCGCAAGTAAATGAAGTGAATTCATTTATAGTATATAATTCTCATTATACTAATCGTTGCTAACTCGCATACCTTCCCAACTTATATACACGATACGATCCCTCACTTGAAGTTAATACTTCACTTCTATGAATACGAAAAGTCTCCCCATTCAATCAACCTGAAGTATACCATCTTCATCCGAATACGCACCGATCAACAATCATTAACCCGTAATCCATATTATAGTTCAATCGATCATATGAACAATTAACGTTATCACAATTGGTGATTCAATCCTAAAGTCCAACTTCACTAAACGCATCCTGCCTCTCTCTGGTCTCCAAATGGAAAACTCGATGATAGTGGGATCTCCCATTAGTCGATACGATAACATAAATTCGCGCTCTCTCAAAATCAATCAATACGACCCCAAATATTTCATCTTAGGTAAAACTACCTAAAATATCCAAAACTTACTTCTCGTAGCATATATAAGGGTTCCCAATCGATAAATCCAAACGAAACGGAGCGAAACTCGCTCTAGAAAAACCCCACCAAAGTAGCCCTATTTTCGAATCGATTCGGGCCCAATCCAAATCGATTCGGCCCAGCGAATTGATTAAAGAACATGGGCACCTATCTTAGGCCGAATCGATTAGGCTTTGGGTCTGAATCTAATCGATCACTCAGACCTAGAAAGTGACAACATTTCGAATCGATTCGGAAAGGAGGCCGAATCGATTCAGCCTGTTTAGCAAGCCACAAAATAGGTTATTTCTCTGAAAAACCAAAGTTTCCAAAAATCCCATTTATCATCTTCTCTCCATTATTCTTCAACCCAAACATATTTCTAACATCAAAAATCTTTATTTTTCTACCCAACAAGTTTTAAAAACCTAAAATCCATATACCCACACCTCAGATGCAAGATTTATCCAAAAATCTAGGTTTTACATATTTAACCCAAAATCCACAATTTTATCCACAAATCATGAAATAAAAGATGCACAAGAATTATTTAGCAAGTTTAATCACTTCCCTCAAAGTTGTAGAGGTTGAATCTTCCTCGAAATCACGGCTTGGACGGAATCCCCAAGATTTTCTTCTCTTTCCGTTCTTTCTTTACTCCTCCTCCTCTCTCTCTCTCTCTAGGTTTTTCTCTTTCTCTCAAATGAGATTGGCTTCTCACGTATGCTTAATAAGCCTTAAATCCAAGATAAATACCTCAATTACTCCAATTCGAGCCAAACGAACTTAAAAACAATCCGGAACCCAAGTAAGAACCAAGTACAGTCATTTCGACTATCTCGACCCTTTAGGGATCAATGCATACTCAGAATCGTCATTCGAAATACTTTCTAACATCCTCAAATTTTGACCTGAATCGCCAATTTAAAATTTCTCCAATATAAAAAAATATTATTTCTCCCAAATAAATTAAATTATCAGTCATGAAAATCACGGGGTATTAAAACATCTTAATGAATGTTACATGGATACAAAACTAAAAACCTAAGAACAGAGATCATAGGTTTCTCCTTGCCCCTTTTCTCTTGCATCTAGATCTTTAAACACTGGAAATGATTTTTTATTTTTTAAAATACTTATAAAAAGTTAGTAAAAAAATTATAAACTAACAAATGTTAGTTTACATTTTTTTCTCTTCAACTTTCTTGAAATCATCACATACCATGACTATAATTCAAATGAAAACACAAATCAACCATATTAGTAATCTCCAACACATGATTTGAACCAAAGATGCTAAAATATTGAGCAGAAACCTTAAAATCCCCAGTAAAGAAAACCAATATATGCATACATCCACATCTTATTCATGGTACTTAAAAATATAAATTAAAACATGCATTCCCATAAATGAATATGTCCAACACTAAAACTAAACCACCAAGTTATAGTGAGGTTTTATTTAACAAAAAGATGCTAAAAAATGTTATGATAGAGTTTAAAAAACCCACCAAATGTCATGATTTGAAACCCAAAGATCAGGTTTTAAACAACTATAAAGAAAACTACAGGACAACAGCAAAACAAATGAACATACTTGTTAGATTCGAGCACCAAAATTAAGAACAAAAGAGTGAGAGATCATAGATGAGATCCACACATAAAAAGGAAAACATTTCAAAATAAAAACCTCACAGTGTAAATATAGAAGTAGAGAGTGTGTATACCTGATAGACCTGCAAAACTAAACTAAAAATACTCACAGTTAAATCGAAACCAACCAAAATCCAGAACTAAAATCGAAAAAATCCCTAACAATAGTAAAAATTGAATCTAACAATGAAAAAAGCCCTAACAATAATCTAAAAAAATGAAGAAATTAAGAATCATACATTGAAAATGTTATCTTCATAGATCTGGTGCTAAAATGGTTATGGTGATTTTTGATTTTGGGTATGGTTGACCTCGTTCGATGCCAGCCATGGAGACTGTAGGTGGTCGAGGTGGTATCTGCTTATAGGTGAATACTGGGGTGGTCGTTGGTAGCTGGTACAGTGGTAGATGACATAGATGAGGAGGAGCGGCGACATCGATGAGGAGCAGCAACATATAGAGAGGGAGAGAATGTGAGGTAGGGTTTTTTTGGGGGATGATGAGTGAATGGTGCAAAGGTAGAGAATGGGATGTTTTTTTAGGGCGGTCTCTTCATTTGCCATGTCATATGCCTTCTATATGACATGGCACACTTTGGTACCCTTAGATCGCACCCTTGGATTGCACAACACCCGTTAGATTGCTTTACTATTCAAACACCCATCTCCCATATATATATACAAGCGAAATGTCCGTCCCTGAAGACACGACAAAAATTTTCAAAGTACGTAATCGCAAAACGATAAAAAATTTCAAAGTTCGTAAATGCAAAGTGGCAAAAATTTCTTTACCCAACAAAACAAAGTGTAATTTTTTAAAAATTGTCCATAATCTTGGTTGTTTATGAGACTATCCATTATTCTTAACAAATAACAAATAGTCCAACAACATTCAAATAATTTAAATTCATCAAATAAATTCATATATTACATGAAAAAAATATTGTTTCGATCCGTTGTATAATGCTTGTGTATTAGTTATTTTGGTCAAGTTCATTTTTACTTTAAAAAAATTTTGTTTTGTAGCATTTTTAATCGAGTTGGTTGTCACATGGGGTTGAGTTTCAGAAAAATTATTGTTTAATATTTTAAATTAATTAACATTACTTTCTATAAAGCATTGGGGTTCCATTCAAACAACATCTTTAGGGTGTACGCGTGAGGCTCCAAATAAAAAATATATACATCCGAAATGACATCTCTGATATGAAAAAATGTAAATATGAAATAAAAAGAAGCTGATGTGATGTAAAGGCCAAATTCAGTCTAGGCACCTAATGAGTTTATGCTAGGCTACTAAACCATGAAGTTTGAATAGACAAACTTGGTCAAATTTTGACATCTTAGTTAGGTTAAATGACTCGCCTACAAAAGTTACCCATAAACTACATAAACAAAAGGTATTTATTATTCTCACCTACACACCATATTTAAACTTTGAAAATAAAATTAACACCTTATAGTGGCCAACCATATCACTGTAATACTAATTTAGGAAGGTATGATTATTTACATTTTATATCACGAAATGTGTTATTCTTAAATAACTTTTTTGCAAACCTATGTAGCATTCTTCACATCCACAGTAAATTTAGAATTTTATTTATTTAGTCATTTATCAATCGCTGACTGTCATTTCAACATATACATCCCACGAAAGACAACTGTCAAATTAGGCAGTAGGTGCGAAGCTCAAAATTGAAAAGGAAATCAAATTGGTCTCCAAGTACTGATTATAAAATAAAAGGTTTATAAAATACTTCAAAAGTTAACAGGCATGAAAAGTTTGAAAAAAATAAAAATAATATATATAAAGATTTACAAAAGAAAATTATAATCATAAAAAATTTCATTACAACATAATTTATTGAAAGTAGAAAAAAAATTTAAACAATTTGAAAACCTTAATTTCCAACCCACCCAAGCTTCCCATCTGTTGAAACCCACTTTTGATTTTGTCGGCTAGGGAGTTTACCCACCTGCTCACCAACTTCAATGCTCCATCATCAACATGCAAACTTCTAAAAAAACATCTATGTTCATCTCCTCGTTTCTGGCCCTCTCTCCAATAAGCATTTACACCTATAAATTTTCCCATTCGATAGATGAAAACATATTAATAGTGGATAAAACATACCATTTTGAAGCTCCGAAATTCAGAACAAAGAAAAATCGCTTTCACTAAAAATATATACCAAAAGGTCCAAGAAAGCTTAAATCTGAAAGAAAAAATTACATGCCTTTTCCAATGAAAAAGGTGCTCCATTTCAGTCCTGAAAAAAAAACACAAACACAAAAAGGTGAAAGAAAGTGAGGGCCAGGAAAAAATTGGTAAAGTAATGGTGAATATAGATAAAATACCATGAAATCTGTGTACCCAAAACTTCTACCATCCGTAAAAAATACCGTGAAACCCACATACCCAAAACCATAATCTTTGTTAAAAAAATTGAAAAAGAAAGAGGGATTGACAAAATCAAACCCAGATTCAACCTCTGACCCCTCACCCATTACTAAAACCAAACCACACACAGAAAATCAAGTTTTAGAACAAAACTTGATTTGAAAAACAAACCCAATTTTCTGTCTCTTTATCTATTTGGGTCTCAGAAAATCCAACTTTAGAACAAAACCCGAGTTGAAAAAAAAATGGAACCAATACTTACAAAAACAGAGCCGAGCGAAACCCCCAGAACTCAAACCATCAATAGTTACAAAAAAAAAAAATCAGGCTCGAGGTGGTAGCTGTAGGCTGTGCGCAAGAGAGGGACACAACTTTTAGAAAGAAGTGGTGTTGTTGCCTCCGATTATTTTGAACTGAAGGTTTGCCTCTGATGATTTTGGCCAGGGTCGGGGTCAGATGTAAACCCAAAAGTTTGTTGGAGGTGTTGCTTGGACTGTGGTTGGTCGGAGGTGTTCTCTGAGTTTTGGCCAGGGTCAGGGTCATATCTAAACCCGAAAGTTTGTTGGAGGTGTTTTTTGGACTTTGGTTCATCGGAGATTTCGGTGGTCGGAGGTGTTCTCTGAGATTTGGGTGATGAGAGATGTTTGGTACGATTGTGGGTGAAAAGGGATTGTTCTTGGTTGTGGTTTCCAAGATAGAGAGAGAAGAGAGAGTGGGGGGATTTTGACGATACAAAGTGGTTTTTTCAAATTAAAGTTGAGTACTTTCCATAATTGATGGGCTTTGACAATAGATAGTGGTAGTCATTGAGCCTTGTGCACGGTACAATCTGAAAGCCTTGTGAATCTCCTAAAGTTGCCATGTCACAATGGTATAATCATACTGGGCATAATCTCACACCATTAGATCAGTTCAAAAAATGCGATCTCAACCATTAATTTTTTGGAACAGTAAAACACCCCTCTCTTATATAATATATATATATATATATATATATATATATAATATAGTTATATTGAATGTTATAAAGAAAAAGAAATTAAAACAATTACGTGATGGTTAATTATTAAGTAAGGTTAATTGCGGATAATATTTATGGGGAAGTTATGGTGTAAGGACACAAATTTCTAATTGAGTCCTTTGTAGTTTTGGCTCAATTCTGGACAAAAACGTTTTGAGTCATAGGACAGAGTTATTGAGCATCCTTCAAGCCTATGACGTACTAAAGTTGAAGACGTAGCGGCCAAGTTTAAAGATTCATCAAAATGTCGAGTTTAAAGTGCCTCATTTCTACGTCATCAACAATGTTTCGTTTACTCCTAAGATATAAATGCATTTTAATATATATAGGAGCTTAGAACAATTTATATTGGGTGTACGTTTATTTAAAACTGTTATTTAATTTCAGAAAGATTTTAGCAAAACTTTAATATAAAGTATATAAAGTTTCTGGGTTAAAAATATAATTTTTCAAACTTTCGGGAAGTTCGTTCGAAGTGTCGTTCGAACGAGTTTGTCTTTCGAACAACAATGTCGTCCGAACGAGTTTGCCAACGAGTTCCCATATTGGCTACTCGAACTTCGTTCGAAATGTCGTTCGAACGAGATGGCTTGTCGAACGAGATTTCCAACTAGATTTCTAAGGAGTTCACACTGGAACTTTGTTAGAAGGCTCGTTAAAATGAGACTTCGTTCGAACGAAAATCTCGTTCAAACCAGATTTGGCGGGAATAGTTAATTGGCAGTTTTGAGCATTTTTTTCCCATTTTCCCACTAAATTTTTACCTAGATATGTAAGTACGGGAACCAAGTTTTCTAACTTAACTTTTTCATATCCTACAATCTCTAAGAGAGAATTTGAGAGCAATATTCAAAGGGAAAAAGTTCATTGTTTTTTAGTGTTCAATTCTTTAAGAATAAATCTTTTAAACACTTGTTTACACCCAAAGTTTGTTTAATCCAAGTTCCATATATATATATATATATATATATATATATATATATATATATATATATATATATACTTTGCTTGGAATGTTTCGCACCGGTTTATTTCTACATCCGTTTGAAGAGAAGTTTGGGTTTGCTTCTAAATCCCATAAAGAAGAAGATCTTGTTTTGCTACAACATTCAAATGTGGTGAAAGGCATCATGTGTGGTTGACGGTGTACCTATGTCTCATTGGTGAAGGACAAGATTCCGGTGGAGCTTCGGGATTGTCTACTAGGCAGAGGTGTTTACAAGAAGAAGCGTCGGGACTTGAGAGGGATCGAGTCGTGTGTTGTAAGTCTTTCTATCTTGTAATTTGTAAATCCATACTTAGTGGACTTTAGGCTAGGGTCGTCCAAGGTTCTTTCCCATTGTGGGTTTTTCCTCGTACATCGCGGCGTAGTGATTTATTGTTTATTTTATCTTGCTATACACACCTAGAACGCATGCTTAGGTAATTCAAGATAAAATTTGGTTTTAATCACTACATGTTTAATTTGGTGCTAAATTAAATATTGGGTAATGTTTAGTTAATTTAATTTGATAAAATTGGTTTGGCCTAATTTGTTAAAAATGAAAAATGTGACTTGGGCAAATTTCTAGGACTTGGGTTAAATTAATTGCGTTTAAGTGAAATTAACATAAGTGTGTGTTTCAATTTAATTTCACGCTGTATAAATTTAATTTGAGAAAAATTAAATTTTTGTTAAGTTGTTTTGTTTAAGTTGAACCATTCCTATCACTTATGCATCTTTCTATAAAAGGAAATAATTTTTTATAAGATTTATAAAAATTGGGGGCCTCGCGCACCAACAAGTGGTATCAGAGAGGGATCGCTAAATTATTGCGTTTAAGATCCTTTAATTATTTTTGGCTAAAATGGAATTTTCCCCATTTTCAAAATTTTCTATTTTCGATGTATCTAATTACGCGTACTGGAAAGCACGTATGAAATCAGCAGTTAAATCTATCGACGATAGGGTTTGGATGTTGTAGTTAACGGGTGGTCCCCACCAACACATTTAGTTGATAATGAATGTGTTCCGAAACCGACCGATAGATGGAGTGAGAATGAGTTTAAACTTTCAAATTTTAATTCCCGATGTTTAAACGCCTTGTTTAGCGCTGTCACACCAGATGAATTCCGATGTATTATGACGTGTGAGACCGCTAAAGAAGCGTGGGATATTTTACAACTCACTCATGAAGATACTAGTGTGGTTAAAGCTTCAAAACTCAAAAACCTCACCACTCAATTTGAAACCATCAAAATGAACGATAAAGAAACTTTTGATGAATTTTCTGCCAGACTTTCGGATATTGTTAATTCATCTTTTAACTTGGGAGAGAAAATACCCGACAACTGAGTTGTAAAGAAACTTAGAAGGTCCCTACCCGATAGATTTATTCCAAAAGTGACCGTTTTAAATTCTTTACCAACTTTATCCTCTATGAAATTAGAAGAGCTCGTATGTGATTTACAAACCTATGAACTAGACATATTTCCCTCTAAAACCGAAAATAAAATTGAAAAGGGCATTGCTTTAAAAGTCCGGAAAGATGAAAAATAAGTAGTAGAGAGCGAGAGTGATAGTGACTCGGAAGATATGGCCTTGTTTGCTCGGAAATTTCAAAAGTTTCTTAAAATTAATAAAGATAAATTTAAAAATGACTTTAAGAAATTTGAAACTTCTAAGCATGACAAAGCCGAGAGGATCCCTAATACTATTAATGAAAATTTAAACAGGGACGAGTCAAATAGGTGTTTTGGTTGTGAGGGTTATGGCCATAGGTCTTCTGAGTGCCCCACGAAACTAAGGAGAGAGGGTAAGCGACCCATTTCATATAATGCGACCCTTAGTGATAGTGATAACGAAGAGGGACCCGATTCCCCCACTAAGCCCAACTTTGTGGCTTTTATGGCTAGTCATGTGAGCACCGATAATGAATCTTCTCATGAATATATTCAAACACATGACACTTTCGAGGTCAAAGTTTTTGATTCCCTTGTTTTTTATGGTAGTGAGAGTGGAGAAGAAAGAGAGAGTGAAAATGAAGAAGAGGTTAATGTGAGTGAACTTCAAAATGCTTTTTAAGAACTTTATGAAGAATCTATTAAATTAAAAAGAGCTAATTTGAAGTTAGAAGAAAGTTTAAGAGAGCGTGTCAAGGTCGTTGATGATAGTACGTTAGTGGAAGACCATAGGACACGAGGGAGAACTCTTCGAGAGAAGCTTGAATGTGTAGAAGGCGAGAGAGATATCCATAGAGGTTTAATGGAATCCTTGAAAAAGGAGCTTCGCGAGTTTGAAGAGAAAAATGTTTTATTAGAGTCTAACACCCTAGAATTAGAAAATAAATTAAAAGACTCTAGTAAAGTCAAATTTTATTTGGAGTGTCTTTCGGAAAAATTAGATAAAATATTTGGAACGGTCCAAATTAAAAATGACACTTTTGGTTTAGGCTTCGATACTTGCAATGAATCAACTCATAAATCCAAAACCCATATTTTAGGAGAGTCCACTAGGAAAGATTTTAGAGATCACCCCTTAGGTAAATCTTTTCGCCGTGACTTTAAGTGTTCACATTGTGGTCGAAAAGGTCATCTTAGGAAATTTTGATTTGATCTTGAAAGAGGTCCTAGAAAATCCTCTCATAAGGCAACCAAGGTAGCTAAGATAGCTACACCCCGAGATTGTCATTCGTCATTAGTTTGGGTTAGGAGATCCGACTTGGTAGCTTTACAAGATAGGGTTTTTGGTTCTCATTTACTTTCACATGATTCCTCCCTTGCAAAATCTAAAGGTTGAATGTGTTAGTTTTGTTTGCATACTTTAGCCTTTGTATTTCATATTATATCATCATGCTAAATGTATGCTTGTTTAATCATTTTCTAGTCTATGCTCCATGTTCAATCACATGCTAGAATTATGATTTTTGTTTATCTTTTGTATTATATTTCTTTTGTTTGCATTAAATGGAAAATACAAAAAGATTTTTGTTTATCATTTGTGTTTTACCCTTTTCGTAATTAATGCTTAATGAAAAATACAAATTATTTTTGTTTGTCTTTTGAGTAAATATTTTTTTTTTGGTTTAAAAATTGTCAAAAACTCAAAAAGATTTTATTTTGTGTGTACTTTAGTTTGATACACTTTATGTGGCATATACTTGTGTTTGAATTCCATCTTTTTTGCTCCCATATGGCTAGAACTTTTGGTTTAGATTGTCAATTCTTATTATGTTCTTTACCATGCTTACATGGAGTAGTTGGATTTTGTGTTGATATAATGGATTCTATTTTTATATGCATATATTCACACATGCACGAGCTCTTTTGAAAGTTAATCGTCACATGTTATATTTGAGCTTTGTGAGATGTTCTCCTATCAATTTTGTCATCTACATATTGGTGACCTAGGAGGAGTAGTGCATGTCAAAATCCGTTGCACGTGAGCTTTGTGAGAAATAAAAATAATATTTATATAATGTGCACGGGGAAGGGCTCCGAAAGGATTTATTATCCTTTGCGAATAGTAAGCCGCCGTTTGTTTTGGACCTAAAAGAAATACATGGTCCAAAGGCCTAAAAGAAAATATTGCATTAAAAAGAAAAATTTGCCAAGGCCTATGTTTTATTTATATATTCATTCAAAAGAATAATATATATGCTTATTGAGGGAGATTGGATGGTATATCAACGGTTTGCACAATGTCCGTTTATCCTAGTTGTAGTTTCAATGTCTTGACTCTATTGGTTTGTTGAATCATCAAAAGTCTAGGCTTGTATGCATTGTGTATGTTTGTTCATTGAGTTCAATCTATATTGTCACATGAAGTTATATTCAAATGTGATGAAGTTTACAATCAATTGAGAACTCTGTGAACATGTTTTAAGTGATTGGGTCTAAATTTAATTGTTACTAGTTCACACCCCAACACTTCTGTTTCCATATGACAAATTTTTCCCATACGAGTGTGAAAAGCTTATCTTATTTTGTGTCATTTGTGTGTTTACATCTATATATATATGCGTGTGAATCTTTGGTATATCTAGAGTATGTATATATACGATA
Organism: Sambucus nigra; assembly: GCA_949130495.1. Classification (NCBI taxonomy): domain Eukaryota; kingdom Viridiplantae; phylum Streptophyta; class Magnoliopsida; order Dipsacales; family Adoxaceae; genus Sambucus; species Sambucus nigra. The sequence goes on along the minus strand of OX422224.1, from coordinate 183,605,650 downwards.
TTTTTTGTTTAGTCTTTGCCTTGCTTTCTAGTCCATCTATGCTTTAATTCATAATTGGTATATATCTTATTGCATTCTTTGTTAATATCACATGCTTAATACTTTATGTATCATATTGATATTTGTTTCTTGCATCTTAGTTGGTATCCATTATTAATTGTTGGATTAGTTATGATTTTTTTGCCCATGTGCGTTAATGTTCTCATCACTTTATGTGCAATTGCATGGTTTTATCTTATTATCCCATTCTATTTATCTCTTGCTTAGTTTAGAGGGTGTATATGCTTTAATTGGGGAAGATAAGTTAATGTTTGGATTCTTAAGCCTTTGTCTATTCCTGAACAAAAAGGGGGAGATTAAAGAATGATAGGGGGAGAAATGGTATATAATCCTACTATAATCGTATCTTAGTATAGGGGAGACGTCTTTCTAAGTAGGTTCTCTGTTTGATAAAGGGGAGAATTAATCTAGGGGGTAATTACTTTAATTGCATTAAATATTTTGATATTCCCAATGCGTTTAATGTGTTTCACTACACCAAAATGGCCAAATTGTCACCTTTCAGCCGGCCACCCTTGTCAAGGTCATTGACCGTGACACAAATCTCTCATTTTGTGTCACGGTCATTGACCCTGACACGACCGTGACACAGAATTGTCACGGTCTTTGACCGTGATAAGGCCGTGATAAATTTACTTGTTACGGCCTTGTCACGGTCTTTGACCGTGACAATTCTGTGTCACTGTCGTGTCAGGGTCAATGACCGTGACACAAAAAGCGAGATTTGTGTTACGGTCAATGACCTTGACACGATCGTGACAACTTTTGCAGCAAAAAAAACCCTAGGATTCTTTTTTCCCACCTCTTTTGGTTTTCCCCCTCTCTCTCTCTCTCATCCGCGATTTCTGCTCTCTCTCTCTCTAAGGTATATTTTTTTTTCCTCTCTTTCTCTTTCATTTCTATATGTATGTGTATGTGTGTATATATATGTGTGTATATGTATATGTGTATGTGTGTATATATATGTGTAAATGTTAGTGATAGTTAGAATGGTGTAAATGTTAGTGATAGTTAAAATTGTATAAATGTTAGAAAAGTTCTAGAATTCATATGTTAAATTTAATTATATAAATATTTAAATTGATAATAATTTTATTCATGAAATTAATTCAATTAGGTAAAACCCTAGATAATTTTTTAACAGAATTTGATAATATTATATAAAGTTTAGTAAATTCACAAAATGTTGTCAATTGTATGTTTTTAGGAATATCATTAGTTACTTTCGTACCCAACTATGTAGAATCCATACACATGCATGTTGTTAGAAAGTCTTAAATTTAATTCTCACTTTAATTTGTAGAATCTCTATACTTGGTTGGATTTATCCCTTTATGATAATGAAATTTATGCTCCAATTATAATTATCTCATGTCATAATTTTATTGATAAACAATAAATGTAGTTGTCACGGTCGTGGTGGGGGGGGGGGGGTGGGGTGGGGTGGTGGGGGTGGGGTGTGTGTGTGTGTGCGTAGGTGTGTGTATGGTGGTGTGTGATGGGGGAGGGGGGTAATGGGGATGGGGTGGGGTGGGGGAGGGGGGTAGTGGGTGTGGGGTGTGGTGGGGGGAAGGGGCGGTGGTGGGGTGGTGGGGGTGGGGGTGGTGTGTGTGTGTCTGTGTGCATAGGTGTGTGGATGTGTGCGTGGCGGGGGGAGGGGGGCAAGGGGTGTGGTGGGGGTGGGGGTGGGGTGTGGAGGGGCAATTTTAACAATTGTATATCTTTAATTAAGAAATTCTATAACTTTAATTGTAATTTTAATTGTATAGTTTTAGATGAAAGTAAATTAATAATTAGTGCCAATTTCATATGAAAGTAGGATTGTCCCTCATTGTAAATTAGTAAATTAATAATTGTATACTTTAATTGTTAGTTTAATTGATGAAATGTTGGGTTGGTTAGTTTTAAAAGTGGCATGACGTGTGCGTGTGTGTGGTGGGGGTGGGGTAGGAGTGTGTGTATGTGTAGTATTAACATTTTTTTTTTATCTGTACTAATAACATTTTTTTACAGCAAAAATGTCTCCTTCAGATATTAAGGCGAAGATGATGATGTTGTTTATGATGATGTCGTCTGGGCTCGGTGGTAGCGGAGGCGACGAGGGCTCCTCCGCCCCTAGGCTCCCCAAATATGGAAAATTTGGGATTACCGTCGAGAACAAGTCGGAGCTATTAGCGAGATCCCTCGAGCTGCTAAAGACGGTCATCGGCCCGGGGTTTATGAGTTGGAAGGAGGTGCCATATGAGCTCAAGTTAGCTATTTGGGTGGCACTAGAGGTAATATATTTATATTTATATTTATATGAATATTTCTATTTCAATTTCAATTTCAATTTCAATTTCAATTTCAATTTCAATTTCAATTTCAATTTCAATTTCAATTTCAATTTCATAGTTATATTTATATTTATATTTATATTTATTCGCAACTAACATTGTATTTGTTGGACAGGAACAATTCAACTTGGATCCAAAGCTACGCGATCCCGTCTTGGAGCAGATTAGGGAGCAACTCAAGTCATGGAAAAACAATATGCGGGCACGGTACTTTGGGAAAACAAGAGAGTCGATTATCCAATGGCGTGAATCCGTCCCCCCCAAGGAGCCGATCTCATTGGCACAATGGAAGAAGTTCATTGACAATGAGATCGAGGATCGACAATTGGCATCTCGCCAATCGGGGAGGGAAAATCGGGCAAAAAAGACGGATGTGCACTACTCCAGCCGGACCTCTTACTCCGAGGTGGAGCATAAGATGCAGGTAAGATTTAATTTTTCTATAACTACAGAAATATATTATTCTTCATTATTTTACTTTGCGGGGCCGATACTAATTTTACTTTACTTTATTTTATTTCAGGGGGTAGGGAGTGGGCCAGGGGGTAAGCCACATAGGCTCGATACTTATGTGGCTCTTCGGACGAAGAAGGGGAAGGACAAAGAGGTGTCCCTGAGCCTCGCGGCCACGATTGTAAGTAATCCGACAGTTTAATTTTTGTTAATTACGTTATAATTTTTTAGTTTACTTATTTTACTAATCATGTGCTTTTTGTCGTTTCAGGCAAAGCTTAAGGAAGTGCATGAGTCGCAGTCTGATGTCGACAAGGCATCTTTGTCCACAGACGCACTCAGCCAAGTGCTTGGCTATGATCGCAAGGGGAGGACAAGGGGAGTGAGCTCGCGGGTGGCCAAATCTAGGATCATCGGATTGGAGACGAGCGACACCGGGTTGGCTCGAACGGTGGATTCACACGACGCGAAGCTGTCCCGTTTGGAGGCGATGGTCCAAGATATGTACGCATTCATGAAGCGTACGTTGGGCGGAGACCGTAAAGGGAAAGGGAAAGGGAAGGAGAAGGCGGTGGAGGAGGAGGTGCGGGAGGACGAGGCGCAGGATGACGAGTATGTGGACCTCGCTGCTTCATCACCGACACGTTCGTACTTCGATGATCCACTTCCCTATTTGGCGCCCTTCAACAGACCATTATCGACACTTGGTTGGCCGAGCCTGTTCATATTGGACGTATTTGATGGCCAGCGGATAGGGCGGGGGTTGAGGGACCCGAATATCGTCGAGGGTGGAATAGTTCATGGACGTGCGCTTCAACAGATGGAGTCCAGGGTGCTCGTCACGCATGTCATACCCGGGAAGGAGAACTCCCTATTGTGGTTGCGCGAACAATGCGGAACGACGTATATTAGTGGGTGTGTCAATTCGTATGTCGTGTGTCCTACTCACCTCCTCACATTTACCCAAGACATGTAGTAACATTATTTTTAAGTTTGTCCATTTTAATTATATTTGGATTATATCGTCATGTATATTATTTCTATTTTGAATATTTGGATTATATCGTCATGAATATATATTTGCATTATCTTTACTTTGCTTGGATATATGATGTTTGGAACAGGTACGACGTTGCTATAACAGGTACAAATATACTGCTGGGCAGTGGCGGTGGCCATACTGCCTAGCAGATTATTTTTAAATTCTGCCCAGAATTGTCACGGTCAATGGCCGTGACAATTTTTTGTAAAAAGGGTCACGGCTTTGTCACGGTTATAAACCATGACAAACGTGTCACGGTCATTGACCGCGACACGATCGTGACACAAAACGCGAGTTTTGTGTCAAGGTCAATGACCGTGACACGACCGTGACAAAAAAATTTGTCTCGCCTCGAAATGTCACGGTCATTGACCTTGACAAGTTGGATTTGTCAAGGTCAATGACCTTGACAAATGGGCAGATTTGGTGTAGTGTTTGCTTAAGTGTGCAGGAATTATATTCGCAACTTTCACTGGCAAAGATTATGATCCTTGGGTTGTTTGAGTCAAGCATTGTATTCTATTTTGGGTGGGACATTTTTTCCAGTTTAGTAGAACTTGACGGACCTTTAGGATTTTTGTTTGGCTTTTGTCTCTGAATATCCAAAGGGGGAGATTTTTAAGGACACAAATTTCCAATTGAGTCATTTGTAGTTTTGGCTCAATTTCGGATAAAAACATTTTGAGTCATAGGATAGAGTTATTGAGCATCCTTCAAGTCTATGACGTACTAAAGTTGAAGACGTAGCGGCCAAGTTTAAAGCTTTATCAAAATGCCGAGTTTAAAGTGCCTCGTTTCTACATCATCAACAATGTTCCGTTTACTCCTAAGGTATGAATGCATTTTAATATATATAGGAGCTTGGAACAATTTATGCTAGGTGTACGTTTATTTAAAACTGTTGTATAATTTCAGAAAGATTTTATTAAAACTTTAATATAAAGTATATAATGTTTCTGGGTTAAAAATAGAATTTTTCAAACTTTCTGGAAGTTCGTTCGAAGTGTCGTTCGAACGAGTTTGTCATTCGAACAACAATGTCGTTCAAACGAGTTTGCCAACGGGTTCCCATATTGGCCACTGGAACTTCGTTCAAAATGTCGTTCGAATGAGATGGCTGTTCGAACGAGTTCATACTAGAACTTCGTTAGAAGGCTCGTTTGAACGAGATTTGACTGGAATAGTTAATTGGCAGTTTTGAGCAGTTTTTTCCCATTTTTCCACTTCTTTTCCCACTAACTTTTTACCTGAATATATAAATACGGGAACCAAGTTTTCTAACTTAACTTTTTCATATCCTATAATCTCTAAGAGAGATATCCTATAATCTCTAAGAGAGAATTTGAGAGCAATATTCAAAGGGAAAAAGTTCATTATTTTTTAATGTTCAATTCTGCAAGAAAAAATCTTTTAAACACTTGTTTACACCCAAAGTTTGTTTAATCCAAGTTCGATATATATATATACTTTGCTTAAAGTGTTTGGCACCGATTTATCTCTACATCCGTTTGAAGAGAAGTTTGGGTCTGCTTCTGAATCCCTTAAAGAAGAAGAGCTTGTTTTGCTGCGGCATTCTCATGTGGTGAAAGGCACCATGTGTGGTTATCGGTGTACCTATGTCTCATTGGTGAAGGCCAAGATTCTGCTGGAGCTCTGGGATTGTATAATAGGCGGAGGTGTTTACAAGAAGAAGCATCGGGGCTTGAGAGGGATCGAGTAGTGTGTTGTAAGTCTTTCTGTCTTGTAATTTTTAAATCCATACTTAGTGGAATTAAGGCTAGGGCCGTTCGAGGTTTTTTCCCGTTGTGGGTTTTTCCTCGTACATCGCGGCGTAGTGATTTATTGTTTATTTTATCTTGCAATACACACCTAGAACGCATGCTTAGGTAATTCAAGATAAAATTTGGTTTTAATCACTACATGTTTAATTTGGTGCTAAATTAAATATTGGGTAATGTTTAGTTAATTTAATTCAAGTCATTTAATTTAATTTGATAAAATTGGTTTGGCCTAATTTGTTAAAAATGAAAAATGTGACTTAGGCAAATTTGTAGGACTTAGGTTAAATTAATTGTGTTTAAGTGAAATTAACATAAGTGTGTGTTTAAATTTAATTTCACGTTGTATAAACTTAATTTGAGAAAATTAAATTTTTGTTAAGTTGTTTTGTTTAAGTTGAACCATTCCTATCGCTTCCGCATCTTTCTATAAAAGGAAATAATTTTTGATATGATTTACAAAAATTGGGGGCCTCGCGCGCCAACATATGGGGTAATTATTAGGATAATTACCTGTACATATGGTAATATTTATTTATATTTTAGGTGGACATACCTATGTTCGCGGACCGTCCTATCGGTTGGGATTGTACGCATTCAGGACTAGAGCACACGTCGGCACTGGTGGGCTAGGCGTAGTGTAGGTCATACTTTAGTTACTACGTTGAAACTCCACTTATAGGAGTTAAATGTTGATGTTGGGATCCATGTGACATTGCTTGGTATGGCCCTTCCAATGGTATAACTGCGTAGGTACCGCCCCACTTGCTTGTGTATTGTGATGTCCGCGATATATAGGGTATTTCCCGAGGCTTACCAATGAAGAGCGAAGGAGATTCTATTGGTAGATACCTTAGTGTCGCATATATATAAATGAATGGAAGTGAATTCGATGAATTCCTAGTCTAATGATGTAGACTATAAAACAAAAACCCAATACTATGTAGTATGCATGATAAATTGTTATGTCACTTTATAGGTAGTGACTAGGGTACTTTGGGTAGAAGTAACTGCAAATGTAAATGATTCTATTTCACTACGTTAATTATGATAGATGCATCCTTATAATTATGTTGGCACATTTATACGCTATTTATTTTTTTGGACTTAGGTGGTTGTACAGTTATCATTGCTCTTAGATGAGGGGTGAGATTTTTAATGCATGTGAGTGACGATGGGAAATGTTCACTTTGAATTAATTGTTCTTTTGTTCAAATAAATTAAGTTAATTCTTGCACACTCTATGGCACTGAGGAAAAATTATAAATTATCCGTGGGTACTCCTGGACCGGGATATCAGGACTATCGAGAGAACATCCTTGCAATCTCACCTTGCGTATCAAACTTCATATCATTGATTATGGACTAGGTTGTTCCTCTATTTCAATTTTATTATTTTTTGAGAATATTGTGAGGGCATACGTCCGACGTTTATTTTCATTGTATTCAGATTGAGATATTGTAATGTCAAGTTTTTATTGGATTATGGATGTTGGACTTATTGGTATTAATTTAATTATGAAACTTCAGTTTAGTTCAATTGTGGTAGTTAATAAATATTTTATTTTCGTGATGTTGAGAATGATATAAATTAACAAACAAGCCCCATCGTCGACGTATCGGGTATGGCCAACCTTTACGTGAGAAAATGGGGGTTATTACATTATTTTGGTATCTTACTTTTTCCATTTATTAATTTTTAAGTAGTAACCAATTCGATTTTGATGGAAGCTAAAAAATACTTCGAGATTGTTAGAGTTTTGAATAAGCATATTATTGCATTATTTTTTCGTCATTTTTTTAATATGAATTTTAACTTACTGTTTGTACTTATCAAAATCCAATTGAGTTATGCAGAAGTTATTTTGTGACTCAGGTAGTTCCGTGGCTTTAATCCCATTATAGATGCTTCATTGCAGAAAACTAGAATCTGGAATAAGAGTCATCGCATGGTATTGATTACGGATAATGGAGTCCATTTTTATGTTGTATTTGCTTTAATTATATCTGTTTTACATTATGGCTCTCAAATAGGTTTTAATTTATCATTTCTCTTAGGTCATTGTAGTTCAATATGTATTGAATTATTTTTAAACAATTGTTTACTTTTAGACTATCTTTTCTTGTAGTAAAAAATATTAAAATGTTTAACAAAGTTCTATGTCCTATTTCTGATCTTGATTACAATTACATCAAATTCTTAAGGTTTGTTTTTGTTTCCTTGTCGTGTAATTTGATAACAAAGGTAAGAAATAAAATTATCGAATTAACCACAATAATATAGTCTCTCGTAGACCACTTATGGATTTAAAATTACACTCTCACCATCATATATTGATAAGACGCAAGCGACGAGTGTCTAATCCATTCATCGAGAGTGGAGAATCTAATAGAACACTCATAATCACAAATATATATTATGACATGGCAACTTCGACAGAATGATAATATGAAATGTGTGTCACGGTTCAACAAATTACTTCCCTTAATTATCAAATTTTGATGCATTTTTTTAATGTTAGATGCTTAGACATTCTCCTCCGTTTTATGGATATCTCCTTTCATTTTTTTCCTAAAGAGGTGAATGAGATTTCCCACCAAGTGACCAAACATTATTTAATTATGTCATCTTGAATGATGTATTGAGGTAACTTGTTGGTTTTTTAGGCTTGTTATGTTGGACAATTCTATTTATTGTTATTATATTTGTTTTCTTTTAAAAAAAGTTTACTTTTCATATAAGGATTACAATATCTTCATAGTATAAAATCATAAGAAAAGATAATATAACAATAATGTCAGAAACCATTATAATTACAAATCCATTATATAAACATAAACAATAAATAGACATTAATTTTGACTATTCATAATTTGAAGAGACTTATAAGTGTACTTTCTATCATTCTCCCTGACATTTGAAAAAAAATGATTTCAAGTTTGGTAATGCTAAAAAGTGAATAATAATGACCGCGAGTCAATATCCTAGGAGGCCTAAAATGTGGATTGTCAATAATGGTCCCATAATTTCTTTATAAAAAAACTATTTCTTCCACATTGATTCATTCACATGCATGTATACAATAAAGACCGAAAATTAAAATTCAAAAACATTTTAGTGATATCATAATATAGTGTAAAGAATAAGCACAAGCAATCCACTACATCAAAATTTTATTGGCTACACTTAAGACCCATATATTAAGCATGCTTCATTAATGTCTTTTCTGATAGTCCATTTACGTGGATTTGTTATGTTAACACTGGTACTATTGTGTTCAAGTGACACTCGTTTTATAATTTCTTATTTAATTGAAAGGTATATACATTCAATGTGCTGAGTTACTCTTAGAATACCTAATATTTCTTCATAAAGTAGATTGCAGGGACATTATCATAATATTTTAGCAGCTTAATAATAGTGTCAGCAAGTCCATGTCCCAAAAAGAAGTTATGCTGCCAAAATACATAAGTTGTAGCATCAAAACATGCTACAAAGTCAGTTTTCACATTAGTTAATGGATGTATTGTGTTGAACTCCTTCATTATATTAGTCATTAAACTAAAACAAATATTCTTAAGCAAGAGTGAACTTCATACTATTCGTATAAATAGTAAATCCGAGTCATAATAACCGTTCATATTTAAATGAACAAATATCCTAAATGTGAGCATATAGTCTTTTAAGTATCTCATTACTTCATACATAACTCTTAAACCCATATAAAATTATTTTGATTCTCTAGTTTCTAAATCTGTGCTTGTATATAGAGAATATATATATATATATATATATATATATATATAAACTTACTCCCACTCATCTTAAGGTGTATACAAATATACAACGATTAGAAGAATAATGATATTATTTCTTCAAATACGTACAGATGGTTTATTAAACTCTAAAAATTAATTTTCACATCCGCTTAATGTAACTCTCAATCATAGCGAGCTACTAATGTCATAAGAATTCCATATCCTTAGATATAATTGAGAAGGTTCATTTATACCCTTTTCCTCATTAATGGTAAAATATTTTACTACAATGTAACTTTATATTGTTTTAATTATGATTATCATCGTGTTTGGTATTGATGACACACTCATACCTGAATTTAGTGCATCAATTATGTAATTCAACGAGATCCTAAGCTTAGTTGTAGTCCATAAGTTTCACATCTTATGAATTGTGAATATAAAACAAGATCATTATTTATCCCTACGCCTAATTCATGTTAATGCAGATACGCCATATAACCATCTTGGAGAATAGACCTTTTCGAATCTTCTTAATACTATTTCTTATGATTTTGTCTACATTTCTCTCACGGTGACAATACTCTTGTTTAATGGTTGATTATTTATTTATTCTTTTTGTTTGGGCAATCTAATAACTAAAAGAGCAAGTATTCAAGAAAGTTATCGGTAATTGGGGATAAGCACCCAAAAGTGTTTAATATATGCCCCAAATAGATGCATTTTAGTTGCTCATTCTTGATAAAGTTGGCCTTATTTTCGTATTTTATTATTTCTCAAGTCAATCAGCAGTCGTTATATCAAATTGTGCTAAATCGATGTAATTACTACAAAGTAGCGGTCAAAAGCATGGAATGAAGAAAATCAAAGCATCCGTGAAGAGAGGAGTCCATTTTTTAGCTTGCATAGACAGTTCCGATGCCCTAGACTCTTTCCCATACCAAACCTAAGCCTAAACTGAGCCCAAGCCATCACCCGAGCCTTGTGTGTGCTTAGTTTGTTATTTTATTATTTTTTTTAGATTTTTATTTGAGTCGTATATAATTTTTAGGATTTTTATATTTTATTTGTGTGCGTGTAGTTGTAAATATTAGTGTCTTTTACTGTGCTTCGAGTGTTTTTATTATAGGCGTGTTTATTTTAGGTTTTTCTGTATTATATTTTATTTATTTTTAGTTTCTATTTTGTTTAATTTCATTTTATTATTTTATTTTACTTTTATTTGAGTTTTTTATTTTTTATATTAGGAATTTATTTTTTTTAGTTATAGGAAGTTTTATTTTTAGTCTTAAATTTTATTTATTTTTATAGTAAATATTTTAATAACTTTTTTTTTTTTTGGTAACAAGTTAAACACACACACACACACACACACACACACACACATAATTACAATGCACATCCACACACACAATTTACTCTCTCTCTCCTGTCACCTGTCATCTCTCATCCCCAGCTTAATACCCACTAGAAACCCATTAACCCGCTAGCTATTGCCGACCCACCTGCGACCACCCCTCAATGCCGGCGAGCCATCCATCCGGCCGTCCCATCTCCACTCCACCATTCTCGACGACCTCATACCCTCCTACCAACCCGAACCCACAACCTCAGCACCATATCCACCTTATATCCCCAAACACTGATCGCAACCCCCGACCCAAATCTCCATTTCTGACCCACCTAACTGCTCTAAATCCATAAACCCAAGTTCGACCTCCATTCCCATGTCTGTCACACTCGGATCCATACCAGCTTAACCCGAAAACAACTTCAAATAAAACTAACCTAGCAAAAAACCCATTACCCGACCAACCCATTTGACTCACAACCACTTGTAACCCAAACTCCCTGACAACGAAACCATTTGATAAAAGGTTTTTTGCATATACATCATTGTTTTCAAAAGCCTAGTCTCAAAATTTCCTCCAACCTGCAATCATAATATGAACATGCATAGCAGTAAGTAAGGAAGTCAATCCAACATTCAAGGTGAAAAAAATAGGGTGAAAACTATTTTATATATTTTTTAAAATACTTTCAATGGAGAATGATTTAATTAATGCTAAAATCGTATGCAATTAAATAACTACTAAATTTGAAATGTAATCGAGTTTAGAATTGTGAGAAGATACAAGATGTGGGATTACACCGTGTGACCAATGTAATAACCCGAGGTCTTGGAGACGAATATTTATTTATTTTGGGAGAAATAAATATTATTTTTATTGGAGAAATAATTAAACTGGCAATTGAGGTCAAAATTTAGAGTCATTAGAAAGTATGTCGAATGGAAATTCTGAGGGTACCATAGTGTCCGAAAGGGTCGAGAAAGTCGAAATGACTGTACTTGGGGTCTATTTGGGTTCCGAAATAAATTAGGACCGTTTGACTCAAATTAAAGATACCGAGTCATTCAAATTATGTATTATCATTTAAAGATGTGTACCTTGGGAGATTAGGCTTATTAAGCCTACGGGAGATATTTCTCCCAAGAAAGAGAGAGAAATAGAAAGAAAGAAAGAGAAAAGAAGAAAGAAGAAGAAAAGGAAGGAGAAAAGAGAGAGAAAGAGGATTTCTAGGCAAATACGTGATCTCAAGGCGGATTCAGACCCTACGAACTCGAGGCAAGTGATTAAACTTGCTAAATAATTGTTATGTACCAATTATTGCATGATTTGTGGATTGAATTTTGGGTTTTAGGTTTAAATTGTTAAAACCTAACTTTTGGGAAAAACCTTAGATTTGTAGTGTATAAAATGGATTTAAGGTTAGAAATTAGTTTATAAGTATTATAGAATGAATATTAATGTTATATATTTGATTGGGTTGGATGAAAATGGTTGGAAGATGATTAAAATGATTTTTGGGTATTTTGGGTTAAGAAGAAAATTGCCCATTTCGTAGCTTGCTGCACTTGCCGAATCAATTCACCCCTACCGAATTGATTCGGTCTGTTGAAGAATGCCTAGGTCTTTAGGGACGAATCGATTCGCCCCTTATGAATCGGTTCGGCATGTAGCAGACTCCCAGGTCCTTTGGACCGAATCGATTCGGATGGGCCGAATCGATTCGTTTCTGGGCTGAATCGATTCGGAAACAGGGAAATTTTTGGAAGATGTTTTCTAGGGAGAATTTCATCCCATTTTGTTCGAGGTTATCGATTTGGGGCCTCTATATGAGACATTTGAAGTATGTTTTGGAGACTTTTAAAGGGTTTCCATCGTACGAAATTATGGGAGTCGTATTAATTAAAGTTGAGGATTACCGATTAGAGATTTTGGTATATTCTAAGTGGGGAACCCCACCTTGATTTGGAGATTCGACATGGGGATGATAATTACAATTATATGAATAAATGAGACAAATTTAGAGATAATGAATTTTAGAATCCAATCCCAAATGGGATAACTTTAAAAAGGTTCATAAACTGAATTGAACCCTATAATGGATGGAGAATCATAAATGCTATTTGATGGGCATACGGATATAGAAATATCCTTATTGATGATTGATTTGGGAGATATCTCACACAATGAGAAATGCTAATTGAGGTGCATTAGGATATAGAATATCCTTAACTTAAATAGAATTGAAAGACAATTCATGCTAGAAGCGACATGAGAGATTCAAGCGAGAATTAGTATAGCATATACTAAGTGGGGTAAATGTGTGAGTATTGACTATTGGTGTATCATGAGAGAGATATACTAAACAATGATGTTAATCAAATTACGCCAAAGAGCGTATAATGAAAATAAATATGTTGTTGCAGGTATACCTTATATAATGGTATATCTTTATTACGTGGGATGTATGTATACCTGATATGATGGTGTATATACATGTTAAGCATACCCCCTCCTTTCTATCATTGGGAAGTTTCGTGTGTAGAGGGTGAGCATTCTGACTAGAAAAGCAGGATGTGGATATTCCCCAGGTCATAGTCGTCCTTTATGGTTAGCAAATGACATATATATATACATTTATTTATTTTGGGGGTGAGAGGTCGTGGGTATGTGTCGCTCTCACTTGCTGATTAGGAACTATGACCGCTTCCCGGACGTTGTGTGCGTGAGTAGATCACGAGGTGGGTGTCGTTGAACCCCACCAGGTGGCCCCAGTTTGCTATGTATATGGGCTGCTGGAAGATGATAGCATGTGAGCCTGCATCCTTCGAGTTATAGCTCGGTTGGATGGTTATTATTGCTTGTGTTTGTACTTGGGTGTGAAGGGCATAATGGACCTCAACGACCTACATTGCCAGGATTAGTGTATCGGGGGGGTTCCTTGTTTGGATTTCGCCTCGGCGAGACGTCCCACGCATGAACCGCAGTGTAATGTTGGAACTTGGGGATAAGTTTAGTCCTTAATGCTCATAATTATCTATATATATATCACCTATCCCGACGATCGACAGTGCCAGGAGTAGTGTAACGGGGGGGTTCCTTGTTTGGATTTCGCCTCGGCGAGACGTCCCACGCATGAAACGCCGTGTACTGTTGAAAATTGGGAAGATTAATTAATTAAAATGGGAAAATAATTTGGGTTACATTAGGGGTGGAAATTTGCGACACGACCCGTTAACCCGACACGAAATCGACACGCTTTAAGCGGGTTTGGGTATAGCCTTAACGGGTTCGGGTCATAAACGGGTGGACCCGCCAGACCCGTTAAGAAAACGAATCGGGTTCGTGTATATTCGCGAAACCCGTTAGTGACCCGTCACCCGTTTAGAATCCGTGTGACCCGCTACCCGTTTACAACCCGTCACCCGTTTAGAACCCTTCACTCGTTTAGAACCCGTCACCCGTTTAGAACCCGCGACCCGTTTGTAACCCGTTAACTCGTTTATAACCCGTTAACCCGTTAACAACCCGTAATCTAAGCATCCCACATCGATTTGTTATGAAAATTCTCCATTCTTGACTAAGTATAAGTAAGTTGTTGCCTCTTTAGATTTTTAAAGTAATCGGGTTACCGGGTTAAACGGGTGAATCGTGTTAAACGAGTGAACCGGGTTAAATGGGTGAACCGGGTCAAAACCATTCGTTTATTTAACGGGTGTAAACGGGTCGTGTCGTGTCATTCGTTAAGTAAACGAATCGTGTATGAATTTCATTTTTCCACCCGTTTAGTAAACGAATCGTGTTTGGGTGGATGAATTTTTGACACGATTCGTTTATCACCCGACACGAACCCGGCTCGACACGACCCGTTGCCACCCCTAGGTTACATGCATCATGCATCGAGGGCATAATGAGCCTCGAGGATTAATACGGTCAGGAGTAGTGTAATGGGGGGGTTCCTTGTTTGGATTTCGCCTCGGCGAGACGTCCCACGCACGAAACGCAGTGCCGTGTTGAGAATCGATAGGAGTTTAGTCTTTAAATTAATGATGCTAATAACTCATATATAATTACTATAGTAATTATATATATGGTTTCATGCCTTATAAGGGCATCACTAGAATATAAAATTCTAGTAAATGAGATTGTTGATGTATTGTGATGATGTGGACATGATTGGATCATGTAACTTTATATGTTCAACAAATGAACATTATAAAGATAACTATAACGATTATATTAAAGTTAATAATTATAACTTTTAATTGTGGAAACAAATGTATTGGGAGATAGGTTAGATGATTTCACTTAAATACTTCTTTTTGGTTTAAGTTAGAATCGTCTTTACCTAAATGAGAATCGAACATCCATTTGGAGATCACGTGCATACGCTTAGTGCGCGCTTTAGATGAGAGGTGAGTTAAATTATTATGGAGAGTTCGATTCCAGCTAAATCATGTAATAATGCATTTATAATTATTTTGCATTTTAATACACTTGCTATAAAATGTTTTTCAAACTCGGGCTCTGACCCGTTTATATTTCCTCCTCCATGTGTATATATTGTATTACTTCAGGTGTTCCTTTGCAAGGACGCCTTTGATGTTATCCATCCAGGGTATTTGTGGAGCTGTGGCAGTAGCGGACTGTTGCGGCACTTTGCTTTAGTCGACTCCTATCTTTGCATATCTAGATTAGGATTTAGTTTGTATATTGAGTTTGTATTTAAGTGTTGTAGATTAACACTTTCATATTTCATTATCAGATTATTGTATTGTCTGTTACCCGACAGCATATTCGGGTATTTCATTGTTGAGATTTTGTAGTACAATGTATTGTACTCTTTCATATTATTGGCGCATGCACACTTTACTCATCATAGTTAGATGTATATTGTTGGTTATGTGCATTATTGGTTTTGTTTTTGTTGTTGTTAAACATAAAAGTTTTAAAATTTTGACAATTCGCACTTAATGATTTCGGGTAGTTAGCCTTATATTATAGTGATTTGTATGTTGATGTTGAGACTGTACCATCTGAGATACCTTATTTATTATAGTATAGGGCTGGCCACACGTTATTATTTGGAGCGGGTTGTCACAACCAATTTCATTTAATTTCTTAATTTATTTATTTGAAATATTTGGAGATAATATTAAATTTATAATTTAACTCTCGTTACAATCATACATACAATAATATCATTTTCAGAAAATTAATTTGAAAATGTCACTTTAAAAAAAAATTCAGATGCATACTCTTTTTAACAAAATATTCGCTAAGATTAATTTATAAAAATTTATACGAATTTTCAAAATACAACACTGAATTAATATTTAATTTTAGGAAAAACCTATCTCTAGTTCGATTACAAAATCAAATGTTAAATTTTTAAAATTAATATACTAACTCTCGTTACATAAATTAATTTGTGACAATTCTGAATAAAATTTCCTTGAAATATACCAATTATATAGATCATTTAATTAAATTAACATCCTACGCGTTTCATCTCACCCCTTGAATGGGGTGATTAGTCGAGCATATTTAATTAAACAAGCACAATCACAATAAAGAATTTAAGAGAAAATAAATAATTAATGTACACAAAGTCTCCTTTTGAATCACTTAGTTGAATTGCGTCTCTTTCTTCACAATCAAAGTTACATGATTACACCACAAATCAATAAAAACTTAACCTACTAATAATCCTAAATTAAACTGTTTTTTTTGTATTTTTCTGATTTTTTTATGCTCCTAACTGTAAAAAAATCACATTGTGCTTTCTCTCTTTTTCAGACTCCTTGTGTTCTCTACAGTCTTGAGCTTTTTTTTTTTTTTTATGTTCTACCTTCTTCCCTTTTTATTAGACCCAGAGTGATTGTTATAGATATGTCTTTGGGATTTTGGGTGTTGGCCAAGTCAAAAGTTTTAAGGTTTAGGCATGTGGAATATGGAGATATGGGATAGGTTGTTCCTATTTTAATGGAGTTTGGGTTGCAAGTGGTTGTGAGTCAAATGGGTTGGTCGGGTAATGATGTTTTTGATGAGTTAGTTTTATTTGAAGTGGTTTTTGGGTTAAGTTAGTATGGATCCGGGTGTGGAAGACATGGGAATGGAGGTCGAACTCGGGTTTATGGATTTAGATAAGGTAGGTGGGTCGGAAATGGAGATTTGGGTTGGAGGTTGAGATTAGTGTTCATTAGTATCCTTTTGGAACGAGACACTCGAAGGATACTCTAGTGAGTCCTTTCCACCCATGCGAATCTTCAATCGACTGTCTTAAGACAATTGTCTAGGGAAACTGGGACTTAAGTGAGGCCGCCCAGTAAAACGGGTTATGCTTTCCCCTGTGTGGTACCGGGCAGTCGATTGTAGTAGTAGCTAGTGTGATGAGACTTAACTAGTAAGCCTATTGTTATCTTGGGAAGAAAGTAGGAACACGTTTTTTTTCCATCGAGGTATAAGATTTTGTATTTTCTCTCCCGCGGATTAAATAAAAATTGACTACCCACTCACCTAAATTGAAGCTAATAATTTGTCTATGTGCTCGTTAGGACTTATCCCTTCCTTATACGTGTCTAATTTGGTCTTTTCGGTCGTCAATTTTCCACTCCCTCACCTGGTTTTTTCAAGCCTGAGTCCATCGCCCCTTTTTCCAAAAACATCCAAAAAATATTTTTGTTTTTCTTTAAAACCCCCAAAAATACTACAATATTTTCCATTTCTCATAAGCTTCATATTTTTATATTTTTCCCAACTCCACAAAGTATTTTTCATTTTCCCTTCCTATTTTTCAAAAAATCCAAAAATATTTTTCTTTTCCCTTTTTTTACAAACCTACAAATATTTTTCCATTTCTTTTCCTTCAACATTTTTTTCAAAAAAAACAATAAATGTTTTTTCCTTTTATGCCAAATTTGCAACGTATTATCATCGATTAACATGTTCCCCTAGTGTTCCATATCTCAATTCCCTCTTAGATGATCGTGACCTCATCGTTGATCTTTCACCTCATCTCCCTGATTTGTGTTCTTCTTCCTCGGAGATGCCTATTTCTCCCACTACCCCACCCGTTATGGCCGACGAAAGAGCTTTAAGGGACTACTTTTCCCCCCAATCCACCTTCCTGTATTATTCTTCCGCCCACTCCGTCCGTTCAATTTGAAATTCACCCCACGACAATTTCAATGTTGCCCAATTTTCATGGCCTTGAATGTGAGTCTCCTTATACTCACTTGCAGAAATTTCTCACTATGTGCACTAACTTTAAAATCAAAACTTAGATGAAGAAAATGTTCATCTTCGGTTGTTTCCCTTTTCTCTCCATAATAATGCATCCATGTGGCTCCATTCCTTGCCCCCGGTATCAATCCATACATGGGAACAACTTGTAAAGAAGTTGATGTCTAAGTTTTATCCCATGAGCAAGACCAATGAAATGCACCTAGCCATCCAGGGTTTTCGCCAAAAGCCTATCGAACAATTTTGTGAAGCATGGGACTGCTTTCAAGTCTATATTAATAATTTCCCAAATCACGGTGTCGAGAAAAGTCACTTAGTCCATAGTTTTTACAATGGTCTTATTCCTTCTTCTCGAACCATGATTGAATCCATGCATAAAGGGAAGTTCATGCACTTAACTCGCTCTGCCGCCTTAATTTTCTCCTTGAATTAGGCGATGACTCTCAAGATTGGGAGGGAACCAATGAAATTTTGAGATCTGACCCACCACGTGTAGGGACCACTTTTGAGGTAAACAATGATCCCGATTTTAAAAATTTACTACAGATTTTACACTCTTTGACTAAAACCGTTGATGCTCTCAGTTGTACTATGTAACAAAATGTTACCCTTTCTAAACTTGTGATGAATGTCAACGATTCTAGTCCTTCTTCTTGTAGTGTTTGCTTGAGTCATGGTCATTTATCTCATTTGTGCCCCCTAATTCAAGACGATCTCGAGCCCACCATGGCCCAAGCATTTGCATTTGATACCGCCAGGAAACCTTCTTCCCCATTGTTTACTTATAATCCCAATCATAAGAACCATCCCTATTTTTCATATAAGTATGACAACACCCTCGCTCCTTCACACCCATAAAAACATATTGGTGGTCCCCCCAGGTTTCCACAAAACCCACAAAGGCAACATCGCCCTCCTGCCCAGCACCAATATGTTCCTTACCATCAACCGCACCATTCATCATCCTTTGTCCTCCACAAAGGACAATCTAACAATAATAATCAACTTGTTCTTGTTCCCCCTCCCTCGTATGAGTATTCTCAACCGCTTAGTTCTCGGCATGAGTTGGTACCCAAACCATCTTATGCCCCTGCACCCCAATCGTCCACGTCCTCTCTCGATAATCTCTGAACTCAATTTATTACGACTTAGCAACAAACCACGAAGGCATAGAGTTAGGCCATCCAACGGATTAAATAGAGCCTTTACCGATTTTACTTTGAAGGAAAAAAAGGTCGATTCCCCAGTCAACCCATAGCTAACCCTAGGGGGAATGGAAAAGAGTCGGCTTATGAGGTTGGATCCACTTCTACTCCATCCTCTTACCAAGCGGTTATGAAAGCTTTGAGTACTCTTTGATTGGGAAAACAAGTTGATAATGGTGTTGACCATCCCCATGACATTCCAAACCCACCCATCCCACCATGCCCATTAGAGCCTATCCCTAAGGTTCTACCATCGACCAAATCCACCGCAAAGATTGTGTCAAAGCCACTGATCCCACCTCTGTCTATGTGCCCAAAGCACCATTCCCTTATCGGTTGTCTCCCACTAAGAAAACCCACCAATTTGATGAGATCAAGCATGTTTTTTAGAATGTTCACATTAACATTCCCTTCCTAACCGTGAACCAATAAGTCCCCTCTTATGCCAAATTTTTGAAGGACTTGTGAAATGTTATGTGTCGGACAAATGTGGCTTATGATGCCTTCATCACTGAGCAAGCCACGTCCCATGACAACGGTGTTGTGAAGCACAAAGACCCCGGTCATCCAACTATCTCTTGCATGTTAGGCGATAAGTTCACTACTCGGGCATTAATTGATCTTGGGGTCAGTGTTAATTTTTTACCTTACTCCCTATACCTTGAGTTAGCTTTACAAAACATGAAACCTACACGGGTTACTAATCAACTTGTTGATCGTTATGTAAAAGTCCCTAAAGTAGTAGTTGAAGATATTTTGGTCAAAGTTTCTCACTTTTACTACCCTGTGGATTCGATCATCTTAGACACTCCTACGCTCGAACCAACCAATACTCCTATAATATTGGGTCATCCCCTTCGGGACACTGTCACTTCCATCATCAATTTTCATGACGTGTCCATGAATCTATCCTTTGGAAACATGATTGTCGACACCAATATCTTCCACCTTATGCAACAAAAGGCTTGAAAGTGTGAGTGGCCTGATATGTGTGTTTCAAACAAAACCAATTTTTCTCCGAAAAAGATCCAACTTTTAAATGTGCACCAAATCAAGTTGTGAAAAATCCAATTCTTACTTTAATCCAATTTTATCTTGATTAATCCTAAACACGCATCTAGTGATTAAAGAAAGTAAAGTAAAGTAAAGAATACTCACAACGCCGGATGTACAAGGAAAAAACCCAAAACGGGAAAACAACCTCGGACGGCCCAAGCCAGACAATCACTATGAACAATAGTTTGACAAAGACAGATTAGCCTTACACTAAGACTCGATCCCCACGGGTATTGACGCTCCTTTTGATCTTCAACCGTTCTTCAATAGTGCCCACGCAGAAATTCCATCTTCCACGATACCTGTCCACAACACACGCGTCCATATATGTCTCGGTGTCCACCGAATGGCTTTGATTCGTCTACGATGTCGAACAAGAAGTCCTTCTCTTTTCTTCACCGCAAAACCCTTTGATGTTCAATGTATAGAACAAACAACTTTGGTGCAGCAAGATCACTTAAACATATAGGAATGATAACTCGGATCTTTGCAAACTCTAAGGATGTGCTTAAGACTTTTAAACCTTAGAAAACATGTGCAAAACAAGTTTCTGCTCGAATACTATTTTCCAGAATGCACACCTACGAAATTATGATGAAAACACTATTTAAATAGAATTTAAATGCTGCCTTGAAAAACGTGTCGTTCGAACGACTGGAGGAAGTCGTTCGAGCAACATCCCATCTCGTTTGAATGACAGCGCAAAAGTTTGACTTTTTGTTTAAAACGTCTCTTCTAAAGAGAGATACAAAAATGTCAAACTCTTTTACGAGCTTATCATCATAAGACGTAGTGTAAACCTTTAAAACACTTTTAAAACATTTAAAAAAAATTCTTTATAAAAATTACATCCTTATCTTTTATAAATTAATTCCGAGCACCATTAATTATACGCATTCATACCTGAGTGATATCGGAATGAAATTAACTTTGAAGACGATTAAACTTGCATCAATTAAACTTTGGCATGATTTAATTCTTTGAAGCTTTGTCACAACGTCTTCAATTTCTTCAATACATCATAGACCAAGTGGGATCGTAACAAAATAAAATCTGCCTATGACATATTACAAATACAGTTTTGTTCATGAAATTAAGTCAAAATAATACAGGGACTCAATTGGAAATTTATGACCTTACAAATCTCCCCCTTTGACTATTCCGGGATAAAAGTAAACCAGTGAAATGCCTAACCAGGCCGTCAAGCCGTATGACGCCTAAATCCCATTCCATAAACCCAAAATCAAAAATTACAGGACACGGACTAGAATATGTAGCACCGGCAAGCATGAACTGTCTGAATGTGATGTAGACTTGAAATCTCGAATCGCTGAAGCATACCTACACACATGAAATCGATAAACAAATACCCAGTGAAGTATGGAGGAACAAATGATACCAATTTATATTTCTAATAAGAACATATCATTTGAAGCATGTTAGCAATTATTTGATACCAATTTGAAACAAATATAATCAAACAATATGTAAATTCAGATATCAATAGTAGCGCTCAACAAATAAATCTCCCCCTACATCACATACATCTCTCCCACTTTTTGTCTCGAATAGACAATCCGGTGAAAAGATAAACCAATATGAAATATCTAGCATGAGAATATGAAAACAATTTGAATCAAGATGATACCAATTTGAAAATTGAAAAATGCTAGATAATCATGAAACAACTAGCTAAATATGATCAAGCAATGATAAATTAGTAGCTAGTAAACCAAGGAATCACACAAAGAATATCGCAAATTAATCAGGTGTGATAAATGTACTTATATGCAAAATACCAATTTGGAACATAAAAGAACCTGCATATAAACCAACCAGTCCAAAAATGCTTCCCGCAAATACCAAAAATACAACAATTTGAACCAGAGGACTGCAAACCATTCAGAATCCATTTTTTAGCCTGTCGTTCGAACGAGCCAGGGACATCGCTCAAACGAGATGAGGATGTCGCTCGAACGAAGTATAGATGTCGTTCGCGCATATGAGTTGTCATTTGAACGACTTCGCGCGACCTGCCAAAAATTCCCAAATTCCCAAAAATATTTTAAAGTATTGCCGAGTGAAAAAATTTCCACAAAAATATTCCAAGAAGGGCCTTACAGATGCAAAACAGTGCTAAAACAGTAGGTTTTTCGCACAAAATGCACAAACTCATAAAAACTAAAAATGTGAGTTACATGCAAACATAGTACCGATGTGCTCAAACACGGATATGGAATGAATGGGCATGAAACTACAACAAATGAGTCACAATTCCAACACATCGAAACGATCAAGAAGCTCTAATTGATAGCGATAAATCATCAAACTTCATCATAGCCATATGATAATTAAAGAGTGATCTTAATGAACTAAACATACTACATGCACATAAATCCAGAATTTTGACGATTCTATAAATAATAGCGTCAAATTGCAATGTTTCAACATTAGGATTAGTTGTGCAAACCCGTTTCAAATATTTAATCCATCCAAACTCCCTCAATAATATCATATTTTCTTTGGAATGAACTAAACAAATTTGGCCCTTTTCTTAGCATATTGAATTTTCTTTTGGGCTCTTTTAAAATGGTGGATTTCACAACGAGTCAATTTTGAACTCTCGCAGCCCTTTCCCGTGAATCCCTCATCATTTTTACCAATTTTAAATCCTCACAGTAAACGGTTATTACATGCACACTTCTACTTAAGTCTACGTACGCATAGATGGTAAGATTGAGATAAGAACGCCTCACCCAATTCAAATATGCAAGAGAATTCAAACATCCATATAAACTCATGCATGTGTGCGATGTTGGCATATATACAAAGTCGAGTCAAAATGCATATCAACTTCGAAACAACCACATATAAACAATGGTTAAGATCATTCGAAGCATCTATAAGCATCTATAAACAATGGTTAAGACTCAAACAAATGAAAAATATAATACAAAGAGATAAAAATGTCATAACACTAGCAAATTATAAACATGATGCAAGGCCTAGCGTATGACAAAACATGCAAGCTACTAACCATAAGAAATAGCAAGAGATGAATCATGAGCATGCATGGGAGAATCAACCAACGAAGCATTTAGCATCTCTAAAATGGATTTCCTAACCCAAACATGTGTATACCTAACAAAACGGGTTTTGGAAACCAATGGGACACTACGTTTAATCTTCCTAGGGTTTTTTCTAAGATAAAAACAGAAACTCCTAAGGTGACCTTTCCTACCACAATGCGAACATGTGAAAACACGACGAGGAACAGGACCTTTAGGTTGACCTTTTCTAATACCCTCGGATGTGGTTGATGCTCTAAAACAAACTATGGTTTTGGCTTTGAGATTTGAACCACTAGAATAAGATAAGCCGCTACCATCACTACTCGAGTCATTTAAATCATTTTTTAACTTCAAAACCATCGACTCAACTAAACGATTATACTCCTAAAAAATCCGGGACTCCTTCTTTAAATTTTCAATTAACCCTATAAGGTTGTCTAGCTCCCAGTCAATGTGAGCAAACTTATCCATACGAGCCTTTTCTCGTGCCATAAAATCATTAATCAAAATATTTTCCTCAACGGCACAAATACTAGAATTTCTCAGATCCTCTAACTCTTTTTCTAACACGAGGACTCTATCATCACTGTCCTTTTTTACCAATTTTAATAAATTAAAATCTTTGAACAAGGAACTAAAGTGCTCACGACAAATATCTCTTTGAATTTGAAACGTTTGAAAATATTCAATCTTATTTTTAAAACCAGAATTTTCTTTTTCCAAAACTTCAATATGATTTGCAAACTTTAAATTCAAACGATGTAGATCATCAACGCTTAGAGAATCCATCGAGAGAAAACAAACACAGGAGAGATAAACAAACACATGAGATCACAAAATAAATAAAAAATGTTTTCTAGCTCTGATACCAATTTGAAAGTGTGAGTGGCCCTATATGTGTGTTTCAAACAAAACCATTTTTTTCTCCAAAAAAGATCCAAGTTTTAAATGTGCACCAAAACAAGTTGTGAAAAATCCAATTCTTACTTTAAACCAATTTTATCTTGATTAATCCTAAACATGCATCTAGTGATTAAAGCAAGTAAAGTAAAGTAAAGTAAAGAATACTCACAACGCCGGATGTACGAGGAAAAAAACCCAAAATGGGAAAACAACCTCGGACGACCCAAGCCAGGCAATCACTATGAACAATGGTTTTACAAAGACAGATTAGCCTTACACTAAGACTCGATCCCCACGGGTCTTGAATCTCCTTCTGATCTTCAACCATTCTTTAATAGTGCCCACGCAGAAATTTCGTCTTCCATGATACCTATCCACAACACTCGCGTCCACGTATGTCTCGGTGTCCACCGAATGGCTTTGATTCGTCTACGATGTCGAACAAGAAGTCCTTATCTTTTCTTCACCGCAAAACCCTTTGATGTTCAATGTGTAGAACAAACAACTTTGGTGCAGCAAGATCACTTAAACATATAAGAATGTTAACTCGGATCTTTGCAAACTGTAAGGATGTGTTTAAGACTTTTAAACCTTAGAAAACATGTGCAAAACAAGTTTCTAGTCGAATACTGTTTTCCAGAATGCACACCTACGAAATTATGATTAAAACACTGTTTAAATAGAATTTAAATGCCGCCTCAAAAAACGTGTCATTCGAACGACTTGAGGAACTCGTTCGAGCGACATCCCATCTCGTTCGAACGAGATTGGATGTCGTTTGAACGACAACGCGAAAGTTTGACTTTTTGACTTTTTGTTTAAAACGTCTCTTCTAAAGAGAGATCCAAAAATGTCAAACTCTTTTATGAGCTTATCATCATAAAACGTAGTGTAAACCTTCAAAACACTTTTAAAACGTTTAAAAACATTTTTCTTTATAAAAATTACATCCTTATCTTTTATAAAATAATTTCGAGCACCATTAATTATACGCATTCATACCTGAGTGATCTCGGAATGAAATTAACTTTGAAGACGATTAAACTTGCACCAATTAAACTTTGGAATGATTTAATTCTTTGAAGCTTTGCCGCAACGTCTTCAATTTATTCAATACGTCATAGACCAAGTGGGATCGTGACAAAATAAAATCTCCCTATGACATATTACAAACACAGTTTTGTTCACGAAATTAAGTCAAAACAATACAGGGACTCAATTGGAAATTTATGTCCTTACAAGGCTGATGTCGATTCTATTGACGAGGTGTGTGTGATTGACTCCTTAGTTGACAAGATGTTGGACCAAATATACCCTTCAAATCATCTCCAACAATGTTTGGCTTATTTTGGGTTTGCATTCGATATTGATGTAACACCCTGTATTTTCTAAGCATTAAAATTTAATTAATTTGGTAAATTTTAAATTACACGCGTGATGTAATTTATTTGAATTAAATATTATGTGTTAATTAAATTATTAATCGGAGAGAAATGATTAATGTTTATCGAATAAAATTACTAAGTGAATAGTGATTTAGTATTTTACATCATAATGAGTGACAGTGACGTGACAGTGGTATATCTCAACCGGGTGTCGTGTGTGGACTATATGAGGTTGAGATAGGAAATTATTTTAGAGTAACTGGAATGATGATTTTGAGGTCACGGTTGGTTCCAAAAGGGATGAAATAGTCAAAATAGTGTACCCATGGGTAGTATTGGGGTCCCGGGGCAATTTTAGGCCAAACTGGCACCATGAGAGGGCATTTCGGTTATTCTGGAGTTTGTGGTAGGGAGAACTCCGAAAATTAGAAGATTATAACAACCCATAGGAGTGTAAGGCTAGGGTTATATCAATCTTGAGAGAGAGAAGGCCATTAGAGAAGAAAGGAAGAGCATTCTTGGAGCTTAGTAGAGGATTATTGAAGTCGTCAGCCTTATTCTTGCATCACCATCATCTTTGGGGTGTGGATTGGAAGGGATGACAAACTCACCATCATTAGAAAAATGAAATCAGATTACTCCCATATAAGAAATTGTTTATCTTGCTTATTTTCAGTTGGTTATAATACCATGTTAGGAGTTGACCATATTCATGTTAATGATGAGAAAACATGTTAGAGGTTTTTATTCTGGATTTAGAATTTTGAAATCTGAATTGTTGGGATAATATAAGAGAATGAAATCTCGGTTTATGAAGAACTTGGTTGAATAATGAAAATAAGGTTTTTCTGAATTAATTAAAAACTTTAATCTTGTGAATCATGGAATTTAATCATGTATTGATGATGAAAATTCGTTGGACTCCATTCCTATACTCATATTAGATGTTGGGTTAAATTATATGAGATTTTTAACATGAATCATGAGAGTTGTGTTGAATAAAAATGGTGAAAAATGTAATAGCGTATTGGAGAAGATGACCTGACACTTTTCGAATCGATTTGGACCAAGGGCGAATCGATTCGGTTTACCCAGATTTGTAAAAAATTTCCTTTTGAACCTTGAATTATGGATAATTAAAGGGGGGATCTTTGGGGTATCTCTAAATTATAAAGAGTATTATATTGGGTGTCAGTAGGCATATGGTGGGGATTAGGTTTACATAAATTGAGATGAGTTAAATCTCAGGATAATCGGGCATATATACATAACTAATGAATGTGTGAGATTTGAAATGGATCACAGGAAGTATGAGTGAACCTACGATTCCAACTAGTGGTGTAGGAGTGAAATAACTACTAATATTAATTAAAGGGTAACTAGGACCCGTAGGGGAGTGAGTGATACTGGAAAATATACTATTTGGGGGTATAATTGTAATTAAGGGTACGTTGAGTATGCGAGAGATATATACTAGGTACAGGTTGACATAATTGGGTTGATTGTATACCTACGGAATATATATGTATATAGGTTGGGTGAATACCTATGACTATGACTTATTTATGTACGTGAACATACCTACGCTGCCTGGTATCGGGAGGTTTCCACGTAGAGGGCGATCCCACCTTGACGATTCCAGTGAGGTCTGGATTTCTGTCGAGAACATGGAACTTAGGGTGGCTCACTATGTGTGTGTATTAGTGTGGTTGGCAGGTTGTTCGGGTACATTAGGTATGTGCGTATCCCAAAGGCTTAGAACCATGTTCGCCTCCATTGTGTTGATTGATTTTGGGTTCGAGGAGATATGTCGAACCAATAGTCCTTGATTTAGTACGAGAGGTACATGGACTTGATGGAAGAGCATGCCAGCATCACAAGGTGCCATTCTGTGGATGCTACAGTGGTATATATTATATGTGTGATAAATATATACAAACATGTTTTATCTATTTATGCGTGATAGTAGAACTGATAGATCGCGTATATCATAAAGGAATTAAGAAGATAAACCTAATTGATTAAATCAATAATAATACGTGGGCATTATTAATTATTAATATTGTGGTAGTGAGTCGAATGTGCTATACGAGGGAGCTAGACATTTGAGGTTAATTAGATACTATATCTAGTTGATCTGGGTAGCATAGCTAGGTAGGATACGTTAGGCGTGCACATTAGATGAGAGGTGAGGAACTCAAGGGAGTGTAGAGTGAACTAACATGTGTATCTAATAACTATTTTTAAATTGTGATTTAAACACTTACAAAACATTTCAAATTATTTTCTTGGTCTCTTACCCATGTCAAAATATTTTCAAAGGATTTTAGGTGTCCATCTATAGGAACGCCCAACTTGGTGTTCTATCCAGGGATGCGTAGCTGCAGCATTTGTGGAGCCTTGCAGGAGTTGCTTTAGACACTTCAGCTCATTCACATCTAGATAGGATTACTTTCACTAGTTCATTTGGGCATGTTGCCCTTAAGACTATTTATCTCTCCACTTTATTTATCAGACTGTATTTAGATTTGATTTTATTTACTTCAGATTGTGTTGGATTATTTATCTTTGGAACCGATGGTTTATTCGGTATTATTCATTTATACATCTATCGTGTGATTATCCAGACTATATTTGTGTGGATGGTTTGGTTTATTTATTTTAACTCCACATGTTCTTATTTAATTGAAAGATAAAAATTTGGCATTGGCATAATTTAACCTAGGTGGTTAGTACTAAAAAAAATTCGACAGTGAAGCTAAGAATAAACTAGATGACATTCTTGTTTTCTCTAATGAAGGACTGATCAACCATGGTTAGAATAGGAAAGGTGTTGCAATTAATTCCTCCATATCTGAACTGAATGCCATGTTAGATTCCACTCCACTGATGGACACTTCCTTTTAGGAAACTCCATCCGATCCCCTCTCAGTTGACACTCTTCATTCTGTGGATCACCCAGTTCACCCAAGCCTCGATAGTTTCCCGAACTTTGTTTCTTCTTCTGAGTCCAATGTCTCTCCTGCGCCGCCTACTAGTTTTGAGCTTAATCCATTACCTTCTGAGTTGAAATATACTTTCGTAGGCCCCAACCAAAACCACCCTTTCATCATTGCTTCCGAATTGACCCCCGATCAACAAGAGCAATAGGTCCACACTCTTACTCAAAATAGCACTGCTATAGGGTGGTCAATTTCAGACATTCAAGGCGTAAACCCCAATGTTTGCAGTCATCGCATTCATTTGGAGGAGAAGGCCAAGACTTCTCGTGATCCATAATGTTGACTCAATCCTGCGATGAAAGAAGTCATACGAGTTGAAATTTTAAAATTGCCCGATGCTCATATCATCTACCCCATATTGGATAGGAAGTGTGTCAGTCCTATTCATGTAGTACTAAAAAATTCTGGCATCACCGTCGTCAAAAATAGTTACAATGAGCTTGTGCCCACCCGTATGCAAATCGATTGGCATGTTTGTATTGACCATAGAAAGCTCAACGCTGTCACTCACAAGGACCATTATCCTCTCTCGTATATTGACCAAATGCTCGAATGCTTAGATGACCATGCTTACTACTGCTTCCTTGACAGCTATTCAGGGTAAAACTAAATTACCATTTCCCCTAGAGACCAACATAAAACTACCTTTACATGTACCTTTGTCACCTTTGAATACTCTTGCATGCCTTTTGGACATTGCAATACCCCTACGACTTTTCAAAGGTGTATGACTAGTATTTTTAGTGACATGGTCGAACGTTTTCTCGACGTTTTTATGGATAATTTTTTCGTGTTTGGTTAATGCCTATCTCACCTCACTTTGGTCCTCCAGTGTTATCAAGAAAAGAATTTGGTCCTCAATTGGGAAAAATGCCACTTCATGGTAAAGAAGAGAATTGTTTTAGGCCATGTTATCTCTCGCGACAGTATTGAAGTAGACAAAGAGAAAATCGACTTGATTTCCACACTTCCCATTCCTAAGTCTACTATTGAAATTCGCTCCTTCTTAGGGCATACGGGCTTCTACCGTCGTTTAATTAAGGACTTTTCTAAAATCGCTTGACCTTTAACAACCCTTTTATCAAAAGATATCCCATTTGTCTTTAACAACGTATGTGTTGCATCTTCGAGCGATTTAAAGTCGGGCTCACTTCCACTCTTATCATTCAACCTCCTAATTGGCTCTTCTATTTGAGCTCATGTGTGATGCCTCTGATTTTTCCCTTGGTGTAGTGCTTGGTTAGAGGGTTGACAAGCGCCCTCACATCATTTATTATGTCAGCGAAACCCTCCATATTGCTCATCTTAATTACACAACCAACGAAAAGAGTTATTCATGGTCGTATTTGCTCTCGATAAGTTTAGTTCATATTTCATAGGTTCGCCTATCATTGTTTACACTGACCATATTGCCCTGAGGCACCTTCTTAATATTATGGATTCTAAACCACGATTGATATGGTGAATTCTCTTACTTCAAGAGTTTGACCTGGAAATTCACGACAAAAAAGGTTGTGAAAATGTTGTCACTGACTATCTCTCCCGCATTACAATTACGTCTGACTCGGATCATGTCCCCATTTCTGAATCATTTCTTGATGAATAAATTTTTGCTATCTCCACCTAACCTTGGTATGTTGATATTGTTAATTTCATCGTTACCGACTAACTACCCAATCATTAGTCAGAACTAGAGCGTTCCAAATTCATGAAACTGGTGAATTTTTACCCTTGGGATGACCTATTCATTTTTAAGTATTTACTAATCAAGTCATTCTTCGTTGTGTTCCCAAGCATGAATAATTCAGTTTTCTCTCCTTCTATTATGCTGCTGCTTGTGGTGGCCATTTTATCTCCAATAAAACGACTACCAAAAGTTTGTAAAGTGGTTTCTATTGGCACACCCCTTTTTGAGATCCCCACCACTACTTCCAAGCGTGTTCCGAATGCTAATAATCTAGGCGTATATCTTGTCGTCACGTGATGCCTCTCACACCCATTCTCCTCGTCAAACTCTTTGATGTGTGGGTATTGATTTCATGGTTCATTTTCCCTCCTCTCATGGCGTTTAGTTTATTCTAGTTGTAGTTGATTATGTCTCCAGATGGATTCAAGGCACCACTTTTCGTACCAATGATCATCGAGTTGTGGTTAATTTTTTTAAGGAGTACGTCTTCACACATTTTGGAACTCCCAAAGCTATCACTAGTGATGGGGGTAAACATTTTTGTAATCGTGTCTTTGAACATCTTGTGAAAAGGTATGGTGTTACACACAAAGTTGGTCTCTCTTACCACCCTCAGACTAGTGGTCAAGTTGAGGTGTTCAACCACGAGATTCAGCAAATTCTTGAAAAAATGGTTAATCCTAATAGAAAATACTGGTCCTTACGCTTGAATGACTCATTGTGTGCATACTATACTGCTTATAAAACTCCAATTGGTATGTCTCCTTATCATTTGGTCTTTGGTAAGCCTTACCACTTTCCCATCGAGCTCAAACATAATGCCTATTGGGCCATCAAAACCCTTAATTTTGATATTGAAGAGGCAGGAGTCCATCGTAAGCTCCAACATAATGAATTAGAGGAGATATGACATGATGCCTATGATTTTTCCAATAAGTACAAGGACAAAATGAAGTGGATCCATGACAAAAGCATCCTACGTAAAGAATTCCACCTTGGTCAGAAAATGTTGTTATACGATTCTCGTATTTATCTCTTTCCTGGGAAGTTGAGAATCGGGTGGTCTGGACCCTTCGTTGTTGAGTCAATTACTCCGTATGGTGCCATCACCGTTCAAAATCCCAAGGATGGTAGCCTCTTTCAGTTCAAAGGTCAACATTTAAAGCCTTTCTTAAAGCTAGGCCCTACTCACATAGAAGATATTAACCTTGTTAACCCAGTTTATGATGACTGATTTTTCAGACTTGTTTGGGGGTGATGCCCATCACCTAACACATTTCAGCCACCCCATTCTATCATAGATTATATCTTATTTTTGGGTGAGTTCCAATCGGTTTGTCTGATTACGTTAAACTTAGCGCTATCGGGAGGCAGCCCATCATATCTTGTTTCTCCGTATAAGTCTTATCCTGTTTGGGGGTGGTGTTTAATCCCCCCCCCCCCCCCAATGATTTTCACATGCTTTATACTCTTTTACATATTTTTGTACCCCATATGTTCTTTTGGTTCCACCTCCTCTCCATTATACGGTACATTTTCATTATTGGTTCATTATGGTAATATCTTTCCTACCTTGTGCTTTTTATTTTTATATATAGTTTTAAACATCGAGGACGATGTTCTCTTTTGTTTGGGGGTGGAAAATTTATCAAAATCGTACATCTTTTGAAAAAAATTCAGAAATAAATCGATTTCAACTTTTTTGTGCAGTTCAAAACAAAATATTTTATGACATGAATTGTCTATCATCCCATTTTTAGAAGTCTCGAAATATTCTTATTGAAACCTAAAATTACTCTTTTTACCATAAAATTAAATAATACCTCTAAAAGCGTACTTGCACTATGAACTTCTAAACTCAGCACCTTTGCACAATCACATTTTACGATCAAAAGTTGAAGAGTAAAAACATTCTCAAGAGAGCTTTAAAAATATCATTAGTGGAGACTTAAAACCCGTGAGATTTGAGTTATTCACCTTTTTTAGGGTTTTTACGTAATCTCCGAGTCATAAGTTGACTCAACTTTCTTTGGATACTACACTTAGTTCTTGTATGGTCTCATTATTTTTCAATTTTGGAATAACCACTGAGAATGACAACACCTTCGAGTTATAAGAAACGTGTGTCTTGTAGTTTGTCTCAAACATCAAACCATTTTGGCCATACATTTACCATTTTCCATATCACATCATCATTAACTTCAATCATCTTCATTCCATATTTCCCTTATCCATATATATTCCAGATACCATCCATATATCATTTCCCATCACTACCATCATTTTTTAGAAAAAAAGAGTGATTTAAATTTCCAAATGTAAATTGTCTTCATTTGTGTTATGAAAAAAAAATGCATCGCAATAAAAAAGATAAAAAAGTGAAAAAAAAATAGAAAAAGAAAAAAAATATAAAAGAAGAAAAAGAAACCATGCGATCATCGTTTTATAAAATTAAGACATTAGTTATTTGTAACAACCTGTGATTTTTAAACCGATTTTAATTAAATTAACTCGGATTTCAAAAAACTAAAATTTTGGGATCTATTTAATTTTGGTATGTAAAAATATTAGTTTTTATATATAAAAAGAAGGTTTTAAATGGAATTTAAATTGGGATTAAATTTGGAAATTATAACTTTTTGTATAAAAATGGGGGGAGGATAAGGAAGAAAAAAAATAAAAAATAAAAATCCGACCGTCTCATCGAGCTGAATTTTTTACAGCAGCTCCGTCTCGCTGTTCACTACAACATACTAAAATTTTAGCCAATTCCAATGGTCCAATTGATCATAATGTTTTTTTTAGTGTTTATGTTTGATTAGGACTCAAATTCTTTTTGATATATAAACATAAAGTGACGGGTTTAGGACTTTTAAAACACATTTTAGCCTTATCAAAAATCAGTAGCCTCCTCTATTTTTATCTTATTCCATCTACAAACCCTAGCCCCATTTAAACCAAGATTCAACCTATGATTTGAAGGCTTATTTGGTGTTTTCTTGAGTTTGGGCTATAACGAGTTTTTATTGTTTTCTCTAGAGGAATGCAGTGGTATGATTAGAATTTTGAGACAGAAGCTTATGAGTTTCTTGTGATGATTTTAAGGTACGGGGTTTACATAATATGCTCCTTAAATCTCTCGAGAGTAGTCGTTGTGCTCCTCAATTATTTGTACTCATATTGTTGATATCATGATGTTTATTGGAATCCAAAATATTGATTAGATTTGAGATATTGTATTTGTTGATGGGCATGGAGTCATGAAATTATAAAATGACACGGATAATGGTCACCCGCCAATAGTCCAAAAGTCCAATAGCCAGGATGAGACTTTACGAAGCTTAGATGAGGTGAGGTTAGGCCCGGTGACCTATTGATGTATTATTGAAAAAATTAAATATGTCGCATTGAACTTGAATTCCGATTCGTATTGTTGCATTTATTCACCATTATTGTTTTGAGCATCTATTCTTGTCATATTGTGTACTTTCCTGTATTTTTCTTTTAGTGGCAGCTTAGCGTGGATTTGGACACTGTGGATTTTTGAAGGATTTTAGAGCAAGGCGTGGAGGATTTTATTTTTGAATAGCTTGGTAGTGGAATTTATTTGGAGAGCTTAGTAATATTTTCGAGTGAAATTTAATTGTAATTATTTTGGATGTGTAAATTTTGGATTCATTATATTTATTTTGTGGAACATAGATGCTCTATAATAATTTTTGAGGATTTAGTTTAGTTTTAATCATAGTAGAGCCTCGTGTTTTTTGTGGGGTGTTATCGATGGTATCAGATCTTAGATATACGACAACCCTCGGGTCTTTGGATTTGGGTCTAGCATGCGGGTTAGATTTGTTTCGTTGGAGATAGGGCATTTTTATTGAGAACGTGGTAGGCATCGAGGTTAGGATTAGTAATCTTGATGTGAGGATGTTTAGAATTCATTTGAGGACTTTAGTGTTGTGATGATTTTTGAGAGATAGAATCGGCTAGTGATTCATGAGACAGCGCATGGGGATACATGCGGGTAGGATTGGGTGTATGGGCACCTAATCGTGGTTTTTATAGGTAGGCATTTGTACACCGTATTTTATATTGAGCGTTAGGATTCCTCGAATTTCGAGGACAAAATTTCTATGCTAGTGGGGAAGTATGTAACGACCCGTGATTTTTAAACCAATTTTAATTAAATTAACTCGAACTTTGAAAAAATAAAAATTTGGAATCTATTTAATTTTGCTATGTAAAAATGTTGGTTTCTATATATAAAAAGAAGGTTTTGAATGGTATTTAAATCGAGATTAAATTTGGAAATTATAACTTTTTGTATGAAAATCGAGGGAGGATCCGACCTAAGGAGGAAAAAAAATAAAAATGCGACCGTCCAATCGAGCTAATTTTTTTACAGCAACTCTGTCTCGCCATTCGCTACAACATACTAGTGATGGGTTTGATTAGGACTCAAATTATTTTTGATATATAAACATAAATTGACGGGTTTAGGACTTTTAAAACACATTCTAGCCTTCTCAAAAATAAATAAAATCCTCTATTTTTTTCTCCCTTTGTCTATAAACCATAGCCCCAATTTTATTCAATATTCAACCCATGATTTGAAGGCTTATTTGGTGTTTTCTCGAGTTTGGGCTAGAACGAGTTTTGATTGTTTTTGCGAGAGGAACGCAGTGGCGTGATCAGAATTTTGAGGCAGAATCTTATGAGCTTCTTGTTATGATTTTAAGGTACAGAGTTTACGTAATATGCTCCTTAAATATCTTGAGAGTAGTCGTTTGCTCATAATTTATTTGTACTCATATTGTGGATATCATGACATTTAGTGGAATCTAAAATATTGATTCGATTGAGATATGTTATTTGTTGATGGGCGTGGTGTCGTGAAATTTTTATATGCCACGGAGAATGATCACCCGCCAATAGTCCATTAGCCAGGATGAGGCTTTACGAAGCTTAGGTAAGGTGAGGTGAGGCCTGGTGACCTATTGATGTGTTATTGGGAAATTAAATTGGTATAATGCTCGGATGTCGCATTGGACTTGAATTCAGATTCGTATTGTTGAATTTTATTCACCGTTATTATTTTGAGTATCTATTCTTGTCATATGGTGTACTTCCCGGTATTTTTCTTTTAGTGACTAGTTAGAGTGGATTTGAAAGCTACAAATTTTGGAGGATTTTAGAGCTCGAGGTTTTGAGGATTTTATCTCTTTTTGTTAAGATTGGCAGTGTAACTATTTGTAAAGCTTAGCATTATTTTTAGAAGAATTAAATTGTAATTATTTTGGAGGTGTAAATTTTGGATTGGACGTTATGTAATTTTGAATTCGTTATATTTATTTTTGTGGAATATAAATGCTCTATACTAATTGTTGAGGATTTAGTTTAGTTTTAATTGTAGTAGCGCCTCGTGTTTTACGTGGGGTGTTACATTATTTAACTTATGTCACACTCTTCTTAAAGACCCTATCATCATATCATCCATCTTCTTCATTTCATTTTCCCTTCATACCTTACATAAAACCTATTTCTACCCTTGGTGAGGTATTCAGACAAACGAGAAGTCTATATGGTGAATAACTCGACATTCTCAATATAGTGGTTAACATTCCTTCATGAGATCAAAATTTCTTTTATATATTCATAATTTTTTTCGTAAGTGTGTGAGATGTTTGATCTCGTTTAAATTTACTCACCTCCTCACCCACTAGAAATACACACTTACCCGATTCTCGAAGATTTCGATTCAAAGAAATATATCCAGTGAGAATTGAGGTCAAAGGGTTGATTCTATAAGGGCGATCTGAGAATTTCTCTAATGATACTTAGGATTGTTTCACATGCATGCTGAGTTTTAGGAAGGATTACGCTTTTGTCATTGTGTAATTTTATGGCTTACCTTGATAGTTGAACACGGTGTTCCTTGATGTCTTTTTAGTTGGGTTATATAGCTTTTCATCGTCAAAATAAGGGACTACTTTTTAATAAAAAAATTGAACTTTGTGGGTACATTCACTGCAAACCCTCACGAGACACCACTCGTCCAGTAGGGAAACTAATAGGTTTAACGACTTGTTGCACATGCTAAGTGGCAATTGCCTGCGAAAGTGGAATGCTTTTGGTTACTTATATCTTTTTCTCTCTATTTTTGCTCGAGGACTAGCAATGTTTTGTTTGGGGGTGGTGTGATAAGAACCCAAAAGTGTTGAATTTATGCCCCAAATAGATGCATTTTAGTCATTCGTTCGTGATAAAATTGCCATTATGTTTGTATTTTATTATTTCTCAGGTCAATCTGCAGTCGTAGTATCAAATTGTACTAAATCGATGTAATTGCGACAAAGTAGCGATCAAAAGCATGGAATGAAGAATATCAAAGCATCCGTGAAGATAAGAGTTCATTTTTTAGCTTGCCCAGACAATTCCAATGCCCTAGACCCTTTCCTATACCAAACCTAAGCCTAAATCGAGCCCAATCCATCACCCGAGCCTTGTGTGCATATAGTTTGTAATTGTA
This sequence comes from Sambucus nigra, assembly GCA_949130495.1. Classification (NCBI taxonomy): domain Eukaryota; kingdom Viridiplantae; phylum Streptophyta; class Magnoliopsida; order Dipsacales; family Adoxaceae; genus Sambucus; species Sambucus nigra. Next base: position 183,568,790 of record OX422224.1, on the reverse strand, counting down.
TTGTTTTTTAAATTTTTATTTGAGTCGTATATAATTTTTGGATTTTTTATATTTTATTTGTGAGCGTATATTTGTAAATATTAGTGTCTTTTACTGTGCGTCGAGTGTTTGTATTATAGGCATGTTTATTTAACGTTTTTCTTTATTATATTTTCTTTATTTTTATTTTTTTTGTTTAATTTGATTTTATTATTAGTATTTTATTTTATTACTTTATTTTACTTTTATTTGAGTCTTTTATTTTTTAGATTAAGAAATGTTTTTTTTTAGTTTTATTAAGTTTTATTTTTAGTCTTATATTTTATTTACTTTTTATTGTAAATATTTTAATAACTTTATTTTCTTTTATATTGTTTTAGTAACAAGTTAAACGCACACACACATAATTACCATGCACACCCACACACAGAATTTACTCTCTCTCTCTCTCTCTCTCTCATCTCCCATCCCCAACTTAATACCCACTAGAAACCCATTAACCCGCGAGCCATGGCCGAACCACCTGCGACCACTCCTCAATGTCGGCGAGCCATTCGTCCGGCACTCCCATCCCCACTCCACCATTCTCGGCGTCCTCATACCCTCCTGTTAACCGGAACCCACTGCCTCAGCACCATATCCAACTTATATCCCTAAACAATGATCACAACCTCCGACCCAAATCTCCATTTTCAACCCACTTACCTGCTCTAAATCCATAAACCCGAGTTCGACACCAGAAAACCACTTCAAATCAAACTAACCCAGCAGAAAACCCATTACCCGGCCAACCCATTTGACTCACAATTACTTGCAACCCAAACTCCATAAAAATAGGAAAAAGTTAACCCATATCTCCATATCGCTCTTGCCTAAACCTTAAACATTTTGACTTGGCCAACACCCAAAATCCCAAAGATATCTCCATAACAATCACTTCGGGTCTAATAAAAAGGGAAGAAGGCGGGTCATAAAAAAGAAAAAGATGCTCAAGACTGCAGAGAACACAGATAGACTGAAAAAGAGAGAAAACACAGTGTGATTTTTTTTACAGTTACGAGCATAAAAAAATACACACAAAAAAAATAATTTAGTTTAGAATTATTAGTAGGTTCATTTTTTATTGACTTGTGGTGTAATCAAGGGACTTTGATTATGAAGAAAGAGACGCATTTCAATTATTCGATTCAAAAGGAGACTTTGTGTATCGCAATTATTTCTTTTCTCTTAAATTTTTTATTGTGATTGTGTTTTTTTAATTAAATATGCTCGGCTAATCACCCCATTCAAGGGGTGGGATGAAACGCGTAGGATATTAATTTTATTAAATGATCTACTTAATTGTTATATTTCTAGGCAAATTAATTCGGAGTTGTCACAAATTAATTTATGTAACGAGAGTTAGGAAATTAGTTTTAAAACGTTAATATTTGATTTTGAATTCAAACTAGTGATAGGTTTTTCCTAAAATTAAATATTAATTTGGTGTTGTGTTTTGAAGATTCGTATAGTTTTTAATAAATTATTCTTATCGGATATTTTGTTAAAAAGAGTATGTATCTAATTTTTTTTTTGAAAGTGACATTTTCAAATTAATTTCTTGAAAATGATATTATTGAATTTGTGATTGTAACGAGAGTTAAATTTTACATTTAATATTATCTTAAAATGTTTTAAATAAATAAATTTAGAAATTAAATGAAATTGATCACGCGGTGTAATCCCACCTCTTGTATCCTCTCACAATTCTAAACTCGGTTACATTTCAAATTTAGTAGTTATTTAATTGCATACGATTTTAGCATTAATTAATTCATTATCCCTTGAAAGTGTTTTAAAAAAATAAAAAATAAAAAATAAAAAAATATATATAATTTTTTTTTAATAAAAATGGAATTACAAGTATTCACACTATTTGTTTCATCATGAATGTTGGATTTACTTCCTTACTTACACTTATGCAAGTTCATATTATGATTGTAGGTTGGAGGAAATTTTGAGACTAGGCTTTTGAAAACAACGACGTATACACAAAAATGTCTGTTATCAAATGGGATAAGTACCCTACCTTCCTTTACAACCATATTTCATGATTTTCTACTCCCACTAATTTCACCATTCATAATGAATTTGGCATTTTTGATTTTCTTTAATGCAATAAGTACGTGTCAATGACAATTATATGATCTATGTAGGTACACTTTAAGGGAAATTTCTCATAATCTCCCACTTGGGCCACATAGGTCATCCTGATATTAGACATTATAATACCTTAAGAGAACAACTCCACTATCAAGATTTATAAGAGATATTACAAAAATCTGGTCCACGAAAATTATTAAAGGGAGTCTAGATTTAATTTGGTACAAGATTAAAGAGTTTCATCAATATCACTACGATTACATTGTGGGATCTAAACAATCAATAAAATAAATATTTACAAACTCTAATTTATACAAAACATCAAAAGGAATACTGTAACCTTTGAAAGAATATACACTGAAAGATTCTTTAGAAAATATCCATCACTATCAAGTCTAGACAAATATTTTTCAAGAAAATTAAAAAAATTGAAGGTTTAAGAAAAATAAATGACGATTTGATTCCCTAGGAACAAAAGAAAAAGAATCTTATTAGAATTTCTAGTTGGTTTTGTAAATAATCCTTGTATCGAATTTAAACATTTTCGTATCACCCTGAGTTTAATTTTAAACTCACACATGTTAAATATTTAAAATTCTTTTTGAACTATTCATTATGTTTCACACAATCTACCTTAACATTCTTGAATATGTAACATAATAGGTACCAACTAGTGTGAAAATGATGGATCATATGTACATATAATCTTTAGCATTATTAGTCCGAATGTGCAACATCATCTGCATTAAAATAACACTTTATCTATTTAATATCTTCAAACTTTATATGCAGTATTACACGCGTTATTCATCAGTGGGTTCATAATTAAAAGTTACATATAAATATCTAATACAATGATTGAAACATAGTCTTTACTTCATTCTTAGAAGTCAGTCTTGAGATAATTAAAGAGATGAGATATGCAATTTTAGAGAAACAAAATGGGATACAATAATATGATAAAATAATGAGATAAACTTCTCACTTCATTAATGCTTTGATTTAACAACACACATTTCGATAATATAACAATACATTGAGTGCATAATCATGAGTTTTCTTCAGTAATAACTGTGAAATGTCGATTATATAATGCTTGTCGATTACTTTATTTGGTATAATGTTATTTCTTTAGATGTACACGATATTTGTCGACAACTTATTTTCACATACTATGATAATGTATGTGATCTTTGATGTTCATTCAATCACTCAAATTCAATTTCCTGTAAGAAATAACATTGCTTAAAGAAATAAACTCAATATACCCCATTAATACCTTTATAATTATAAGCGTCATGAGTTACTACTACCATCATCTTTATATTTAATATTTATTGTCATTCTAGTCGGGTCACTGTGGTGACTACCAAACATTTCATAATATGAATATTACATTAAAGAAAGACTTTCGTACAAAAGTCAATAAATTTTTTCACTTTTTTTCATTGAATATCGCATGAGAAATGAACTAAATTATTCATGTTTATGTTTTTCATAAACTTAATTGGTGATATAAAAATAAATGAAACTATGGCATCTACGTTTGATGACCGTTACGGCCTTCCCAAAATATATATCACCACTTACTTTTTGCTTAATTATTGTAATTGGACTTGTAGGCTATCAAATCTCAAAAATTGAATAAACAATAACATGCAAGCAACATCATAAAGTATCAACATCCTTGCATTCAATATCATACATGGACTCGTAGGCAACAAAAATATGCCTGATATGAACGTTATATTCTAATATTTATCTCTTTTGGAATGGAGAACTTTAATGAGTACCAAAACTTATATTATATAAATATTAGAGATATGCATACATGTGAAAAATACCCATAATACATGAGTAAATTATATTATTATCTATTGCTTAATTTGAAATTCACAAAATATATTAATTTTCCATAATGTGAAAATTAAATAGAGGGGGGGACTTGCTTGAGACATTGGGTGAATAATAATAAATGAGTGAGACATCAATAATTTATTTTCACCTCTTCATGCATAATGTCAAAACTTATGTATGAGGACTAAATTACAAAAATTGATCCGAAACCCCTTCATGGTTATATTAATGCACAATATTATTATATCGAAGAGAGCGTTAAGTTAATGATGTTTTTATGATACTTAAGTTGATGACATGCTAAATAATTTTAAAAATCATGGAATATATTTTGATGTCCAATAATTTATTAATAAACAAATATTGTTACCCATTACTATTCAGTTATTCATAGATACCATACCTTTGGCATGTGTGTTTTGATGTACAACAATATTAATTATGATTAAGTGAATGAACATAATAAACCAACAATATAGCATTATCATAGATGAGTCTAATGTTCACAATTTTAGATTATAGCCCGTGTTTGGCATCTAATCCAACTTAAACATGAATGTTAGTATCTGAACGAAATCATCAATCTAGTATCTATACATACGAATTGTAGCATGTGATTGGCATTTAATTCAACTAAACATGAATATTGGTATTAAAAAATGAAATATTAAATCTAATACACATACATATGAATTATAGCCTACACTTGACATTTAATTCAACATAAACATGAATAATAAAATCAGTGTGAACAAAGAAAACAACCCCCGTGGTGGAAAAATACATAATATTTAGTAAAATTATGATTTTTGCCAAAAAATAGAAAATTTGAGTTAGAACCACGGGGATGTAGAAAATTACTCAAGGATCTCAAAATAATTTTTGGAATTCAAAAAATAATCTTCTGGAGTGAGATATTGACGTCGGCATTATTACCAAAAATGAAAAAAAAGCGTAATTTTAAGGTGTCTAAATGACCTCAAAACATAAAAGTAAGGCGGTGTCCATTGTGTACAATGGGCCTTGTTTATTTCGACGTTTCCAATCGACCATTTGAGCTTCACAAAATTCCGAGAAGGTTTTTACCTTTCATTCCAACCATTGCATATTGGTGACATAAGAAAAACATCACAGAAAGTCTCAAACTTACTTTAAGAGCAGATTCAATGACAAAAAAATAAAATGTCGTAGAATATCTTAGGCATACTTTAAGAATAGATTTATTAAAAGGAATCTAAAATGTCGCAGAAAGTCCCAGGTACACAAAATCAAATTAATATAGATTTCATTATAGGCAAACATCAATATAGTAAAATCATGAGATCTTAAACGTTAGCTTTGATACCATATTTAAAATCATTCTTAAGAATACCCTAATATTAATCACGAACACATTAATGTGATTAAACTTTAGCATACAATTATTCTTAATAAAAGGATCTTAGATCTTCATGTTTTCACAAAACATGCCTAAACGATAGAAAATAAGACTTACATTGATCCAATGCATTGGTCAATATCGTTGTAGAAATCTTTTTTGATCATCTTGATTAATTGCTCCAGTAATCCATTTTCTTTTAAAAAAATTACACTTAAATGGAATTTCGAAATTTTGTCTCTCTAGCCTAATATATTGCGTGTTTATGTTGATTATTTGATGGAGAATATCCTACTATATATAGGGTGAGAGAGGACTCGAATCTTCTATGTAAACTATAATTCCACAATCCATGAGAGTTAGACTTGTATTAGGAGACTAACCCACATTTTCTCTTAAAACTTTTGGTGACTTATCGAAAGGTCTCCTAACCAAATCTGATTTCTTAGTTGGACCACATAAGGTAAAACTCTTTTATTTAACCCATTAATTAATTCCGAATTTCGTAATTTCAAAATTATTAAATAGATAAAAAAAATTCCTAACATATTCATATCTATACCTTTAACATTTAGAGTAATATTGTCACGAGTACAAAGTACATCTTCAAAATTATCCATCAAATAATGTTACATAGCAATCAAATGTATTACTTTGTGCACACTACATTTAAGTGTAAAATATTTTGGGATTAGTATCATATTTCTAATATCTATACTTATAACTGGTTCTGTTTTTTTATTCGCTTTCTCACCAATTTTTTTACTGTACGTATAAAGAAGTAATAGGCGTTGCAAAGACAGTGATCAATGAAGCAATATCACAACATCCTGACATAACTATCCCAATTTTCAATTTAGCAACCCATTTTACACTATGTTTGATTCCATTGGGTTGAAAATAAAAGTTTCAAATATGCATTATTTGTAATTTAGACAAACTTAGAGATATTTTAAATATCGATAGCAATAAAATTGAAAAAAATAAATCTTACATAATTTACATGAAACATGTTGTCAATGAAGTACTGAGTGAGTTAAGAGTTAGACCTTATTTTTCTCACATGGTTAATGTGTGGGATAAACATAATATTCACTTAAATATTCAATCAAGTAGATTAAAAAGTTTGAAATATAAAATAATAAGTGTGTGTCTGGGAACACTAATTATGTATCTTGTAATAAGAATATATATATATAGAAAGGATCTCATGCATACCGAGTTTGCATACCCTATGTGCGGATAATTTTTTTAAAATAGTAAAAAAAATATTTTTGTGTTTATTTTTTTTATATGATTTTTAAACAATTCAGTAGGACCATAAAAAAAATTCAACTCAAAATGAATTGTTTTGCTATTTTAAAACTATCAGTCAAACTTTGTCAGTTTTTAAGTTGCTAAAATCTGACAAAGGGACCTAATAATACTATCAGATTCTCACTTATCACAATTTTAAACCGTGTTTGATTGGATTGGGTGGGGAAAAAAGTTTTACATACGCATTATTTGTAATTTAGACAAACTTAGAGATATTTTGAATATCAATCAAAATAAAATTAAAATAAATAAATCTTACGTAATTTGCATGAAACATGTTGTCATTGAAGTACTAAGTGAATTAAGAGTTAGACCTTATTTTTCTCACATGGTTTCTTAATGTGTGAGATACACATAATATTCACTTACATATTCAATCAAGTAGATTAAAAAGTTTGACATATAAAATAATAAGAGTGTTTGTGGGAACACTAATATATATATATATATATATATATATATATATATATATATATATATATATATATATATATATATATATATATATATATATATATATATATTGTTGTATGTAAAAATTACTCTGCTACATGGACCAATGACAAATGTACACTTGTCCTCCTACATGGCCGACTAGCCACCTTCATCAGCATCAGAGATACTTAGTCAGCTGGAAGGCCGACCAACTCTAGAATGCCAACTATCAGGAATATTAAAAGTTACTCGGATGGGATGCCAACCAACACTTAAATCTAAGAGTTTCATTTATTATACACAGAAGGAAATGCCTGGCAATATAAAGGTGTTCTGTCTATAGGGGTTTACACCATTATAAATAGATAATACTCCCTTAGATCAAGGGACAACTCTAATCACTCATATGTGCACCATACTGAGTTATTCTAACCCTACAAAATAATACCAACAGTGGATGTAGGCTATTTTGCAACTGAGCCACTCTAAAAATATATTCTCTTGTGTGTGTGTGATTTGGTTAACCTACTATATTTTTATCTGTGATTATAAATCTAATAGATTGGCACAGAAAGTTGCATAGAACTAAAGAATGAGGTTGAAAATCTTATTCGACAGGGAAAACTGAACAAGTTTATTGATCGGAGTGGCAACCGAGATAATCAAAGAAGGTCTGAATCACAAGCTCGAGCAAAGGAAGAAGAACTAGAAACAATAATTTTGAAGAAGATCCAGACTTGCCGAAGAATCCTGATGAAACAGAGGTGGAGGTAGGCATGATATCCTCTGGACGCCACTTCATCGTAGGAGGAGATGCTAGAGGAGGAGATGCAATTGCAGAAAGGAAAGCTTACTTAAATGAATCCAAGGCCTGCCCAACTGTCAGACAGATTCATATGGTCGAATACATAATAGTTGGCCAACAAAAGTCAACAAAGATAGGACAGTGATCGAATTCTCCAAAACTAATCTGAGTGGGGTACTTTATCCTCATGACGATCTATTAATTATCACGTGCAGAGTTCATCATGACAGAGTTACAAGGATACTAGTTGATAATGGGAGTTCTGCAGATGCAATGTTCTATGAATGTTAAAGCAACCTAGGGCTCTGTGCTAGTAAACTGAAGCCTTACTATCGACCTCTCGTAGGATTTATAAGTGAGAAAGTATACCCCTTAGGGACGATAAAGCTGGCAGTTTTGGTCGGTAGCCGCCAAGCAGGAGAGAAAGAATTTGTTTCTTTATGTTAGATAAAAATGTTCCACCAGCCTACAATATTATCCTAGGAAGAGTGAAAATAAATCAGTTAGAGGTTGTGCCATCTATAGTGCATCAATGCATGAAATTTCCAATAAATTATGGAGTCGGCATAATAAATCGTAATTAGAAAGAAGCTAGGGAATGCTATTATACTTCAGCCGGCTAACAGAAAATTCAAATGAAGGGGAAAATCACTTTCCATATTGACACACTGGATCCTTGGGAAGAGGAGGAGATGGTGAAGGGGAAAGTTATGGAAGAAACATAAGTTTTTATGTTGGACGACGAGAAATCATTAAGAACTACCCAGATCGGTTCAAGATTGTCTCTCGCTCTCAAACAAGAATTAATTACATTCCTTAGAGAAAGGGAAAATGTGTTGGCTTGGAGCCATGAAGATATGCTAGGCGTTGATCCAGATTTCATTTTCCATAAGCTTAATATCTACCCCGATTCTAAGTCAATTAAGTAAAAGAGAAGAGTTTTCAGCCTCAAGAAGAATATGGCAATCCAAGACGAAGTGGAGAAATTGTAGTGAACACAATTCATCGAAGATGTCATGTATCCTAGACGGTTGGCCAATGTTATATTAGTCAAGAAGAAGAATGACAAATGGCGCATGTGTGTAGATTTCACACATCTCAATAAAGCATGCCCAAAATATCACTTTCCTTTACCAAGGCTTGATCAATTGGTCGATGCAACAGAAGGTCATGACTTGCTCAGTTTTATGGATGCTTGTTTTGGTTTTAATCAGATTAAGATAAAACCTGAAGGCAATGAAAGCAGTTCCTTTACTACCAGCCAAGGAATTTACTTTTATAATGTCATGACCTTTGGGTTTAACAACACTGGAGCAACCTATCAGAGGCTAGTGAACAAGGTTTTTGAAGACCAAATTGGCAAAAATATGGAAGTGTACGTAGATGATATGATCACCAAGAGAAAATTTATTGCCGACCATATTGCGAACTTGGCTCAAACCTTTAATCAACTGGAAACACATCAGATGAACCTCAACCCTAAAGCAACCTATATTTTTTACTCACTTGACTCTATACTATATAGGCGCTTATCTAGTTTGGAAATAGTGACAAAATTATAGTCATATCCTAGTCTACCAAAGAATCTCAGACACTACATTAATTTTCCTCTAATGGTCTCAAAGGTAGTATACCAACACTACACCTATGACTGCATATTTTTTGTTGCATTTATATCATTTTAGGTGTGTGAGTATTAATTCCCATTAAAATATTTTTCTAATAATTTTTGGGATTTTTAAACAATTTTTAGGAATTTTTAAACATTTTTAAACATTTTTAAAACATTTAAAAATAAGGTTTTGAAATGTTTTGGGTCTATTTTTAGTATCATTTTATTCCTAAAAATTTGGTTGGGTAGAAACCGAAAGCAGCAAGAACTTATGGGGTAGAAACTGGAATTTTTCAACAACAAAAACACGCGTTTTAGTTGTCATCTGAACCCTACATGTGTTTGCTTTATAACGGTTAAGATTGTGTTTGTTCCCTCTCACATAACTCAGTATGACTAACAACCATTAGATTAATCTAATCGATTGTTGATGTAAAAAACTAGACCTGATCTAATTAATTAATCACAGGTAAAGATGAATAAAGAAATAAGATAAAGAATTTTTAAAGTGGTTCATCCGTAATGATATTTTGTATTGCTGAGTATCTTGCATTAACCTTGATTAAGTTTGATAATGATCATCACCCTCTTGTGGGGGTGTGTACAAAGTATTTATAGCCCTTAGGCTGTCAGTATGAATAGAAAATACACCGTTATTTAATAGACATATACATATGTACATGGTAAGAATGTTTAATGAATCTGAGATCGCCGTTTGATCTTCCTGACTAGATGCTCAGTACGCTGAGTAGCTCGGTATGCTGAGTAGCTCGGTAATTATATTTGTGCCATATGGAACAACATGTATCTTCATATAATTTATCCAGGTCAGCAGACTAATTTTGGTATTAACAGAAGCCCACAATGTTTCACAGTTGAAATTGGATATGAGAGTGTGGAATATTATGCCCAAAGAGTAGCTCGGGCATTTTTACCCAGTGTTGTAATACTTGTGAAATTTTCTTCTCATCATACTAATTTTAAGCGTGAAGTGGCAAACTTGTAAATATTTCAAATTTTTGCGAACGCTTGGGAACTCGTACTTTTTAGTCGCCCGTAACACAATCGTCGTTATCTGTAATCATCATTTTTCCCGTTTCCCAAAGCAGCGTATATAAAGGTGATAGAATCCGATTGTCTTCTACTTTTTACTTCTAGATTTCTAAACTCTCTATCTTCCCACTTTCTCTTGTTATGATCGTTCTTTCTGTCATCCGCCTTAGCCGAATCATGATCTTCTGTAAGAATTTCTTTTCTTTCTTCTTTCTTTGCTTTAGCAACCATGGTTTATCTTATCGAATCGTTGGATAAGTTCAGGGATGATTTTTCGATTCACTCTTAGGTTATTCTGGAATAACATTCTTGTCCCTATAACTTATTTTCTCTAGGTAAGGGGCATTGGTTTCCCTCCATTTTTGTAGCGGAATGTGATTTTGCTTTCCTGCCTAATCCTATGTGTTTGGAATTTTGTCAATATTTCGATATTGTTCTTGCAAGAATAGTTACAAATACATGGAGGGTAGTTAATGGCATACATAGATTGAACCAAATTCATGGAACTCGTTTAGGGATTCCTGAAATAATGTACTGTTGTAAATGGGTCACTAGCGACACCACGTTTTATTTAAAAACTAGGTTTTCAAATAGAGCTTTAGTGGTCAATCTCCCTGATGCTAATAGGGATTATTTTGAGCATGAGGTTGTGATGAAAAATTAGCAACCCCCCCACCCTAAAAGGAAAATACGTGTACCAAGGTCCCATATGTCCACTTTATGGCAATGGGATATGTTGTTTTATTTTTCAAATTAGCTCTGTTATTGTTTGATAAAATGCGTAACTGACATTCATTTATCTATTTCGTAATTGATAGCGAAAGAAAACCTCCAAAAGAGAGTGATATTAATATAAAGGATTTGAATCTCATATGGGGTTTGCATCAATTAGTTGTTGGGGAGCACGTGAGAGCTGCTTCTTATTTGCGAAGATATAAGAACACCACTTCCTCTTTTATTGCTCGTCCTCTTGTTCCTCCTTTGGTGATTGACCTTGACCAAACACCTGCATCTTCAGCAACTGTTGGAGAATCTTCTTCTGATTTGGGTACTTCTATTACTGACCTGATGATGAAGAAAAGGAAAGTGCCCGACCTCTTTGCCAAGGCTGCTCGTGGTACTGAAGGGACAGGGAAGAGCAAAAAAGATGTCCCAACTGAAGGGACTAAGACAAAAGATGTTGCCCCATCTGGGGGAGCAGTTTCGACTGTTAAGGAGGTTAGGAAGAAGCCCCCTATGGCCTCAAAAGAGGCATCGCCTTTGATTAAAGTCACCGTTACAAAAGAAGCAACACCTTTGATTGAAGCTGCTATTATTCAAGGAGAGGCAGCACCTTTGATTGAAGGTGCTCCTTTGAAGTGGATGGAGAGAGCTCTTGATGAAAAGCTTGTGGATGCTGCTGCCCAACCTTATGGGGTTAGTATTCCTTCTTCGAGGGCTATTCCTACAACTATCATTTCCCCTAGCCTGGCCAAGAAACTGATCTGTTCTGGAACTCTCCCTGATTGCCAAGATGCTAAAACTTCTACTCCTTGGGATAAAATTATTGATTTGGAAGACCTGCACCTTGCATCAGTAAGTGTTATTATGTTCATCTTTTTTATTTCTTCATATAGTGTTAATATCTTGACTTGAACATTTCTTCGTCTTGCAGGTTTGGGTGTATTTTAATAATATTGTGGAGAAGGATCAGTCTATCAAAGCTTCAACTTCTTCCAGTGGAGTAGAGGAAGCCCTTGCTGGGTTATCATAGTCTTTGAAGGAGTCCCGATAGAAGTACGAGGAAGATAAAGTTGCCTGGGAGAATAAAATTCAATCGGCTAAGACAGCTCGACAAAAAGTGGTTGAAGCGCCCAAGAAGGCTGATACAGCTCGGCAAAAGGCTATTACAGCTCGACAAGAGGCCTATGTAGCTCGGCAACAAGCTGATACAGCTCGAAAACAAGTTGTTAATACTTCTAAAGAGGTAGAAGAGAAACTGAAGGTTTCCATTTACAGCAAGGTGGAAGCTGATGGCAAGCTTGAGGAGGTTGAACAACGTAAGAAAGACCTTGAAGAGAAGGTGAAGTCTGCTGAGGAGCTTTTAAAGGAAACTACTTCCTCGAAGAGGGTGAAGATAAAAGCTACTATGAAGAAGTCCTGTAGCTCTGGCTGGGACAAAGGATGGAACAAAGCTTTAGTTGCGGTCTCTTCCCAAATGGATTATGCGTGCTTGAAGTACTTCAGGGATGGATGGGTTGCGGCGTTGAAGGAGTTAAATGTTGCTGATGATTCTGAACTATTTTAGAAACACGTTTGTGGCCCTCCTCCTGCTATTGAAGAAAAAGAAGAAGATGAAACTGGATCTAATGAATCTTCTATGATGATGGTAGAATAGACTCCTACTGCTAATATCCCTCAATTCTCTGAGAAAGTTCAGTAGACAACAACTTCTTCTGAGAAACTCCAGCTGCCCTCTGAGCAACCAGTTCCTTCTTCAAAATCAGCTGAAGATGTCGTAGGGAATAAGGAGAAGGTGTAAAGTTATTCTGCAGTTTGTTGTCTTTCTCTGTTTTTCCTTTTCACCTTATACCTTTGGATGTTCCCTCTTCTCTTGTGATTAATAAAATGGACTTTGTTATTTACTTTGAGCTTTCTCCTTTACCTATTCAATATAATTATAGAGTTGTTGATTTGTTTCTACCTTTCCTAGCTAGTTTATTGCTAGGATGGAACTCTTGTCAGCTCATGATATAGAATTGACAAAGAAATGTAATGATTACTTCAAAGATGGTGGTACAGATTTTACTCAATCATAAATAGTTGATATTCTCGGGTCTGATGCTTCAAAACGACCAATTGATGGTTATCAATATTTAAAATGTCTTCTTGATCGAGCTGTGGTGAACAATGTGGCTTACTATGAAATGATGGAAGATCGCCAATGAGTAATTGATGAACTTCAACTTCAACATAAAGAGACCACTACTCTTCTGCATAAAGATTACGAGAAAAAGTACCAACAGTTGAGTGCTGATCGGGGCTATGATAAATTTTTCTCAGCCCATAATAGGAGAGAAAGTGTGTTGAAACTTATAGTTGAGGAATACAGAAACATTGCTAAGCTGTTAGAAGAGGAAAATATTTCCTTACGAGAAGAGTTAAGGAAACTAAAATCTACTTCTTCTTTTGGAGCTCTGGTCACAGTTAATGATGAAGGTTTCTCCTTTTTGGAGACTCATAATGCTTCATTGAGAGAAGAGTTAGAGGCTTTGAGAAGAGGTAGACCTACGTCTTCTTCTTGTGGCAGAGAAAGAGCTGGACGGAGCAACATTGAAGAGATTAGGACTCAACGGGCCTTACCAAATCAATCTGTTCAAATAAAGGCAAAAAATCAAGCCTTAGTTGAGATGACCCAAGAAATTCAAAGTCTTGCCGAGCAGTTTTCCAATCAAAGCTTTGCGTTGGAGAGTAAAGAAATTTTGATGAAGAGTATTCATCATAATGTTGAGAGATTAACATATCAATTCCACAAACAGCCCCGAGAGTTTTGGATGGAGAGATATAATGAAGCTTTATGCCATCTTGATGCTAGGTTGAAGCAGTCAAATAATGAGGGGTATAAACAGGGGTGACTGAATGCTCTAGATGTGATGCATCTTGAGAAAGGAAATTACTTGTGGGATTGGTATGAACCTGGGTTTCTTGATCTACCCATTCCTCATTTCAACTTGGATGTTAGTTGGATTCCAGTTCACTCCATTCCTCAGTGTTTGATTTCCAAGTACCTCGATGATTACAATCTTCATGAAAATTTTGAGATATCCCGACCTCCTCATCTGCTTGAGAGGCCAAGTTCGAGCAATACCAGGTTGCTTCAAGATTTGGACTTTATTAACTCTCCTTTTTCTTTAGATGATCCTCCAGCTGGAGTGGACCCTGTATCTAAATTCGAAGGAAAGAAACCAATAGAATAGGATATTTGTATTTTGTTAGTGGAGAAAAATCATGCTTTTTGTAATTTTATTCCCTTGGGAATAAATTAATTGATTTATCATGTCAGTCTTTATGAGATCAGCTATAATAATGCTTCTCTTTACTGAATGTTTATGTAAATTGATAGTTTGTCCTTTGTTAATTTGATTGCCTAGACAATGGATCTTTGCCCCATGTATTTGCCTAGTTGTAGTGACTTATCACCCATATTTGCGTAAGCAATGAAATTATTTTTATCCCATGTTCCTTCTTAGTTGTAGCAATATTATCTAGATTGCCTTGGTGCCTAGGCAGTGGATATTTTACCCATCTTCTTGCCTAGTTTTGGATACCCCTTGAGGTCACCCATAATCAAACAGGCCTTGCCTCGTGTGATTGTTGTGCCAACATTGTTGATTAAGTTTGTTGATGCCAGCCAACCTTAGTTGGTGGTTGGTGGTGCCAATCAACCTTAGTTGGTGTTTTTGGTTGCTGACCAACCTTAGTTGGTGGTTTTTGTTACTGCAAAATTCAAGTGTTGTGTGTAGCACTAGTACTCCAAAAAAATTTAGCTCAAAAGAATATTGCGATTTTATCATTTTCATTCATACTGAAGCAATAAAGTACATGTGTATGTGTGGTTACATTACTGATAGTACTTTCGCAGGTGCTCTGCATTCCAAGCATTTTTTAATTCTTCCCCCTCTAAAGTTTATATTCTGTAGGTGCCAGGTCGAACAACAGCAGTGACACGATATGGCCTATGCCAATTAGCTTCCAACTTATTGTTCTTTTGAATCACTTTCTTGAGCACATAATATCCCTCCTTGAGACCACACTTCTTGACCCTTTTACTGTAGAACATCGCGGTTCTTTGCTGCTAAGCTGCATTTTGAATTGTTGCGTCTTCTCTAACCTCTTCGAGCATGTCCATGTCGAGGCGTCTCATTAAATCACTAACTGGGGAATTAAAATTAAAAACCCTATGAGTAGGTAACCCTAACTCAGCAGGTATGACTGTTTCACTTCAAAAAGCTAACATGTATGGAGATTCCCCAGTTGGTGTTCGGGGAGTTTTTTGGTAAGCCCACAACACAGAGTGAAACTCATTGATCTAATTCCCTTTGGCATCGTCCAACCTTTTTTTCAACCCGTTCAACAGAGTTATATTCGTCACCTCTGTTTTCCCGTTACTTTGTGGATGTCCTGGAACAAAATGAATTTTTTGAACGTTAGACTGTTGACAATACACAGCGAACTCCTCATTATCGAATTGGGTACCATAATCAGTGATGAAAGAATATGGAAGACCTTATCTGCAAATGAGATTCTTCCAGATGAACTGATAAACCTTTTCATAGGACATATCAATTAGAGGTTGAGCTTCCACCCATTTTGTGAAATAATCCACAGCGACTACCAAGTGTTTGAATCTTCCCCTTGTAGTTGGCGGAGGCCCAACTAAGTCTATTCCCCACATAGTAAATGGCCAAGGGGAAGTGATTGGCGTCAATAACGCTTGGGTAGTTCTTCGTATAGTGGAAAATCGTTGACACTTATCGCATTTCTTCGCATAAACTGTACAATCAGCGCGCATTGTTAGCCAGTTGTACCCCTATGTAGTTATTCTCTGTAAAAGAGTCTGACCTTCTACATGAGCTCCACAAGAACCTTCGTGAACTTATTCTACTATATTTTTAACTTCTGATAGATGAACACATCTTTGCAGTCCCGTTATTATACCTCTTATGTACAGAACTCCATTATTTAAGACATATCTAGCATCTCTAAACTTCAGCCTCTTCGCTGCGAGTTGATCGGCCGCTAAAATGCCTTCTTCGATATACGCCCTAATGGGATCCATCCAGGATGGTCCCATGTCGAAAGTGATGAACTTCACCATCAAATCTTCATCAATGCTTCGGTCTTCCAATATCTCAATAGGAATTATTCATCGTATCTCGGTACAAGTGGCTAAGGCTAACCGAACAAGTGCATCGGCCCGTGCATTCTCCAATATTGGCATTCTAATCATCTGAACAGCTACTAAATTGGCTATAACTTCCATATCTTTAGTTAAATACGTCGACATGAATTCTTCTTTTGCTCCGTAGAGACCGAGCATCTGATTCAGCACTAATTGTGAATCGCTAAACACCATAACTTGTTCTGCATTCAATGATTTAGCTAAACTGAGGCCTACAATTATAGCTTCATATTCAACTTCATTATTGGAAGCTTTAAATTGGAAGCGTATATCATATTCTATGTCTAATCCATTTAGACTATTGAGAATTATTCCAGCTCTGCAGCCTGTTACACATGAGGAACCATCAACATATAAATTCCATAATGGGATATTATCATCAAACCCTTCGTCGGACAAAATCCCTTTATGGAATATCATGTGCTCGTTAAACTCTGACGCTTTACCATAAGATTCTGGTTGGTTGGCAGCTAATCATGCCGTTGAGATTTGATCGGGGAGAGTTTTCGTTGATCCTTCAGCATCCTTGAGTTGCTCTGCATTATCCCCCTATTGCTCGGAGGTATCTGGGTAGGTGAATTCAGCGATGAAATCTGCCACCGCCTGCCCTTTGAGAGAAGATCCCATATCATAAATAAGATCATACTCCCCTAATTCCACTACCCAATACATCAGGCTACCAGATTTTTCTAGCTTATGTAAAGCCTGTCTGAGTGGCATGTCAGTATACACCACTATTGTATGGGCTTTAAAATACGGTTTCATCCTCCTACTAGCCTCGATCAATGCTAACGTCAACTTCTCAAATTTGGTATATCTGATCTCTGCTCCCCGAAATGCCTTGCTCGTGCAATACATTGGTTATTGCACTCTTCTTTCTACTCTTATCAGAGCTGAGTTGACTGGACTTTCTGAGACAACTAAATATAGGTATAATTTTTCCCCCAACACTATCCTGGATAGCAAACGAGGTGTCCCCAAATATCTCTTCAGCTCTTGGAATGCATTCTCACATTCATCGTTCCACTCGAAGGTCTTTCGGAGCACCTTGAAGAATGGAAGACATCTGTCAGTAGCTCGTGAGATGAATCTATTAAGATCTGCGATACGCCCCGTAGGTCTTTGTATTTCCTTCTTGGTGGTTGGAGATCGTAATTCCATCAAGGCTTTTACCTTGTTAGGATTTGCTTCAATACCTCATTGATTCACAATATACCCAAGGAACATGCCTTCCTGTATGCCAAACACACATTTGGTCAAGTTCAGCTTCCTCTAGTACTTCTCTAGCTGGTGAAATGTTTGGTTCAGATCAGCTATATGGTCAGCAACTTTCTTGCTTTTGGTCAACATATCATTGTCGTAAACCTCTATATTTTTCCTAATCTATTCGGCGAACACTTTGTTCGTCAGCCGTTGATATGTATCACCTGCATTTTTAAGACCAAAAGGCATAACATTGTAACAATATGTCTCTTGTGGGGTAATGAAAGAGGTACTCTCCCTGTCTTCAGGTTTCATTTTAATTTTATTGTATCCAGAGTAGGCATCCATGAAGCTTAACAATTCATGCCCCGAGGTAGCATCTACCAGCTGATCTATCCTGGGTAGAGGGAAATGGGCTTTTGGTCAAGCTTTATTCAGATCTATGAAATCCACACACATTCTCGAGTTTTTGTTCTTCTTCTATACCATCACAACGTTAGCTAGACAATCAGGATATTTTACGTCTTCAATAAATGAAGCTTTTTGCAGCTTTTCTACTTCCTCCTGAATAGCTTGATTCTTTTCTTCACTAAAGACTCTTCTTCGCTGCTTTACTGGCTTGATCTCTTTATTAGCATTGAGCTCATGAAATAGGAAGGCTGGGTCTATCCCCGGCATATCTTCATGACTCCATGCAAATGCTTGCTTTCTGCGCTTTAAAAATTCTATCAGTTCATGCTTTAACACCGGATTAAGCGAAGAACCAATCTGGTTTGTTCTTTCTGATTGCTCGTCGTCCAGAACAATGCTTTTCGTAGCCTTTATGACTTGGCCTTTAACGAGCTTTGTTTCATCTGTTGGGTCTAAAGTTTTAATTTCAGACTCATCTGTTTTATCAACTTGATAAGTGGTTATTTTTTTCCTTGCATCTTCCAATTCTTCTTTCTCGGCAAACGAGTAGTAACACTCCCAAGCTACTTTTTGATCACCCTTCACAATTCCCACTCCAAAGTTGGTTGAGAATTTCAAACACTGATGTACAGTGGATGGAACTGCTTAAAATTTTCTCAGACCTACTCTTCACATTATTATATTATCGACTGATTAGATATTTTTATCCATCATGAAAAAGCGTACCTTTTATGATCTGCAGGTAGGCCATGTCCCAATCAGCATATCCAGCTTGATCTTCCCAAGCGAAAAAACTTTTTCGCCAGAGAAACCAATAAGTGGCCTATGATATGGTTCCAGTTGGGCAAGTTTCAAATTCAAACTATCAAAGCAAGGATAGAACATGATGTCTATCGAGCTACCATTGTCCACCAATACTCTTGAGATGATTACATCCTTCATCCTCATTTTGATCACTAGAGGGTCAGCGTGAGAATACAAAATGCCTGTTAGGTCATTCTAGGAAAAACCAATGACCAGTTTATCTTTTTTTACCTTCCTTGGACAGTCTTCCTCTGTCAGGTTTATTCGCTGTATATATAAGAACAAGCTTGGGCCTCATTGAGGTATGCTTTCCTTTTGGCAGTATGATCACCCCCTCCTGCATCTCCACCTATAATCATATTACAATCGAATGAACCAAAACGGATTGAAAATACCTCATGCTCTGGTTGTCTTGGATTCTTTGGGAGGTCGGGGTCATCTTCTGGATCATCCTCATGATTCCTTTTCTTGTCATCTCTTGGTCGACGAGGATATTTGGACCTTTGTCGTGATCTGTTGTTGGTTTTCCCATTGTTCTGGCGATCAACAAACCTATTCAACTTCCCTTGTCTGATGAGTGCTTCTATCTCATTTTGGATAGTTACGCACTGTTTGGTCGTGTGACCATGATCCTTATGGAACTCGCAATACTTGGACTTATCCCTTCTTTCAGTAGATGTCCTCAATTTGTCTGGCCAATTTAATTCCTCGCTATTTTTTATCTCCTCCAGAACATGTTTTATGTCCACCTTTAAAGGTGTATAATTTGCGTATTTCCTCAAGTGCTCTAACGTTTCTTTGACTTTCTGATGCTTGATCCCTCCATTGTGCTGGTGATCTTTTTTCTCTGACCTGCCTTCAGCTTTAGTCTCTATTTTTGCTTCAGCATTCTTCTTCGCAGCCATAGCTTCTTCAGTATTCATAATTTTGGCTGCATTAGCCATCAACTCCGCCATGGATTTTGGGGGATCTTTGGCCAAAATGTAGTACAACTTGTCTGGTAAAAGACCACTCATGAGGGCTGTGATAGCTATTTTTTCTTCATAATCGATGACCTCTAGTTTCTCGTTATTAAAATGACTGATGTAGTGCCTAGTGCTTTCTCCTGCCTTTTGCCTCACACTCAATAGATGTGCTACTCTCTTGACTGGCTTTGCACCAAAATAGAAGTTTCCTATAAATAGATCTGCCAGTTGATGGAAAATTGCAATCTGCCCCCGAGGAAGACTGTTATAACATATTTGAACGGATCCAGTGATAGTTCCTAAGAATGCCCTGCACCTCATCTCGTCTGGGACTGCATAAATACCTACAGCATATTGGTATTGCTCTTTATGAAGAACAGGATCAGTTTTTCCATCATACTTTGGTGTGACTATAGGAGCCTTAAACTTTGAGGGTATGGGAAAATCCATAATTGCTTGTACAAAAAGAGATCCTTTAATAAAGGTTCTTTGAAGAGGGTTTCTGGCCTTAGATATCTCCCCTAACATGTCCTCCAATCTTTGAATGGAGCCCTTCCATGCATCATTTTTGGCCTCTGATTTATGTGTACGAGCGACAAATCGCATTGAGTTCTCCTCTTGGGATCTTTCTAGGCGAGCAGTAGGACGTGATTAAATCATTTGGTCTTTGAGAATTTCTCGACGCAATCCTAGGAGGGTTTCTATTCCTCCTGGGGCCTAAATGGTCAAAGGGAGATACTCTTCTCAACCATTCCAGAGCACTGGTTCATTCTGGAGTTAGGGTGATATTTTCTTGAGAGTCCGTAACCCTTATAGGAGATGTCTGACCAGGCTCATAGGATGGATCACTTGATGTTCCAGTATGATGGATTTTGATTCGTCTGGATTATGAAGTATGATGGGGTACAGTACGTCTAGATCGTGAAGATGGTGGACACATTCCTCTCTGGATACTTCGTTGGCCTGATTGAGCGGACGCTCCATCTTGAACAGTCCGAATGAATTATCGCATAGTCTCCTACATTACTGTTTGTCCCCTGGCTATGCTAGCCAAGATTCCTGTGATATTGTTTGCATTTGGTGGAGCCGAATGGTTTGGAGGGTTCCTTTAATTGTTCATGTTGCTTGATTTTGGGATATCAGCCATTTAGGATAAGTTTTTAGTGAAAAACGCTATGTATAGTCGTTCCCACAGACGGCGCCAATCTGTTGATATAAAAAACTAGACCTGATCTAATTAATTAATCACAGGTAAATATGAATAAAGAAATAAGACAAAGTATTTTTAAAGTTGTTCAGCCGTAATGATAATGGCCTACGTCCACTGTTTTGTATTGCTGGGTATCTGGCCTTAACCTGAATTAAGTTCGCTAATGATCATCCCCCTCTTGTGGGGGTGTGCACAAAGTATTTATATCCCTTAAGTTGTTAGTATGAATAGATAATACGTCGTTATTTAATAAGCATATACATTTGTACAAGGTAGGAACGTTCAATGAATCTGAGATCGCCGCTTGATCTTCCTGACTAGATGCTCGGTACGCTGAGTATCTCGATAATGATATTTGTGCCATGTGGGACAACACGTGTCTTCATATAATTTATCCAAGTCAGCAGACTAATTTTGGTATCAACATCGATGGTCTGCATGTTATTTAACACAATCCTTGTCTTTTCCAATTGGATCTATAAGAGAGAGTTTAAGTGCGGTACCTTTACAGCCCTTGGATTTACATCATTTTGTTAGACTTAATCTCAGCAGTTGTTTTGACTAAAGGTTCCAGACCCTTCCATAGTTCAGTATAAATAGAGGCCATGAGGTTAACATTTAGGATCTTTTGGTGAGTTTGAGAAAGAGAGAAAAGAGAGGGGGAGAGAGAGAGAGAGAGAGAGATTAAAAAATCCAGCCAAACTCTGGCAAAATTTTCTCAGAAAATTTCCGTTGACAGTTGTTCATGTTTGAAGATTCATTCCTCTCTCATTTTAGATCTCTTTTCCAACTTGTCACGTAGTTGGATCTTATTTTCTTCTTCATAGAAAACGTAGATCTGATTTCTGTTGTGATATAACTCACTTAGATCAACGTAGGTTGATTTCTTTTTCAAGAAATCATTATTTGTTGGTATTTTTTTATATTCAATTGTTCTTTTTAAACTTATTACCAATAAATCCATATTATGTTTCAAGTTTTGAGAAAAACAGACATCAAAATAGTAAAAGATCTTGAGACGTTTACACATTCAAGTTCGTATTTCATATTTTATGAAATAGAAGTGTAAATAAATAAAAAGGAAGTGTATAGGACCTTGTCTCTTTTGTATAGAAACTTCCCTTACTGGAAAGTGGATGGTTGCTTTCATCCAAGGTACATTGGGAGATGAGGTTTAGGATGCTATTGAAAATGGATACACTTTTCCTACTAAACCAGCCGCAGAAGGAAGTACTATGAGGATTAGGAAACTGCTAAATGAATACACTAAATAAGAGAAATAGATCTCACTTAATAATAATAAAGGAAAAAATTCCATATTGATGTCTATAAATGAACATGAATTCAAGAGGATATCTTTATGTTCTACCTCTAAAGAAGCATGGGACACTCTAGTGACTGCACATGAAGGAGACACACGAGTTAAAGATGCTAAAACCCAAATGTTAATCCAGTAGTACAACATTTTGGTCATTACTGAGACTGAGTCATTTGATGACTTCTATATTAGATTAATAGACATAGTGACTAAGCTTCATGCTAATGGAATAATTTATGATAGGAAGCAAATTATTTCTAAAATTCTAAGGTAACTTCCACAAAAATTTGACAATAAGCATTATGCCATTGAGCAGATGGATGACTCAAATTTAACACCTGAACTCCTCAGTAGCAAGCTAAGAACAGTGGAAATGGAATTAGAGTTTAAGAAATAGTTAACTAAGTCCCAAAAGAAACAATCCAGCTATAATCTGGTCTTCTCCGCTAAGTTGACCAAACCTGAGTTCAATCTACCTGATATTGACTTAAGTTCTAATAAGGACTATAATTTAAACAATTTGGATAATCACATTGCCTTAATGTCTAAACAGATTAAGAAAATTTTAAAATTTTGAAATAAAGTTGCGACTAGACAAGGCAAACCTGCTTATACAAAGTTTTCTAATAATAGGCCTCATGAGAAAATACACAACAAACACCAAATTGATAACCAAAACAAACCTGAAAAAGACCTCAAAAATATTGAGTGTTTTAGATGTGGGAAATTAGGTCATATGGCCAATGATTGTAGAGTCAATTTGAATAAGAATAACAAAAATAATAGGGCTAATTTGTGTAAGCCCTAGGGATTAGGCATAAATTCTTCTGGATTTATCCCCTTAATTTAGTAGGTTTTAGCACCTCAAATAATATAAAATGTATTGATGTATCTAATTTATATGATACTGACCATTCCCACATACTGCCTCGAGTTTTTTGTGTTTTTCATGCTTTTTACAGGTATTTAATGCTAGGTGAAGAGAAGAGATATCCCAAAATCGAGAAACCAACAAAGAAAGGAAAGTCAGAGGGCAAAATGGTCGATTTACATCGAGAGTTCAGACGAGGGAATAACATGAAAAATGAATAACTTGCTTTCACAAGCGCGTAGGAAGAAATGACATCCCAATCCGAGCATCGAGTCATAAGATATGAAGCTTCGAAGATGAGAGAATCAAAGGAAAGAACACTGAAGCAAATTCAGCACCGGACCGGACCGGATATAGTAAAAAATGAACCGGTCCGGAAGAGAAAAAACATTTTGTCTCATTTAAAGGACCGGACCGATTCGGTTATTTGCAGAAATGAACCGGTTCGGAAAGCCAACATCACACTGGTCACTTTTCACAGTCGGACCAATCCGTTTAGAGAAAATATCAAACTGATCTGGTTACTAGCCAGATCGAACTGAAGAAGCCCGTCGGACCGGTCCGGTTGGGATTTTCCCAAATTTTTCATTCCTTATTCATAGTTTTACTTGGTTCAAACTCTTGCAAAATTCGAAGTGTATTTAATTTGTTTTATTGTTAGACATTAGGAGGTTCGAATTTTATTATTTTTTAGAGGGCTCCTGTAGAGAAGAACCCTAGTTTTGAAGTTTTGCAATTAATTCAAGATTCAGAGTTTATTTTCTGAATTTCTTTATTGCAAGTACATTTAATTTTTTCTTTCAGTTTCTGTAGTAGTTAGTTAGAGTAATTTGTGATACATAATCTTTAATTCTTAATTCAAATATTTTCTTCTCAAGTTTTCCAAAACTAGTCATGAATTCTTGCACTTTAGAAATAGTGTTTTTGTTTAATTTGATCATGTCTGGCTAAGTTTTTAAGGGCTAGGGTGCATGAACCCAACCCAATGTAATTTATCTATATAGAAAATAGGGTTTGAATTGAATATTAAGAGATTCGTGTTGTGTAGTACGCACAATCATCGTAGATCTTTTAACCTCGTTTACCCTAGGTAACCGAGGTGTTTAAGAGTGAGATGCACGTGTATATAATTCTTAGGAATAATAAAGTCCGGGTTCAATTAAATTCCTAATTCAAAATCTATCATTTTATATGGTAAATATACTAGGGTTTGGGGGATTGTAACCCGACCTATCTTTCCTTATTCATAGTTAATTCATTAAGTAGATTTTGTCCCTTGCATTTAGGTTAATTAGTAGACAAATTTGCACTCACATTTAGTTAGTAGAGTTCATATTCATCTTAATCACCCTTTCCCGTTCTTCCAAGAGTCGATTTTAGGGTTAGTCAGTTATTCCGCGTCATTACGATTCATCGTTCTAGTTCCCTGAGGAGACGATCCCTACTTACTGGGTTATTACTAATGTGATAGGCTTGCACTTGAGCCTATATCAGCACGCACATTAGATACACATTTGTGGTCACGTTAAGTTTTTGGCGCCATTACCGGGGAATTAGGTAGACTTTCGGTTAGTTGATTCAATCCCAAATTTGATTCCAAAATCCAAAAAGAAATCATCTCTCAAAAGCCCTTTCATGCAAAATCAAGAAAAAAACTCCTCAAAATACTCTAATAAGAATTCACGAAAATCCCATCGTCAAGTATAATTCTGAAAGCCCTCATACCCCTCGCGTTCCAGAAAATTGGGCTCCATATCCTTCCCCTCCAAAATCCATCACTAGTCACACGTTGAGTCGCACGTCTCGAACACTGAGTGAGGATTTTGAGTCCATTAGGGGGAGAGACATGTCGGATATCGCTAGTTTCAGTACGGGTGAGAGAAAACTCCCGTATCATCCTATGAAGGAACTCTTATTCCCTAAGCGAACAATCACCCCTATTTTCATTTTACTCCCATAAAATGCCGGTCAGTTCCACTTTCGTAATGGGATGATACAAATTCTTCCAACTCTTCACATCATGGATTCGTAGAAACCATATCTCCATATCCGAGAGTTTGAAGAGGTGTGTGAAACCTTTTGTGATCAAGCTTTCACGCAAGATGTCATTCGCCTAAAGTTTTTTCCTTTTTACTTAAAGGATAAGGCTAAGACCTAGCTTTGGTCTTTACCCCCGAACTCGATGATATCATGGAAGGATATGCAATCCAGATTTTTTTCAAAGTTCTTTCCACGACATAAAACCAACTCTGCCAAGGCCCAAATTCAATCCTTTCTACAACGAGATAATGAGACGTTTGTCAAATGTTGGGAACGATTCTAAGAGTTGGTTAACACTTGCCCCCATCATGGATTTGAGAGACATCACCTTATCTCCTTCTTCCATCATGGGCTTATAATAGCATCTAAACAACTAGTTCAAATAATGTGTGAAAGACCGTTTTGGGAATTAGATGCAAGTGACACCGAGGATGATCTTTAGTATGTCGTCGAGACTACTCAAGGATGGGAAACCTCCGATCCTAATGCCCAAAACCGACCTCGATAAGTGCCCAATGCTCCTGTTGCATTCGGTCTATACCAACTAAATCAAGATACCTGGGTAGATCGTCTCCTTGACCAATTTGAGAATATCATAAGAGACTCACTCGAGGTACGATTGAAAGAAGCTACCGGATCCTCCCATGTTGTGAAAGAAAAGGTATATGCTATTTCTGAGGCGGGACATTTAACTAAGTTATATCCTATGATACTCGCATACAAAGCCATGCATACCAATTAAGTGGAAGCAATAGGAGGGTTCAAGGTAAATTTTAACGCCCCTCACGCGAATGCATACAACCCTTCGTGGAGGAACCATCCTAGTTTCAACTATGGGCAACAACACGCTGCGATGAATCCTACTTCACACGTTACCCTAACTCCACTCCCTCCTCAATTCCAGCAAGCACCACCGATTCAAACCCACATGAAGGCGCCACCTCTCGGACCATACATTACCCCACTGCGGAGGTCTCTCAAGGACAATTTAAATCACTTATCAAGTCTCAAAGTGCAACCAATGCTATATACGATCGTATGTTCACAGAAATACAGACAAGCATATCTAGGTTACAAACTTTGTTAAATGTCCAAGAGAAGGGAAAATTTTTGACCCAGGGGCAAAGACCTCCTTAAGGTCAAGGTAATGTTACCTCTACATCTTCTGATCAATAAGAGAAATACCAAGTTGTCACCACTCTACGTAATGGGAAGGTCATTGATTTATCACCTCCCCTACACGACAAGCACCCATACAAGGAGGTTTCTCCTGACACGAAATAGGCCAAAGATGCCCCCTTGAAAGAGAGTGACAAGGAAGACATTAGCGACCCCGAAGTTTTTGCGAAGTCTCCCTCCGCTACTCCGTTCCCTCAAAGTTTGGTTCCACCTCAAAAGGGAGCCTCCCGTGCTGATATGCAAGATGTTCTTAAGTAAGTGAAGCTGAAATTGCCAATCCTGGATGCTATCCAATAAATTCCCGCCTATGCCAAGGTCATTAAATATCTTTTAACTATGAAGAGACGGATAAAGGTGAAAAAGAATGTCTTCCTAGGACAGAATATGATCTCCGTTCTACTTAACGACCTTCCACCCAAATTTAAAGATTCGGGTGCACCCACGATGTCATGTGTCATTGGAGAACGTCGAATTGAGAGAGACTTATTGGACTTAGGTTCTAGTGTTAACATACTTCCCTACTCCATTTATAGGCAACTTGAGTTGGGTGACCTTAAGCCCACACTAATCACTCTCCAATTAGCGGATCGCACAGTGAAGGTGCCTTGAGGGATTGTTGAGGATGTGATAGTCCAAGTGCACACTTTTTACTTCTCGGTAGATTTTTTCATTTGGGACACGGAGCCCTCCATCAATTCTAGCAACCATGTTACCATCATTTTAGGCTGCCCATTCTTAGCTAAGTCTAATGCCTTAATCAATACACGAAATGGGCAAATCCAACTCACTTTTGGGAACATGACCCTCGAGACCAACATCTTCAATGTTGCTAAACGGGTAGTAAAAGATCACATTGAGAGAACCATGGGTGGGGACGCATTAGAATCATGCCTAGTGAGAGGTGAGGAAAGTGAGATCCCATACACCGAGTATGAGCGAGAGGTGGAGGAGTTGAAAACCATATTAGACGAGGGAGAATCATTAGAGGAGTTGAGAGATGTCCATTGGGTCTCTAGATTCGAGGAATTACCCCCGAGGGAGTCATGCTTGACACCTTTCGAAGAGAAATTTCCTACCCTCGAATTGAAGAAACTACCCTCAAACGTGAAATATTCTTTTCAAAGAGAGGATGAGACATTTCCTGTTATTGTCTCCTCTAGTATAGATAAAGAGAAAGAGGGTATCCCATAAAATCCACCTCGAGGAGGATATGAAGCCCTCGAGGTAAATGCAAAGGCGATTGAACCCAACCATGAAAGAAGTCGTAGAGAGGAAATTATAAAGCTACTCAATGTCGGGATTATCTACCTTATCTCGGATAGAAAATGAGTGAGACCAATTCAAGTCATCCTGAAGAAGTCGGGAATGACAGTGGTCGAAAATGCTAAAGGTGAATTAATTCCTCAACGCAACACCACCGGGTGGCGTGTTTTCATTGTTTACTGGAAACTCAATGTCGGGATGAGGAAATATCACTTTCCATTGCCTTTCATCGACCAAATGCTCGAACGTGTAGCTGGACACCCATACTATTATTTTCTTAATGGTTATTCTAGTTATAACCAAATTGAGGTAGATATACTTGATAAAGAGAAGACAACTTTTACATGTCCATTTGGTACATTTGCCTACAAACGTATACCTTTTGGATTATGTAATAGGCCCACGACATTTCAAAGGTGCATGTTAAGTCTCTTTAGCGACATGGTAGAAAGAGGACTTGAGGTTTTCATGGACGATTTCAGTGTTTTTGGCCCCTCTTTTGACCAATGTTTAGCGAATCTTGAAAAAGTTTTATCCCGATGTGTGGAGAAGAACTTAGTCCTCACTTGGAAAAAATTCCACTTCATGGTTACTGAGAGCATAGTTCTAGGCCACATAGTCTCATCTAAGGGAATATAAGTTGACTGAGCAAAGATAAATGTCATAGCTGAGCTTCCCCCGCCTAAGTCACTAAAGGATGTACGCTCCTTCTTGGTCCATCTAGGTTTTTATCGACGGTTTATCAAGGATTTTAGCACCA
Organism: Sambucus nigra; assembly: GCA_949130495.1. Taxonomy (NCBI): domain Eukaryota; kingdom Viridiplantae; phylum Streptophyta; class Magnoliopsida; order Dipsacales; family Adoxaceae; genus Sambucus; species Sambucus nigra. The sequence continues at coordinate 183,540,247 of OX422224.1, read as the reverse complement.
TCGCTATACCCTCGAGTAACCTCCTTATGAAGAATGTCCCCTTTGAGTGGAATGACGCATGCCTAGAAGATTTTAATAAACTCAAAAACATGCTGATTTTCGCTCCCATCATTCAAGCTCCAGATTAGTCTCTTCCATTTGAGCTTATGTGTGATGCTAGTGATTATGCGATCGGGGCTGTTTTAGGACAAAGAAAAGACAAGAAAGCTCATGTCATCAATTACGCTAGCATGACATTGACTGGACCACAACTTAACTACTCCACCACGGAGAAAGAGTTGCTAGCGGTTGTTTTTACTTTGGATAAATTTTGCTCATATGTAGTTGGGTCGCCTATCACGTGTTTTACCAACCACGCAGCCCTGAAATATCTCCTTATTAAGAAGGATGCCAAGATGTGCCTCACAAGGTGGATCCTACTCCTACAAGAGTTCAATCTCTCTATAAAAAATAAGAAAGGAGTAAAAAACGTCGTTGTCGACCACTTATCGCGGCTCTCGTCCGACGTGCCTAGTGATTCGATTCCCATAAACGAGTATTTCCCGAATGAGCAACTTTTCACCACTTCTTCTCTACCTTGGTTTGCAGACATCGTGAATTATCTTATCACGGGAGTCGTCCCTCCCGAATGGACACATTAAGAGAAGAAAAAATTCCTCACTTGGTCCAGCATGTTCTTCTATGAGGACCCATTCTTATTCAAATATTGTGCAGACTAGCTCATCCGACAATGTGTACCAAATGAAGAAATCCAAGATGTGATCCGATTTTATCATACGAAAGAATGTGGAGGCCACTTCTCCAATAATAAGATGGTAGCTAAAATTATTCCAAGTGGCCTCTATTGGCCCACTATATTTTGGGATGTGAATGCCTATTACAAATCTTGCAATAGGTGACAAAGAATGGGAGCTATTACGCACAGTGACATGATGCCTCTAACACCTATACTAGTCATTGAGATATTCGATTCTTGGGGTATTGACTTCATGGGATCTTTACCCCCTCTTTTGTCTTCCTATACATCCTCGTCGCGGCGGACTACGTCTCCAAATGGGTGGAGGCAATAGGCACCCAGACGAATGGCAAAAAGGAGGTGATTAAGTTCCTCTAGGAACACATACTTTTTTGCTTCGGTGCTCCGAAGGCAATTATAAGTGATAACGGCACACACTTTCGCAATAGGACGTTTGAAAAGTCAATGAGAAAGTATGGGGATGCTCACAACGTTGGGATGACCTATCACCCTCAAACAAGTGGGAAGGTCGAATTAGCAAATAGTGAGATCAAAACCACCCTCGAAAAGACCGTAGATCCTACTCGGAAGGATTGGTCTCTTAGATTAAATGATGCTCTATGGGCCTACCGCACCACCTACAAGAACCCCCCCAGGATGTCCTCGTTTTTCTTTGTATATAGAAAGCCTTGCCATCTCCCTGTGGAGCTAGAGCACAAAGCATATTGGGCCATCAAGAGGTTGAATTACAGTCATGACAAAGCCGGTGAATCTCATAAGCTTCAATTGAATGAGTTGGAAGAGTTACGTGATGATGCATATGAGAATGCTAAAATTTCAAAAGAACGGATGAAACTCGAACATGACAAGATAATCTGACGAAAAGAGTTTCAACCAGGACAAAAAGTGCTTCTCTACAACTCTCGACTACACTTGTTTCCCGATAAGTTGCGTTCAAGGTGGACGGGCCCATTTGTTGTTCGAGAAGTGTTCCCTCATGGTGTTATGGAGATAGAATATTCGAAAGGGGGAATGACTTTCAAAGTGAATGGACAATGCCTCAAGTTGTATTATGAGGCGTGTGTCGAAGAATCCGACACCATTTGGTTGTTGGACCCCGTCTACGGTGATTGATTGCACTGTACAAGAAGGTCGTTGCACCCCCAACGTGTATGGGGTAACTTTTGTATACTGTAGATGTGCGTCGGTTAGGGTTAGTTAGAGTTGGTTAGTTAGTTCGAGTTCGTCGATCTAGGACACACATGATAGGTTTGAGCGAACATGCGTGGAGAGCAAGCCTAGGGTTTTGGAGAAAGAATTGAGTGAAATGGGTTGATTATGTGTTGGTAGAGTGGTGAGTGTATCCCAAGTTCGAGAAAGAGGAATAAAATGATGTAGTGGGGACTCTGGTGAAAATTAAGTACCGTACCGGTCCGCCCTTAGGAAACTTGACCGGTTCATTTTTGGGGAAATTTAAAATTAAAAGGCCCAGACCTGTCCGGTCCTGGGCACCCGAATCAATCCAGCCTCTGGTTATTTTTTATCAGCCCTAGGTGCATCCCCCCTATTCCCCAATCAACCTTCTTCCCTCCCAATAAGTTTCCCTCCAACTTTTCCCTACCAAATCCTTCCCCCCGTCCCTCTAACACATTTCCCTCCCAAACCCAACCTTTCCTCAACCATCCCACCTATAAATACATCCTTATACCTCCCTATTTCCACCACACCTTCTCCAAAATCTCACTCTCTCTCTCCAAGCTTTCTACTATTCACATTCCTCCCTTCATCATGGCCAACCAACCACCACCCCAAAAATACAACTCAACCGAAGTTGTGGATTTTGGCAATTTGCAGTTCTCGTACCGCTCCCTTGAAGAACTTGTGTGGTGCCAAACATTTTTCGGCCCATCTAGAATGATACACATGGAGCGCCAAGTGCACTAGACCGAACTACCTATTCCATCACCACCCTCGTCAATGCCCGGGGTTGGTGTCGATTCCTCAACGAGCCACACGACAAGATGTGGGCAGTGGAATTTTGAGCTTTCTATGGCTCTCTAGTCCACACGGATGACTTCACCTCCGAAGCCTATATCAACGGCACCCATGTGCCATTCTCCTTGGATCGCCTCATCCGCAACTTGGCAGAAAAAGATGAGCCCAGCCCCAATAATTTCACTTACCCCAATCCCCTTGCCCTTCTCTCAAAGTCTACTTGAATGTCCTTAATGGTACCTGACGAGGTGTGGGCCGTCGAAACATTTTCGGTGGGCCGTATGAATGATAAGGCCATATTTACATTCCAAATCGTGTGCGCCAACATCCTCAAAACACCCAACGATTCATCCATGCGTCCACGTGAATCGACCCTAGTGTACCACCTCTTTGATACCAACACCATGATCCATTTGGCCTGCATCATTTAAAAAGATATATTATTTGCGACATTGGACAACAAGGGCACCGCCCCGCTCCCCTACGCCCGACTAATCACATCCATCCTCGTCGACGCTGGAATTAAATGTCCAACCAGGTTCCCTCGCCTTCCAAGTCCCCTTAGGCAGGGCACCCCTAATAAGAGAAAGCGTCAACGTGAAATTATACGCGCCCGAAACGCCTAAGAGGTGGCAGAGGAAAGTTCAGATGAGGAGGATTCCGAGTCAGATTATTCGAAATATGATGATGAGGGAGAAGCTGCTGGTGTCGACGACGTTAGCATGGACAAAGGTGATGGATCGGAATACAACGAGGAGGATGATTCAGACTTTGAGCCTCCGGATGGTAACCTTGACATATGACTCAAAGAGATTGAAGCAAGACTCAATAGGTTCATAACCAAATATGATGTTGATTGGGCGGAGGACCGTCACGTGTATCAACGCGTCACAAGCATCATGCACTGCCTCCAAGCCCAAATGTTTCAAATGTCATTCGGTGTGCCTCCCCCGCCATATTTTTATGACCCTTATGATCCAAACGACCCCGGACCTACTCACCCGCCCCCGCAATAGGTCGTTGATTTAGGTTACCTTTTGTACTATTGTGAAAAAAGGCAAGCCATAAAAAGTTGAGCTGAATAAAATTTATGCTTTCATTTGATAACCTGAAAAACCCACATAGCCCGGAAGTGGAAAAAAGAAAAATTCAAAATTTAAGTCCAACTTGTGCAAGAAAAGGGGGCAAGAAAAATGGTATGATGCTCAAGAAAAATAGTAAGAAAATAAAAATGTGAAAAATAGAAAAAATTGAAAAAGAAGAGAAAAGTGAGAAACGCCCGAAAAAGCAGTAACGAACATCATAAGGTCATTTTTTCAATTTCGGAATTTCCAACCAATCCCAATTTTACCCAATACACCTTATTACCAAAGAAAAGTCCTAATCTAGTCCGGATTGCGAAATTGATTACCGCGTGGAGAGATAAAACACAAAACGATAATAAGAAAGATAATATAGTGTGAAAAAAGAGGCAATGTTATTGTTTCCCAATGACCGTAACTCGAGGAAGAGATATTTCACCCATAAAATTTCGTCTTTCAATTTTGTATGCGTGAATCTATGGTTCAATGCATTTATTCCTTATATCACGCATACCGATCAAAATAGCCACATTCCGAGTGATTCGTTTGCTAGAGTATCCCGTGAGCACTTGAATCAAAACGAATTTTCGAGAATGTAACGTGATGATCAATCGGTGGAAATTTGCGATTAAATTTCTAGCTTCGCACACACACACACACACACACACGACAAATTGAGATTTGAACATATAAATATATGGTGATTATTTTCCAAAAAGTTTGAATTATACAATTTTTAGGTATTTTGAATTTTCATTGAGTCAAAAAATCGAATTTTGTGGGTATATTCACTACAACCCCTCACGAGACACAACTCATCCTACAAGGATAACTTAGGGGTTTAAAGGCTTGTTGCATACACTAAATGCAATAGCATTGGCCGCGAAAGTGGTATTCTATCTTAAGAAACTGATTTTCGAGAGTTGAACCTTATTTTAATTCTTTTACATTGCCCGGGACACGTAAAGTTCTAAGTTAGGGGGATTTGATTAGGCATAAATTCTTCTGAATTTATCCCCTTAATTTAGTAGCTTTTAGTACCTCGAATAATATAAAACGTATTTATTTATCTCATTTACATGCTACTGACCATTACCACATAGAGCCTCGAGTTTTGTGTGTTTTTAATGATTTTTATAGGTATTTAATGCTAAGTGAAGAGAAGAGAAATCCCGAAATTGAGAAACCAACAAAGAAAGGAAAGTCAGAGGACAAAATTGTCAATTTATATCGAGAGTTTGGATGAGGGACCAACACGAAAAATGAAGACCTCGAAGATGAGAAACGATATCCCAATCCGAGCATCGAGTCATAAGATATGAAGCCTCGAAGATGAGAGAATCAAAGGAAAGAACACTGGAGCAAATTTAGCACCGGATTAGACCGGATATAATAAAAAAATGAACCAGTCCGGAAGAGAAAAACATTTTGTCTCATTTAAAGGACTGAACCGATTCGGTTATTTACAAAAATGAACCGGTCCGGAGAGCCAACATCACACTGTTTACTTCTCACAGCCGGACCGATCCGTTTAGACAAAATATCGAACCGATCTGGTTACAAGCCAGACTGAATCGAAGAAGCCCACCGAAACGGTCCGGTTAGGATTTACCCAAATTTTTCGTTCCTTATTCAGAGTTTTACTTGGTTCAAACTCTTCTAAAACTCGAAGTGTATTTAATCTGGTTTATTATCAGACATTAAAAGGTTCGAATTTCATTAGTTTTTAGAGGGATCTTGTAGGGAAGAACCCTAGTTTTGAAGTTTTGTAATTAATTCAAGATTCAAAGTTTATTTTCCAGATTTCTTCATTGCAAGTACATTTAATTTTTTCTTTCAATTTCTTTAATAGTTAGTTATAGTAATTCGTGATTCGTAATCTTTAATTATTAATTCAAATATTTTCTTCTCAAGTTTTCCAAACTAGTCATGAATTCATGCACTTTAGAAATAGTGTTTTTGTTTAATTTGATCATGTCTAGCTGAGTTTTTAAGGATTGGGGTGCATGAACCCAGCCCAATGTAATTTACCCATGTAGAAAATAGGGTTTGAATTGAATTTTAAGTGACTCGTTTTGTGTAGTATTCACAATCATCGTATATCTTTTAACCTCGTTTACCCTAGGTAACTAGGTTGTTTAAGAGTGCGATGTGCGTGTAGTTATTTAGCACCGCTTTGTTTTTCCCTTTGATTATGTATGGTGCGAACTCGTGTCCTCATAAATATAATGCTTAGGATTAATAATATTCGAGTTCAATTAAATTCCTAACTCAAAATCTATCATTATATATGTTAAATATACTAGGGTTAGGGGGATTGTAACCCGACCTATCTTTCCTTATTCATAGTTAATTCATTAAGTAGATTTGATCCTTTCCATTTAGTTTAATTAGTAGATAAATTTTCACCCACGTTTAGTTTGTGGAGTTCCTATTCATCTTAATCACCTTTTCCATTTCTTTCGAGAGTCAGTTTTAGGGTTAGTCAGCTATTTCGCGTGGTTATGATTCATCGTCCTAGTTCCCTGAGGAGATAATCCCTACTTACTAGGTTATTACTAACGCGACAGGCTTGCACTTGAGCCTATATCAGCACGCACACTAGATACAAATTTGTGGTCGCGTCACATGGGATGATTTAAGTGAATCAGAAACTCATTAGCCTGAGTCATCTAATTCTTTTTACCCTTGTATGTCATTCTTTGATAAAATTATTTACACTGATGAGCCGATCACTAGCACTAAATCTGATAGTAGTATCTCTAATCATGATATGTTGAATGATACTGTTCCTAATGAATTATCTTCTTTGTTACTTAAGAATGCTACTAGTAGTTCTAATGTCGTGCGTGTGAGTCAAAGGGAACATTTTATTGATGATGTAGACGTGTGTGTGAGTCCTAAAAATGAATCGGTAGGGGACACTGCACACTGTACACTTAGTGACTTCAATAAGGAGGACCTCCCGGGCATTCACACAGTACACATGAAAACCCTTAAGAAGAGTACTAAAATTGAAAAAGTAATCAAGAACCTTACCTAGAAAATATAAGCCCTAAGCCAAATGGTCAAACAAAATGCTGAAGAGTACACCTCTCAATGTCTAGATCATGAGAATGAGACTAAGACTTTTGTTTAAAAAATCTAGGAATTATCCAAATCAAATGAAATTCTGGGAAAGAAATATAAATGGACGTTGTTAGAATTGGAACAAACTAAAGAAAGACATCAACAGTCTTCAAAAAATATACTAAATTTGAAAATAACTCAAACAGTTTTGAAGACTTTGTTGCTGAAAGTAAGACCAATTCTGATGACAAAACGGGGATAGGATTTTTCCCCAATACTAACAAACAAACTAAATTTTTTAAAACCATTAAGATTGTGTCCGCTGGAAAAATATCTATGGAAGTTTGTCCAGACTTTCGAGCCTTGGAAAATGATTTTGATTTAAAATAACAAATGATAGACATTGGTGAGGCCAGTACTTCTCATCTTAAAGTTGAACAGATATCTAAATACGTTTGTCCTCCCATAAGAAAATGCAAATCATCTTTTGAACCGGTGCCCTCTAAGAATAAAGATAGAGTCCAACCTTTAGGCAATACCATGTTGAACAGCTTTCCTAAGGATAAGACTCCTACGAGCCATCTTTATTTTCATATTGTGATTTCTATGGACATTCTGTTGATGGATGTTTTTCTAAAGGCCTATATAAATCGGTCCTTCATTCACCAGTCTATCATAAATTTAACTACTCTAGGAAAGGCAGAAATAACTATATTCTTCCTAGGCAACCAGATAAGAACTCTAACTATCGTAATAGGAAGAAAAGATCGAGTACTAAAAGATCATCAACAAGAGGAAACCCTAGATTCATGACTAAACCAAATGGTCAAAGATTTGAGAAAAATCAAATTGCGCAAAAATCTTTTAAACAAAAGGCTAATGCTCACAAATTTTACCTTATTCGAGCAAATCAGCGCAAACATTTAAGAACCAGAACAATTTGGGTTAGAAAAAATAAATTAATACCCCATATGAGATGTAATATCATGATTAGTGCTTTGAAAGCCAAGCATATAGCATTTGGATGGTATCTAGATTTGGGATGTTCTAAACACATGACTGGGGATAATACTAAACTTTGAAATAAAACTAGCTTCTCAGGAGGTAAAGTTTTGTTTAGTGATCGGGTATCAACCCAGATCATTGGTAAAGGGACACTCCGTGAAAAAGGGCTACCTACTTTAAAAGATGTACTTCTAGTAAAAGGTCTAAAAGCAAATTTACTAAGTATATCATAATTTTGCGACTCTAACCATACTGTCACATTTTCAAAGAATAATTGCAAAATTTTAAATAAAAATGGTGACTGCATTATTACAGGCCTTCGTACTCCAGATAATTGTTACACAATTAATCCAAGTAATGAGGTTTGTAACATTTCCAGAATGGATGACAATGAAATCTGGCATAATAGGTTGGGTCACATAAATTTTTATAGCCTCGGTAAATTGTGTTCTCAAGAAATAGTTAGAGGTCTTCCTAAGATAAAGCCGATATCAAACATTGTTTGTGGGCCTTGCCAAGAAGGAAAAATGGTTAAGTCTTCACATAGAAAAGTCAACGATGTATTGACTATTAAACTTCTAGAACTCATCCATATGGATCTAATGGGTCCTACTAGAACGGTTAGTCTATGTGGAAATATCTACATCTTTATGATGGTTGATGATTTTACCCATTTTACTTGGATACCTTTCCTTAAACAAAAGTCTGATACCTTTCAAGAATTTCTAAAAATTCTCCTACATATTGAGAACGAAAAGGATAGTCAAGTAAATCGTATTTGTAGTGATCGAGGTGGAGAGGTTAAAGACTTAGGAGTAACTGAATATTGTACCTATAATGGATATCAACACGAATTTAGCACTCCAAAAACCCCACAGCAAAACGGTATAGCCGAAAGAATGAATAGCACTATTCAAGAAATAGCACAAGTAATGATTCATGCCAAAGGCCTCCCTAAATATTTTTGGATTGAAGCTATTAGGACTGCCTATCACATTATAAACAGAGTCTACCTTAGGAAGGATCCCAAACACACACCTTACGAACTTTGGTATGGGAAGAAACCTAATTTAAAGTATTTTAGAACCTTTGGTAGTGTTTTTTACGTATGTAAAGACAGAGAGCATTTGTACAAATTCGAAACCAGAGGTGATAAAGCCATTTTCTTAGGGTACTATCCTAACATCAAAGCCTATCGTGTCTATAATCTTCGTACCAAAACCCTCATGGAATCCACTAATGTGATTGTTAGTGGCACTAATGTTGAGAGTAAACCCACAGGACCAACTATCGTGGATGAGTCTGAAAATATCTTAAACTGTGACTCTCCAGAGATAGATGATCCTTTACCACCTGAGACCCCTGAGGTGCCCAACTGGGTTTATAAAGATCATCCCTTAGACAACATGGTTGGTAACCTTACTGATCATGTTCGTACAAGATCCTAGCTACGTAATTTTGCTCATTATGCATGCTTTGTGTCTCTCATAGAACCAAAGAATGTAAATGAAGCCCTAAGTGAATCCTTGTGGATAAGTTCTATGCAGGAGGAACTTTTACAATTTGTCACTCATGACATATGGTATCTTGTACCCAGGCCAAAAAATAAAAAGGTTATTGGTAGACGCTCGATTTTTAAAAATAATACAGATGAGACTGGGATGGTCATTAGAAATAAGGCTAGAGTAGTTGTCCAGGGCTACTCTCAGATTGAAGGAATATATTTCGAGGAAACATTTGCACCAGTAACTCGCCTTGAGTCTGTTCATTTACTCTTAGTAATAGTTTCTCATTTGTAATCCACTCTCTATCAACTGGATGTGAAATTTGCGTTCCTTAATGGTATTTTAACTGAGGAAGTCTATGTAGAACAACCCAAAGGGTTTATTGACCCTCATCATTCGAATCATGTTTTTCTATTGAAAAAGGCCCTATATGGTCTAAAACAAGCACCTCGTGCTTGGTATGATCGACTATCTACGTTTTTATTAAATAACGACTTTCGGAGAGGTGGTAATGATCCAACTCTATTTGTCAAACATTTTGACAAAACTGTACTTATATCCCAAGTCTACGTAGATGATATAATCTTTGGGTCTACATCCTTAACCGAAGTTGAAAATTTCTCTAATGTTATGCATGGAGAATTTCAAATGTTTCTTATGGGAGAGTTACAATTCTTTTTAGAACTTCAGGTCAAACAAAATTCAGAAGGATTATTCATCTCCCAATTCAAATATGCCTTAGGGTCCGTTTGGTTATTAGTGGGCAAAAGCGTGGGCATGGCAAAATTTGTCTAGGCAAATTTTACCTAGGCAAATTCAGATGACGCTACCAAACAACATTAGGCGAAATTAAAGTCAATCCAATTAATTTATTTAAAAATAATTTTTATATTATATTCAAAAATGTTAAAAATAGTTTTTGCAATATTTTTATATTACAGTTTTTATATTATATTCAAAAATGTTAAAAAATTTGTAAAACATTCTCTTAACAATTTTTTATAATATCAAAAATAGTTTTTAAAATATTACAAAACAAATTTTAAACATTCACAACAGTTTTTTTAAACTCTTTAAAACAGTTTTAAAAAATGTTTTTTAAAACTTTAAAACAGTTTTTATAATATATCCAAAACAGTTTTTAAAAATGTTAAAAACTGTTTTGCAATATTTTTATATTACGGTTTTTCAAAAAATTTGTAAAACATTCTCTTAACAATTTTTTATAATATTAAAAGCAGTTTTCAAAACATTACAAAACAGTTTTTAAACATTCACAACAGTTTTTTTAAACTCTTTAAAACAGTTTTAAAAAATGTTTTTTAAAACTTTAAAACAGTTTTTATAATATATCCAAAACAGTTTTTAAAAATGTTAAAAACTGTTTTACAATATTTTTATATTACGGTTTTTCAAAAAATTTGTAAAACATTCTCTTAACAATTTTTTATAATATTAAAAGCAGTTTTCAAAACATTACAAAACAGTTTTTAAATATTTATAACAGTTTTTTTAAATATTTAAAAGTCTTTAAAATTATTTTTTAAAACTTTAAAACTGTTTTTATAATATATTCACAACAGTTTTTAAAAATGTTAAAAACAGTTTTTATAATATTTTGTTAATACGGTTTTTTAAAAAAATTGTAAACATTTTCTTAACATTTTTTTATAATATTAAAAACAGTTTTTGAAACATTACAAAACAATTTTTAAATATTCATAACAGTTTTTTAATTATTTAAAACAGTTTTTAAATTATTTTTTAAAACATTAAAATCGTTTAAGAAGTTGGCAAATTTGTGGGCAAATATTTCCCACTCAAATAGGTAAGCAAAATTTGCCCACAGATTGTTCATAGGAGGTGTTGTACATTGGCAAATAATGCCTAGGCAAATTATGCAACCAAACAGCCAAAATGTGGGCAAATTTTCATATTTGCCAACTTTTTGGCATTTGCCTAGGCAAATTATGCCAACCAAACGGACCCTTAGAGATTGTTAAAAAGTTCGGCCTAGAAAATGAAAAAGTCGCTAGGACACCCACGAGTACCTCGATAAAAATGTCGAAAGATTAAAATGGTAAATCCATTTATCTGACTCTTTATCGTAACATGATAGGAAGCTTATTATACCTCACTGCCTCACGCCCTGACATTATGTATGCCGTTTGAATATGCACTAAATATCTTAATGCACCTAAATAGAGCCATTTGTCGTACGTTAAGCGAATCATAAAATATGTTAAAGGAACTCTCAACTTAGATCTTTGGTAGATAAATGACACATCCACTTCTGTAATTAGTTACACCGATGCTCATTGGTATGGGTGTTCCAATGACTGTAAGAGTATCTCATGAGCCTGTTACTATATAGGAAATAATTTGGCAGGATGGTCTAGTATGAAATAAAATTGCACATCGTTATCCACTGCTGAATCAGAATACATTGCAGCAGGAAGTTGTTGTTCGCAATTACTTTAAATAAAAACATATGCTAAAAGATTATGGCATAATTGGAGATAAATTACATATCTATTCTGATAATCAAAGTGCAATTAATATTTCCAAAAATCATGTGCAACATTCTCGCACAAAACACATTAAGATTCAATATCACTTTATTCATGAATTAGTAGAATCCAAGGAATTGGAAATTATGTATTTGTCCACAGATCTTCAATTAGCTGATTTTTTCATAAAGCCTCTAGATAATTTAAGATTTGAATCTTTAAGGAAATCTATTGGCATGATATTTCTTGAGTAAATGTTTGTCATTACATAAAATATCAGTCGGTCATATTCATGCTTATAATTGATCTTTGATATAGGGTACAGATGTTTCAAAAATGACAAAAGACACCTCTTATATCTAATTTATGTGACTCGTTGATGTTTATGCGTTGATGTATATCTCTTTATTTTCTTCTAAATGTTTATACCTTCCCTTTGTCCATTTGAGACAAAATGGGGGAGAAACTTTGAGTCCACTTGGACATTATTTTGATTACTTAAACTAAAATACTTGATCTTAGTTATCTTATTTTCAGGAAATCAGTACCTCGTTTTATCATAACATTATTAGGGTATTGGTTTGTATTTAGTTAAGTAATATAATTTTCTTTTTCTAGGATATGGGGTATATCGAATTTTTGTACAGGAATAGGATTTTCTCTATTTTTTGTATCCCTACGAGTCCTCGATGACTCAAAGGAGATTTTTTTCTCATATTTCCAAAGGGGGAGATTGAAGCACCCTATATGTTTGACTCACTTGAGTTTATACTATAAAGGCGCTTGTCAAGTTTGGAAATAATGACAAAATTAGGGTCATATCCTAGTCTACCAAAGAACCACAGACACTACATTAATTTTCCCCGAATGGTCTCAAAGGTAGTACACCAACACTGCACCTAGGACTGCATATTTTATGTTGCATTTATATAATTTTAGGTGTGTGAGTATTAATTCTCATTAAAATATTTTTCTAATAATTTTTGGGATTTTTAAACATTTTTTAGGAATTTTTAAACATTTTAAAAACATTTAAAACAAAGGTTTAAAAATGTTTATGGCCTATTTCTAATATCATTTTATTCCTAAAAACTTGGTTGGGTAGAAACCGAAAGCGGCAAGAATTTATGGGGTAGAAACTGGAATTTTTTAACAACAAAAACACGCATTTTAGTTGTCATCTGAACCCTACACGTGTTTGCTTTACAACGGTCAAGATTGTGTTTGTTTACTCTCACATAACTCGGACTAATCTAATCGATGGTGTGCATGTTGTTTAACTCAATCCTCGTCTTTTCCATTTGGACCAATAAGAGAGAGTTTAAGTGTGGTGCCTTGACCTCCCTAGGATTTATTTCGTTTTGTTAGACTTAATCTTAGCTGTTGTTTTGATTAAAGGTTCCAGACCCTTCCATCGTTTAGTATAAATAGAGGCCATGGAGTTAACGTTTTGGATCTTTTGGTGAGTTTGAGATTGAGAGAAAAGAGAGAGAGAGAGAGAGAGAGAGAGAGAAGAGAGAGAAATTACAAAATCCATCCAAACTCTGGAAAAATTTTCAAAATTTCCTTTGAGAGTTGTTCCTGTTTGAATATTCATTCCTCTCTGATTTTAAATCTCTTTTCCAACTTGTCACGTAGTTGGATCTTGCTTTCCTCTTCATTGAAAACGTAGATCTGGTTTCTATTGCGATATAACTCACTTAGATCTGCATAGGTTGATTTCTTTTTCAAGAAATCATTATTTGTTGGTATTTTTTATACTTAAATGTTATTTTTAAATTTCTTACCAACAAATCCATATTCTGTTTCATGTTTTGAGAAAAACACACTTCAAAATAGTTAAAGATCTTGAGATGTTTACACTTTCAAGTTTGTATTTCACATTTTGTTAAAGAGAAGTGTAAATAAATAAAAAGGAAGTGTATATGACCTTGTATCTTTTATGTAGCAAGGTTGTAACTCGATTTGTCACAAAAAATAAGAAGTCTAAGTTTTCAACAAATCGAGATTCAGAACCCTAAACATTATCTTTGACGAAATCTGTAATTTGTAGGATTATTTGTCTATATAAGTGTGTGTGTGTGTGTGTGTGTGTGTGTGTGTGTGTGTGTGTGTGTTCATTCATGTGTTATGCACAACACCACAATACACTTTTCACACTACAACACTAAAACAATGTTGGTGGAGAGATTTTTGACATTAGAGTCGACGTAAAGCTAAAAAGGAGGAAGAGGTACAAAGCTAGGAGAACAACTAAAACTTCATAGCCTTCAGAGAAGTCAGAAATACCTAATGGAGTTGGTATAAATTCTTAACTTAGAATAGGTTTGATTATGTGTTTAGTCTCTTAAATAGTTTGTAACTTGTTAACTCGTTTTTTGTTGATTTTTGTTTTTGAGGTGTAGACACCTCCGTGGATGTTTACCCAATTGGGTGGGGTTTTACCACGTTAAAATACCCGCGTACTTGCATATTTAATCTTCCTCTCATCCCCTTATGATTGTGTACTGATTTAGAACTCTTTTATTTTTGGTTTTCAAAACTTGGTCACCTATAATTTAAATATCTCGTTCATAACATTTTATACACATCTTATGTTAGTAATTTGTTTTGTAAAAAATAGTTTCTCAAACAAACTATTCGGATCTATTTAAACTGTCGTAAACCTTTTAAACAACTTAAGTGGAATTTTATTTTTCAAACCCAACCAAAATTATCTTCTGAGTACATGAAGGAATGTTCAAAAGTTACATCATCAATAAATGGGGAATATAAGCAAAGCCTGCCAAAATTAAAGTCTTGCTGGAAATGCAGTCCTCGACGAATAAGAAAGATGTTCAAAAGTTGACATGAAGAGTGGCGACATTGAACCGTTTTGTCTCCCGGAAAACTGATAAATGTCTTCCATTATTTAAGGTTCTTTAAAAGACCTTTGATTGGAATGACGAAGGCGAGAAAGCCTTCCTGGATTTGAAGAAGTACATGGGTTCTCCCCCTCTCCTCTCCTGACCAGTTTTTGATGAAAAACTATATTTATACTTGGCTATTTTGGAGTCAGGTGTCAGTTTATCTTTGATCTGACTAGATGGAGGAGTTCAAAGGATAGTATATTATACTATCAAGGCATTTCGAGGAGAAAAAATCAAATATCCACATCTAGAGAAGTTAGCATTAGCTCTCATTAAAGTTTCCAGGAGAATGATGCCATATTTTCAAGCTTATACCAATGTCGTCTACACGGGTTTACCTATGAGACAAGCATTGCATAAACCTGAAAAGTCTGGAAGGTTAATGTTTTGGGAAGTTGAATTGGGAGAGCATGAAATTATTTATGAACCCAAAATTTCACTAAAAGGCCAAGCAGTGGCAAACTTCATGTTGAATTCACATATGCAAAGGTGAAACATAATCTAAGTTTGCCTACCGAGTAGACTTATTTAAAAGAGATCTTAGCTACAAAATAAATAGAGATTGTGTCCGATCATCCATAATCATCGGTCGTTCAAGAAAGAATTCACCATAGCAAGAAGATATTTAAACATGGATTGCTAGCAGAGGAAGATATCTCCAATGACACTCCAATCTGGAAATTATTTCAGATGGATCCTCATGTGCTACTGAAAGTGGAGCAGGCTCATCATCAACATTATAGACAACTTATATGTGGAATAATATTTGAGATTCCAATTCAAGGATTCCAATAATGAGGCTGAATATGAAGCATTGATCATAGGATTGGAACTAGCTTCATCATTGGGCATCGACCAGGTGTTGGTACATAGTAATTCTCAGCTAATTGTCAATCAAATGCAGCAAATCTATGGCACCACAGGGGAAAAGATGATGAGATATCATAAAATTCTATGGAGGTTATTTATTTATTTACTTCAGTTAGGATAGTGAGAATCCCTAGGATAGAGAATGCCCGAGCAGACGCTCTTGCTCGGCTTGCTTCAGCAACTCAAACAAAACTCACACGAATAATCCTAATGGAAATTCTTGACCATAGAAGTATTGATGTGATGGAAATTGGTGTCATATCTGTGGAATCAGGCCGCTTATTGATGGATCCAATTAAATAATACATTGAGAGAGTAACACTGCGACTAGAAAGAACAAGAAGGTGAGGTATAAAGAAGTTAGTTACATGTTGGAAAAAGGTGTTCTACATAGGAGAGGATACACAGTTTCCCTAATTTGTTGTATTCATTGAAATAAATGAAATGATCTGATCAAAGAGGTGCATGAAGGCTGATGTGGATATCACACAGTCGGGAGATCTCTAAGACAACGAATAGCAATGCAAGGTTACTATTGAACGATGATGAAAGCAGACTGTGTTTATTTCACCAAGAAGTGTGATAAGTTCCAAAAATTCTCCACCATCCATATTAGAACAGGAGAAACTCTAACACCCATCACTTCTCCATGTATTTTCACTATTTGAGGAATTGTCTTGGTCCGACCACTTCCAACCACCAAGGGAAGGTTCAAATAGCTGGTTATAGCAGTTGATTACTTCACCAAATGGGTGGAGGCTAACCCTTTAATTTACATGCCCTATCAGAGGGTTCTCCAGTTTATATGAAATCAAATCATTTACAGGTATGACATACCTTATGCCTTCATCATTGACCGTGGCACTTAATTTGATAATAAAAAATTTGAAGAGTACTACATCAGGCCTGGCATCCAGAAACTTCATTCAGCACCTAGGCGCCTATAGTGCAACAGCCAGACAGAAATCACCAACAAAACCTTATTAGATGGGTTGAATACAAGGTTGAATGAGGCTAAAGACAACTAGATTAAAGAAATCCACAGTGTCCTTTGGGCATATAGGACCACTCCCAGAACAGTAATAGGGGAAACCTCATACATTCTAGCTTTTGGCACTGAGGCAGTGGTACCAGTCAAAATAGGCCTATCGTCTCATAAGGTATTGAAATTTGATTCACCCAATAGTGACCTCATGAGGAGACTAGATCTGGAAATGGTAAAAGAAGTACGAGAAGATGCCGCTATTCAAATGGCTACTTATTAATAAAGGACTGCAAGGTTTTATAATCGAAGGGTCAAGCCGAACAACCTAAAGCAAGGAGACCTGGTGCTTAAGATAGTAATCTAGAAGAGAAACAAGCTAGAGCCTAATTGGAATGGTACATATCGTATCTCGGTAGTTATTCGACCAGGAACTTATCGCCTGTAAACTCTGGAAGGAGAGAAATTCAAGAATCCTTGGAACACAGACCATCTGCGCAAGTATTATCAGTAATTTCATTTTTACTGTAATCGGTTATTCAAGTTAATGAAATTGCATATTTTCCTCCATTATACTTCATTTTTGTGTTTTGTTTTTCAGAGTATGGTGCATTACATAAATTAATATGCAAATTTAATTCAAACTTTTGCAACATCAGAAAAGTTCTTTATATTTGTCAAAAAAAATTTACTTCAAAAAAGTTCCTCGCTAAATTTTTCAACCTTCAGAAAAGTTAATTTTGATCCAAACGTTTCCAACTTCAGACAAGTGCATGGTTCAAAATTTTCCAATTTCAAAAAAGTTAAACTTCATGTATGATTTGTCCCGGGTAAGTTAAGAATAAGAAGTCAATAAAATTTCTTCACTAGATATTTTACTCGACCAGGTTAAAACATAGGAATAATTATACATTACTAATACACTTGGTCGCCACTGATAATTAATGCTACAAGTTAGTACAATAAATCTATTTACCATTTTATCTAAGTTCATTAGTCGAATCTAAGGTCGTATAAATGATTCAAACAGGAATCAAATATTACACATTTAAGCAGGTTATTTAATCTATAAGTTGATTAATGAATCAATATAAAGGTTACCTAGTTAGGAAAAAGATTAATATCAACCACAAGCTTAAATAAAGGAAACTCAATAAAAAAATAACTTCATTTAATTGATCAAAATGCATTACAATAGAAAAAGAAGTGTAAAACTATTCTAGTGGGAACTTTCCATCAGCCTTTCTCATCCCAAAAGGAGTATCATCAAGGGTTCTGGGATGATTTATATAATCAAAAGGCTTCCTCCTAAAACTTATACTGCCGCTTGGACAATCAAGAAGATGTTGAGGATGAACATACTCCATTTCTCCTTCAAGGCCAAAATCCCCGACATACTTTCTAATCAAACTCTGAGGAATAACATCTGGAGGAATCCAACTGAAGTCAATAGAGAAATGGGGATCAGGATAGTCCATCATCCTTAGAGTATGCCAGTGCCATAGTTCATCATCTTTGGGAACCTTTAACAAGGCGAGCAGGTTCAACAAACCCCATTTATAACGTTCATTTATGGCTTGCTCCATATGTACATCCAGATAAATCAGAGCTTTATCATATCCATCCATCCAAATAGTTTTGGGTTACTTGTGGAAATATAAAGTAAGTCGGTCCACATTATCCTAAATCTTTTTGATGGCCTTGTCTTTCTCTTTATGGCCAAGGTTCTCCTAGTTCTTTTCTCATCAACATTATGCCGAATACCTATATTTTTCCTTCATTATTGGCCGGAGACAAATTTCATTTTCTTTTTCTATAAAGCCTCTAACTCCTCGAACAACTTGGCATTTTCAGACTCTAAAATGAAACACCCTCATCTGGACCAGTAGTGGTTGATCTCTTCACACTATCAAGTACATTCCTCGGGGTATTATTTTCTCTCTCCAATATAGAATCAATTGATCGGGAACTTTCTAGATCTTGATTAAGAGAAAATTATTTCTTATTCATAGCAGAAGTGATGACTTGTAATTTTTTTATCAAAAGCATTTGCTTCACTTAAGGCCTTATACTTAGCCTCATAATCAGTGTGAAGCAAATCCAATGAGAGCTTATGGTCATCCTGCATCCTCTTAATCATCTCAAAATAACCAACATTATTGGTTACATCTCTGTCCAAGAGGCAATGGAGATGGATGTAATATTCCTTCACTTGATCAGAAACATCTAGGTTGACCAACCTTGATAAACCTTCCTCGGACAAAGGAACATAGCCAGCCTCAAAGATACTTTTTCACCGCATAAGTAGGTCAGATTTAGTAGAAATAATAATTTTTTTCCCGGCATCAAACTAAAAAGTTACAAATATGTGTTTATAGGGAACACCCAGAGCAATAGACAATATAGAAAAGAACAAACCAATAAGAAATCAAAGTCATTCAAAGGAAACAAAAATTGAGAAGAAAATATCTTCTTTCATTGATTAATGTTAAAGTATAGAGGTGGATACATCAGTAAAAAAATATAAGAAATAAATAGAAAATATATATGAGAAAGGATAAAAAAGTAAACTATCTAAAAAGGATATAAAACTTCTCCTTATCCTAGGCTTGGTCTTGGCTGGAACCAAGTAAGTTGGAACTTGCTTCTGGCACCACTAAAGACTCAATGGTCATTGTTTAAGACTATCTTGATCCTTCTTCGTCATCCAACTTCTCATCCAAGTTAGGAGGACATGGGTCATGCCTTTGGAAAAGCTCAGAGTTTTACTACCTACTGACCACCTTCAGATCCTCCGATCGACCTTCTTTGAAGGAAATTTTCTTGCATACTCAATACGGGTAGAAGATGCAAAAAAAAATTCTCCCAGCCCTTATCAAAAGAAGCCTTGCCTTTGTTCTTTAAATATTCAACTTCAATAGTAAGGCAAACCACTTTATCTTCTGCAATTTTGGCCTGGTCCTTTAGCTCTATTAATTTTTCTTCGGTAGCCTCAGCATCCTTTGCCTTATTTTCAGTAGTCTGGACTTTTTCATCAGCAGCCTTTAATTTGTCTTCTGTTGTAGTTGCCTTGTCATTAGCTTTTTTCAGTTCCTCCTCCCAGAATTTTTTCTTTGATTCCAAAGCTTGTCAGGAAGCAGCCAAAGATAGTTTTAGGCACTCAAAAGTCTCCTCCACTTCACTAGGGGCAGACCGTAGTTGGTCATCCTTCTCCATAATTTTGTTAAAATCAACTAAAAATTAAAAATGAGTAAACATAAGATGATTAGGATAAATTTAACAACATGGAGAAAAAGTAGAAGATAAGATAATTACCAGAGCTAAATTGTGACATTCCCTCTCAGTTAGCCTTGACCTGGGCATGGGGGTTGATGCAGCCTGATCAATAGGGAGAGTTCCAAGATTGATTAAAACCCTAGCCAATCTAGGGTTAGCAACAACAAAAGTTGAACCAATGTCACTAAGGTTAGCTTAGATCTTTCTCACCAACTCTTATTGGTCGACCAGAGTTTTCTTTATAGCCAATGCTTGCTGGTCGGCCTAAGTTTTTTGGGCCTATTTTTTAGGGTCAGGCAAGCCCTTCTTTAACCTCTTGTACTGAGGTTCAACAGTTTGGATCTCTTCAACTTGAGGCCTCTTATCACTGGCCTGGGATTTTTTTTTAACTGACTCCTTGCCAGTATTATCATTTTTCTTGGGGGGAGGAGATAATGGCCCACTCATCAAATATGGCATCTTTCTTTTACCCATGTTGAACAAAGTAGATGTAGGGATCTCAAATATGTCAACGTACTCAAATGTAAAGGAAGTTGCTCACTCGATAAACTCAACTCAAGCATATTTTGCAATTGAAGATGTAGACTCAGGATCTTCCTCACAATTGATGGAAACCTGGGGAAGCACAAGTGTTGGTCAGGCAACAAAGGAAGTAATATAGATTTTATACTCTAACAGCAAGGAAGCAGCTCAGGGATGCTCTTCTCCAACTCGTTGATTAAGTCCCCAAAAAAATTTGAGCTCTTCAATATTGATCTCACCTTCTTTGGGTCACCTATTCTTGCTTTCCTCTGCATTAAAAAGAAATAACTGTGACACCCCACCTAATTAAACCCTGGGTGATCAGTCCTATAGTAAATTAGAATAGGTTTCTCAGTTGGTATTCTTAGCATCACTGTCGAAACTTTTTAATTACTAACCACCTAAGTGAAATTAGACTGGTGCCAAGTTTTATCTTTCATTAATTCAATTAAATACACATGCGGAAATAAAACATTAAAAATCACAAGCTAACTGAATCCCACTATCACATATAAATAAGAAAACTGGCCGAATAAATCATCGACTAAAATCCAACACAAATATAAAGACAGATAATAATGGATCTCAAGTATCTGAAATAAATACTAAATAAAACCGTGAGCAACATGCTCGAATATCTGATAGAAAATCCGTACACTAGGAATAGAAGGAATAAAGGCGCCTGACGCGACTTAATATTTGTCTCAAAAGTGCGTACAATCTAGGCTCAAGTGCAAGCCTGTCGCTCAAGTAATAAACCCGGTAAGTCGGGATCGTATCCACAGGGATCGAGATTGCCAAATAGTAATAAGAAAAATTATTAAATCTTGAACTGATTTCGTAAAAGAAACGAAAAGATGATTAAAAATTGGGAAAATTTAACAAACTGAAAAGTGCAAAAGAAATTAGATCTGACAAATGGGAGAAAATAGGGTAGGGTACAATCTCTCAATCCTTAACAAATTACCGTATAGAATACTAGAATTGTAAATTAAAATTATTGACTAGATCCGGTCTTTATACATTCTAAGCATTACATATATGAGGGATCTAGCCCGCATCATATGAAATCAAAGATAGATATAAAGCGGTGAATGAATCCAGTCTTTATATATTCTAAGCATTACGTATATGAGGTTCAAGCCCGCACCATACGAAATCAAAGATAAATATAAAGCGGTGCTTTCACGATTCAATCAATATTTTAATTTAACCTCTATTTTCTACATAAATAATTTGCCTTGGATTGAGTTCATGTACCCCAACCCTTGGGAATTTAGCTACTCATGATTTGGTTCAAGAATAAATTCACACACAAAATTATGGATCTACAAGACATGGGAAATAATTTGCAAATAATAAAAATAGAGAATGGAAAGATATTACTTGAATTCAGCAACAAAAATGGAATTGGAATCTTCATGAAAACTCTTGAAGGAATAGAAAATTTGCTCTCAAAATCTAACTCTAAAATTTAATCTAGCACTTCTAACCTACTCCTAACCTAGCCTCTCTCTAGCAACTCCCTCTCTCTAGAATTCCACTCCCTTGAAAATGAGGTAGGGCTTGGTCTTTTATAGCACCAAGTTGCACGAATTTGGCATCAAATTTCTCTTGTGGCACAAGTTTTCCAAGAGTTGCACTGCATTAAATGCATAATTAATTACAGAAATCCGCACATCCAGACTCTTCATTATCGCGCAACTTCAAAACATCGTAACTTCTTCACCGTAGCTCGGATTGAGGTGCCGTTTTTTCCAGTATTCTTGTAATTTAGAGCTCTTCAACTTTCTAGTTGGCCCCACTTCCAGACTAAGGCTGTAAAATTACGAAAATGCCCTTCAACTCTCCATTTCTTGGTTTCTTTCACTGTTTTGAGTTCTCCTTCGCACTAACTTGCGTGAAATACCTGTAAAACACATGAGAAATACACAAAACACGAAATACTTGCCAAAAAAGGTTAGTAGCATAAATAAGAGACAAATCTAAGCTAAATACACTGCACGGGATCATAAAAATACCGAAATTAAGGGGATAAATGTGAAGAATATGTGTCTAATCACACCCCCTAACTTAGAACTTTGCGCGTCCCGAGCAATGTAAATGAAATTAGCCAAAATTCTACTCTTGAAAATTCTTTTATTAAAATAAAATTCCACTTTCGCAGGCAAGCGATTGCATTTAGCGTATGCAACAAGCCTTTAAACCCCTAGGTTACCCTAGTAGGACGAGTTTTGTCTCGTGAGGGTCTGCAGTGAATACACCCACAAAATTCTTTATTGACTCAAATAAAGATCAAAATACTTAAAAATTGTACAATTTAAACTTTTTGAAAAATAATCACCATAAATTCATATTCAAATGTCTCAAACCAAAGTGTGTGTGTGCGAAGCCAAAAATTAAACCTCAAATTTCCACCGATTGAGCATTACGTTACTTTCCGAAAATTCGTTTTGATTCAAATTCTTACGGATGCACTCACAAACGAATCACTCGGATTGTGGTTATTTTCTCTCGGTATGCATGATATAAAGAGCAAATATAATGGACACAAATTCATGCATACAAAATTGAAAAGAAGGAAATTTATGGTGAAAAGATCTCATCATCGGAATACAGTTATTAGGAAATGGGAACATCGCCTCTATTTCACACTATTTAATCTCTAATATTATCTTTTCATGTCTTAGCTCTCCATGCAGTAATTAATTTCGCCATTTGGACTCGGTTAGGACTTTTCGGGTTAAAAGTGTAAAGGGTAAAATTGGGAATAGACGGAATTTTCGGAATTGGAAAATGTCCTTATGACGTCCATTAGTGCTTTTTCGGGCATTTGCTCATTTTTCTCTTTCTTTTTCTATTTTCATTTTTTTCCTTTTTTCTTTTCTTTTTTTTTTCTTTTTTTTTTTTTCGAAATCACTTGTAGATAAAAATAACTTTCTTAAAAATATAACAATTTCAATCCCCGGCAACGGCGCCAAAAACTTGACGCGACTTAATATTTGTCTCAAAAGTGCGTACAATCTAGGCTCAAGTGCAAGCCTGTCGCTCAAGTAATAAACCCGGTAAGTCGGGATCGTATCCACAGGGATCGAGATTGCCAAATAGTAATAAGAAAAATTATTAAATCTTGAAATAATTTCGTAAAAGAAACGAAAAGATGATTAAAAATTGGGAAAATTTAACAAACTAAAAAGTGCAAAAGAAATTAGATCTGACAAATGGGAGAAAATAGGGTAGGGTACAATCTCTCAATCCTTAACAAATTACCGTATAGAATACTAGAATTGTAAATTAAAATTATTGACTAGATTCGGTCCTTATACATTCTAAGCATTACATATATGAGGGATCTAGCCCGCATCATATGAAATCAAAGATAGATATAAAGCGGTGAATGAATCCAGTCTTTATATATTCTAAGCATTACGTATATGAGGTTCAAGCCCGCACCATACGAAATCAAAGATAAATATAAAGCGGTGCTTTCACGATTCAATCAATATTTTAATTTAACCTCTATTTTCTACATAAATAATTTGCCTTGGATTGAGTTCATGTACCCCAACCCTTGGGAATTTAGCTACTCATGATTTGGTTCAAGAATAAATTCACACACAAAATTATGGATCTACAAGACATGGGAAATAATTTGCAAATAATAAAAATAGAGAATGGAAAGATATTACTTGAATTCAGCAACAAAAATGGAATTGGAATCTTCATGAAAACTCTTGAAGGAATAGAAAATTTGCTCTCAAAATCTAACTCTAAAATTTAATCTAGCACTTCTAACCTACTCCTAACCTAGCCTCTCTCTAGCAACTCCCTCTCTCTAGAATTCCACTCCCTTGAAAATGAGGTAGGGCTTGGTCTTTTATAGCACCAAGTTGCACGAATTTGGCATCAAATTTCTCTTGTGCCACAAGTTTTTCAAGAGTTGCACTACATTAAATGCATAATTAATTACAGAAATCCGCACATCCAGACTCTTCATTATCGCGCAACTTCAAAACATCGTAACTTTTTCACCGTAGCTCGGATTGAGGTGCCGTTTTTTCCAGTATTCTTGTAATTTATAGATCTTCAACTTTCTAGTTGGCCCCACTTCCAGACTAAGGCTGTAAAATTACGAAAATGCCCTTCAACTCTCCATTTCTTGGTTTCTTTCACTGTTCTGAGTTCTCCTTCGCACTAACTTGCGTGAAATACCTGTAAAACACATGAGAAATACACAAAACACGAAATACTTGCCAAAAAAGGTTAGTAGCATAAATAAGAGACAAATCTAAGCTAAATACACTGCACGGGATCATAAAAATACCGAAATTAAGGGGATAAATATGAAGAATATGTGTCTAATCACACCCCCTAACTTAGAACTTTGCGCGTCCCGAGCAATGTAAATGAAATTAGCCAAAATTCTACTCTTGAAAATTCTTTTATTAAAATAAAATTCCACTTTCGCAGACAAGCGATTGCACTTAGCGTATGCAACAAGCCTTTAAACCCCTAGGTTACCCTAGTAGGACGAGTTTTGTCTCGTGAGGGTCTGCAGTGAATACACCCACAAAATTCTTTATTGACTCAAATAAAGATCAAAATACTTAAAAATTGTACAATTTAAACTTTTTGAAAAATAATCACCATAAATTCATATTCAAATGTCTCAAACCATAGTGTGTGTGTGCGAATCCAAAAATTAAACCTCAAATTTCCACCGATTGAGCATTACGTTACTTTCCGAAAATTCGTTTTGATTCAAATTCTTACGGATGCACTCACAAACGAATCACTCGGATTGTGGTTATTTTCTCTCGGTATGCATGATATAAAGAGTAAATATAATGGACACAAATTCATGCATACAAAATTGAAAAGAAGGAAATTTATGGTGAAAAGATCTCATCATCGGAATACAGTTATTAGGAAATGGGAACATCGCCTCTATTTCACACCATTTAATCTCTCATATTATCTTTTCATGTCTTAGCTCTCCATGCAGTAATTAATTTCTCCATTTGGACTCGGTTAGGACTTTTCGGGTTAAAAGTGTAAAGGGTAAAATTGGGAATAGACGGAATGTTCGGAATTGGAAAATGTCCTTATGACGTCTATTAGTGCTTTTTCGGGCATTTGCTCATTTTTCTCTTTCTTTTTCTATTTTCATTTTTTTCCTTTTTTCTTTTCTTTTTTTTTTTCTTTTTTTTTTTTCGAAATCACTTGTAGATAAAAATAACTTTCTTAAAAATTTAACAATTTCAATCCCCGGCAACGGCGCCAAAAACTTGACGCGACTTAATATTTGTCTCAAAAGTGCGTACAATCTAGGCTCAAGTGCAAGCCTGTCGCTCAAGTAATAAACCCGGTAAGTCGGGATCGTATCCACAGGGATCGAGATTGCCAAATAGTAATAAGAAAAATTATTAAATCTTGAAATAATTTCGTAAAAGAAACGAAAAGATGATTAAAAATTGGGAAAATTTAACAAACTGAAAAGTGCAAAAGAAATTAGATCTGACAAATGGGAGAAAATAGGGTAGGGTACAATCTCTCAATCCTTAACAAATTACCGTATAGAATACTAGAATTGTAAATTAAGATTGTTGACTAGATCCGGTCTTTATGCATTCTAAGCATTACATATATGAGGGATCTAGCCCGCATCATATGAAATCAAAGATAGATATAAAGCGGTGAATGAATCCAGTCTTTATATATACTAAGCATTACGTATATGAGGTTCATGCCCGCACCATACGAAATCAAAGATAAATATAAAGCGGTGATTTCACGATTCAATCAATATTTTAATTTAACCTCTATTTTCTACATAAATAATTTGCCTTGGATTGAGTTCATGTACCCCAACCCTTGGGAATTTAGCTACTCATGATTTGGTTCAAGAATAAATTCACACACAAAATTATGGATCTACAAGACATGAAAAATAATTTGCAAATAATAAAAATAGAGAATGGAAAGATATTACTTGAATTCAGCAACAAAAATGGAATTGGAATCTTCATGAAAACTCTTGAAGGAATAGAAAATTTGCTCTCAAAATCTAACTCTAAAATTTAATCTAGCACTTCTAACTTACTCCTAACCTAGCCTCTCTCTAGCAACTCCCTCTCTCTAGAATTCCACTCCCTTGAAAATGAGGTAGGGCTTGGTCTTTTATAGCACCAAGTTGCACGAATTTGGCATCAAATTTCTCTTGTGGCACAAGTTTTCCAAGAGTTGCACTGCATTAAATGCATAATTAATTACAGAAATCCGCACATCCAGACTCTTCATTATCGCGCAACTTCAAAACATCATAACTTCTTCACCGTAGCTCGGATTGAGGTGCCGTTTTTTCCAGTATTCTTGTAATTTAGAGCTCTTCAACTTTCTAGTTGGCCCCACTTCCAGACTAAGGCTGTAAAATTACGAAAATGCCCTTCAACTCTCCATTTCTTGGTTTCTTTCACTGTTTTGAGTTCTCCTTCGCACTAACTTGCGTGAAATACCTGTAAAACACATGAGAAATACACAAAACACGAAATACTTGCCAAAAAAGGTTAGTAGCATAAATAAGAGACAAATCCAAGCTAAATACACTGCACGGGATCATAAAAATACCGAAATTAAGGGGATAAATGTGAAGAATATGTGTCTAATCAGCGCCTATCCAAATCCTGCAACATCCACATATGCTGCAACAGCGATTCCCTGGAATGAATCAAGCCTGGCCTCCCTGTGGCTGGACACCTAAAGGTTTTGAAAATATTTTATAGCAAGGGTTAGAACCCAAAACATTTTGAAAACATTCAGCAAATGATTAACTTGCAGTAATAAAATATGCATGAATGCGCTTCATATTTTAGTTAGTGTCGCATTACCTTAAGGACAGACTCACCCCTTAACTAATGTGCACACCTAACGCCTTCTTTATATCCCACCTAGTCCTCTACCCCGAAACTAGATACTTGATATAACTCTTGTCAATCGCCCTACTCAATCCCAAGTATTTTAAACGCATGATTTATAAGTTATTTACCGCCTTAACTTAGTTAATCATATCTCCTTGAAAGCCATATAACATTCACTAGTTATATAAAGAATACAATTTTCTCCATGTATTTAAATTACCCGTATATAATTATTTACCCCATTATATACGTAAAGTTATCTTATAACAATCACACGTATGTTGAATATGAATATACCCCATATATAATTACTTACAATTCACTATATGTATTTAATGACCCGTACATAACTATCTATTCTATTATATACGTAGAACCATATTACAACATTCACACATATGTTGAATATAAATATAACCCATCCTCCCGAGTAATAACTCACCGGATGTATTCTCTAAAGTGTTATCTCACTAGATGTACTCGCATAACCTAGTTATCCCAAGTTACAATCGCTCACTAACTTGGAAAAATATAAACATAATGGAGGCGGTCATATTCCTTCCCTGAAAGTGAGATAATCCCATCACCTATATAATGGACGCTATGACCTGGGGATATACTCTCCCTACTCCTCAAGTCGGGGGATTCACCCACATCGCGCAACCTCCCTTGATAGCACTAGAGTATATAAATTAAATAAATATCGAGTCACTGATATTTAATAACACACACACAATATATATATATATATAATAATTAGTTCTGGGCATTACCGTGCACAAAAATCCGTAGCACTAGCCTATATTTTCCCCGAGTCTATGGTCCGACTCTAATTTAATTAATTTACACATTAATTAATTCATTGTTTTCCCGAGTCTATGGTCCGACTCTAAATTAATTAATGTATCCCTTAATTAATTTATTACCTTGGTGTCACTCAACCAATATACCCGGACTCACTCACTTGGTCCATATTTTAATATTCTCCGAGTCAATATTCCCACTCCTACTCCTCTCAGTAATCAATTTAACACCTTGGTATCACTCAACCAATATACCTGGACTCTCCCACGTGGCCCGAAATTAAATATCACCCGAGTCAAATCCCCGACTCCAAATTAATTAGTTTTCCTCTATAATTAATTTAAATGAGTAGTGTTGCCCTACTACTATACCCGAACTTATTTACCCAGTCCGTTATTTTATTTCTTAGAATTTATTTCCCAAAATTCATTCGCAATGTGTCGCACTTGATTAACCCACCACTCCCTTATAATTGTTAAGAATTATCTCCCATAAATATTTTTTTTCTTAATAATGCTAGGGGAATTTGCAACTAAAATTTTTACCCATATAAATCCCTAAGCCAAACTGCGAAAAAACCTGAAAGGTCGATCGATCGACCCCCAACTGTCGATCGATCGATCGAACAGGTGGACGTCTTCTACACCTTGTTGTTTCCACCATTAACAAAATTTTCAAATTTCTAACTTCTCCCTTTGTATAACCCAAGAACAATCAACCGTGTGACTATATAAGAACATGATCAGGGCCTCTCATAGAACCTCAAACATAAACTTAGTTTCATAAATTTCTACCTTTCTAATTTGGGGAAAATTCTGGGTTTTTACTCGTTAGGTTCCAATTTCATATACTTATCCCAAATTCGTCCACAATTGCTTTTGGGTTTTTCACATGTAAATCAAATATCCTCACAGAACCATGCCACACCATTAATTCCCACATTAAATCTCATTTAAGTGTTCCTTTCATAAAAAACTCTGTTTTGTATCCAATGTACCCAAAACGAATTTCTGATTTCACATCACAAAAATATGAATTGATTAATATCAATTAGTATTACAACAATTTAACCACTTACCTTTGGGTTCGTTGAGTCTGATCCGTTGGTGTAGAGACAGACTTCATGATGCACACCCAACTTTGTTCCTTGATTTGTCTCCAAAAGATTCCCAATGTATTCACCAATTGCTCCCTCTAGTTTCCTTTCCAACTCTTTGGTTTGGATGTGTGTTTTTCTGCCGTTCCACACTCTTAGGTTTAGGTTTAACACACTAATCCCGTTTTTGACCTATGGGCTTAATTAAAATGGCCCAACTACCCCCGTGTGGGCCCGGTCATGCCCAAAAATACCCCTTGACCCATTTACCACCCCGGGGTATACTTTTTCGACTATCTCGACCCATCCGGACTCAACCGTGCACTCAGAATCGATATCCGAATTAATTTATAAAAATCCTTATCTCACACCCAAATTAGTATATACCGACTCCACGCTGAGATAAATAAATGCCACATCACTAATACACATTATGAAGTAAGTAAATTATTACTATTCACTTAGTAATTGAATTTCCCCAAATATTAACCATTATTCACCGATTAATATTTAAATAAATATTACCATAATTAATTCAATTAAATTACGACACACAAGTAATTTAAAATTTCTCGAATTAACTAAATATTACATGCACAGAAATACGGGGTGTTACATACTTCCCCCCTTACAAAGGAATTTTGTCCTCGAAATTTAGTCATTAATGCGGAGAATAACTCTGGATACTGCTCTCACATATCCTCCTCCCAGTCCCATGTATACTCATTAATACTATGATGACACCACTCCACCACATTCTAATTGGTGGTACTATCTTAGACTGCAACTTGCGCTCTAGACTGCAACTTGCGCTCCCATAGCTACCAGACTCCCCTCATATGAGGTGTCTTATTGCAAGTCATTATCCTTGAATGGAACGTGCCCAAAAGCTCAATCGTTCCTCCTGTATCCCTCCAGCTATGCCACGTGGAACACATCCCAAATCTGCTGAAGATGTTCTGGCAACCCAGTCGATAAGCTACCAGTCCCACCCCCTCAAAGATAGGGAAATGACCCACATATCTCAATGCTAGCTCCCCTTTCTTGCCAAACTACATAACTCCTTTCATAGGAGACACCCAAACCAATACCTGGTCATAAATCTTTAACTCGATGGCCCCTAACAACATAGTTCCCCAAAAGATAAGCCTATACTCCGTCGGCTCCACTATCTCTCAGTTAGGAAATTCCCCTCCTATATGGGCGTCAATTTCCTTATTGCCAAAACGCGTGACTATCTTCCGGGTAATTATTCGCACCATCCCTGATTAATCATGTTAGACTTGAACCTTTAACTCACGGTGACGTACCCCTTCTTACGTCCCTGAATTATATGAAAGGATACAACTTACTTAATTCCTGCTGATGGACCATAACCCATCTCGGGTCCTAGCAGCTTGTTATTTCCCCACCTCTTATCTACCAAAGGTGGATAATGAAACTTTTCCCATAAAGTCTTATAAGGTGTCACACAGACCAAACCGTTATGAGGCATCACACGTAACTCTACCTGTGGTAAATACTACTCCCAAATTACCTAAAAATCTAAAATGCACAATCCTTGCTGCCCATATACCCATCGACTTATGGGCGACACGTTCAACCCAATATGTAACTCTGTCCCGAACACCTCCTGACAGTTTACCAACGTGAGCATTAATCCCTTCACTGGGACCACAAAATTTCAAAATACGCTCAAATCAACCCTTTTTCCATCCTTAAATGATCTACCCGGAGACAAATTTGCTATATCTCATTCAACACCAATACTCATGCTCAAGAACTTCATTCCTTGTGTAGTTTTCGTCAGGTAGGCATCTACACCTTGTCTATGTGTAAAACCACTCTAGGCATAGAACTAAGTGATAATATTTTATAGTTTCCAAAAAATGTGGGTTTCTCCCTTGCTTATGAATATCTTATTTCATAGGCCTCCCTCGCCTTTCCACTCCCTACGGTGGAGGTAGTTCTCCCAGATATACATCTAGTCAGACCGTTTTCTTTCTCAAACAGATTTCAACTCCCTACACTTTTCCACTTATTTTTTGACTGCCCCACAGGCATATATTCAATATGTTTATTTACACATCCCTTTTATTTAAGACGCCTCTGAAATCACACTAACCAGGGTGCCCATACACCCTATGTCCCGTTCTTAACCACACAAAATTTACCTTAATTAACCAGGGTGCCCATACACCCTGTCCCTGTCCCTGTGCTCAACCGCACGAAAGTTACCCGACTATGCTAGCCGTAACCCGTAGAATAACTTACAACCCGTAGTCATATCACATACATGAATAATAACTGGGGTACCCAACCTATGTACTAACGACCAAACATATGCCCACTTCCAATGTTGCGCTAAGTTTCATGTATGGAACGTCTCGCAAAGCAAAATCCAAATAAGGAACGCCCCAATACACAATTATCCAACATTGTCGGTCATTGCGATCTGTTAGACTCTCAGTCCATAGTACGTACCCCCAAATACTTCTCTCTTAACACAAAATCATATACACATACTATTATGCTACAAAAGACAACATAAAATACCGCGTCCTTACTATCACTAGTTCTTGCGCAAAAATAAATCCCGAGCTATCTCTCCCCGCTCGAGAAATAATTCTAACCACCCTGAATCGCTTTAGTATACATCCCTTCTTACTGGGAAAAATATAATAATACAAGACATTATTATATGTCTATCGTACCACACAATAAAATATATATACACACACATATATATAGGTTAGTCTCCCTCGCAGGTGACACGTAGCAGGAGTCATTCATAGCCTGGTGTCACGAACACCAAAACATACTATCACTATCTGTAATAGTTCACACCCATTGCTAACCAATCCATACCCAGGAAAAATCACGCTTCCTTAACACTCAAAATGAGTACATCTTATATAACAGACCCTCTCAGTCTTCACACCTGTTCCCCTACAGATAAGACCAAAGAGAGCCTCGTTACCCCACGGTAACCATATACTTAATAGTAACACTACTATACACCCACTAAACTCATCCCCCACGCGAATATAGTGCTAACAAGAATATTGTGATCACTCGTGTCATGAAATTCACCCCATCTATCAGAGGATAAAACTCATACTTCCACTCGCCTATCCACTCGCGACCCAAATGGTTCCTGGACATAATATTCCCCTCCAATCGAACCAAAATTTCGCAATTGTTGTCCCTACTGGGCATTCCACTTCTATCCCCTGCCTCACTGTGGACATAATCAATTGTTATGTTTCCACTTCCACACATAAGACACCACTCTGTGTCAATCCCCTACCTCTGGCCCAAATGGTCATGTTGGGGTTGTCCTTTGTAATAGCCCTTACTTTAGAGAAAATTATTTTATATTAATTTAACATGTGAGGTAGTTATATGAAATATTGGATAATGGAGTAAATATTATTTTTAACTGATTTAAAAGATGATATTTACTAAATTTTGCATATTTACTGTTATGTGAATGTAAATAGTATTATGTTACGATTTATGGTGTCGTTGTGCTTTAAATGGAATTTATGGTTTAAATGAAGTTGGAACTTGAAATGATTTATATTATTCCGGATGCCAATTTGGAGGGCGCGGTTAGTCCCGAAATAGTCGAGTTAGTCAAAATAAGTGTCATCTTGTATTTTTGGGTTTCAGGAACTTTTGAGTTATGACTTAATTATGTAGTTACGAGTCATTTTAATGGTGTATTAACATTTAAATATAGGAATTAATGCTAAGGGCACGATTAAGTTTTGCAAACCCTCTTATTTCCTAAGTGTATACTTCCTAAACCTAGAGAGAAAGAGAGAAGAAAAAAATTGTGGAGAAAAATAAGAGAAAGAAGGAGAATTGAAGAAATTGGGTTTGATCTTGCATATACCGTAAGGGAATCCGAGATTTCAGCTTAAGGAAAGTTTCTAACTTGCAATTATATAATCTAGTGTGAATAAATTGCATTTTAGTTGTGTTCTTGAGAATTTTCCATTTATGGGCTACGATAAAATTGGTGTTTAGACCCTCCACTATGATATTGAAATTGATTTAAGGTTGTCTTAATGTGTATTGTAAGCCTAGTAATGTTTTGGGATTTACATGAGCTTATTTGGTTGAGATTTGAGGAATGAAGTATGAAATTTGGGTAAATTAGGGTTCATTACCCGTAGCCCCCAACTTGGAAAATTCACTAGGGCGAATCGATTCGCCCCCTAGCAAATAGATTCACTAAGAGGGGAGGCTACAGGTCTGGGAATTCGAATCGATTCGGATAAGGCCGAATCGATTCGGTGAGAGACAGAGTGTTGGTTCCCTCTACCGAATCGATTCGCTACATGGGACGAATCGATTCGTCCCTAGGGCGAATCGATTCGAAATCGTGTTGTTTTGGGGGAGTTTTCCAACTTAGTTTTTAGCTTTTCCTTTTAGGCCTACGAACTAGGAACCTGATCTCATGAAGTAAAATAGTGTTCTAGAGTCTTATATTATATATGTATCTACCCTAGATTAGAAAGGGAATAATTGGGATCATTATGGGGATTTCCAAATAGATGTTAAGGTAGTTCCTTCCTCTAGTAAGTTAGTTTGAGATTAGAAGAAGTAAGTTTATAAATTTGGAAGTTTAGAGATTTGGGTAAGGTAGTTATTACTAGTGATTCATAGGTATGTCATTAACTCTCTCAAAATTTATTTTGGGGATAATTGAAAGTTGAGATTTACAATTATAACCCTAAACGATTATGGCTCTGGATAAAGAATTAATGTGTGTTTGAAATGGGAATAACATAGGAATGATAATTAGCTATTACCCACCTCTATAAATGCTATCATAGGGGAAGTTACGTGCATGAGGTGAAGTCCCCTGCCTAGTGAATGCAGGGTGAATATAGTCCTCGGCCATAGGACCAGTTATTATTTATTGTGTGATTATTGTTCGAAGTAAGGTAATTCCGGGTGTGGTTATGACTCACTATCGAAGGTATATCGACACTTCCCATCGTCACGTGATGTAGGATGCCTAGGTTGTCTTAGTGATAGGACCTGGAAAATGATAGCTATTTAGGGGCGCATCCAGTGGGGAAACCCGAAAGGTTGGTCTTAGAATCGTTATATGTTTTGAAATATAACTATTCATAATAAAGTGGGACTTTGTTAATGATAAAGCTCTTTATGAAATAAAATGCCTTGAATACGTTTCCTAATGAGAAAAAGGAACGGTAAAATGAAATTGGGCAAGAAGGGAATTGAATCTCAGTAATTAATATTTTATTCATATTCTCCTCCATAGTTGAATTATGATCATTATCATTTTATTTGCGTTAGATTATGCTTTTAGATTGAGAAGTTAGATTCCTTATTACTATTTATGGTGAATAAAATAAGCTTATTCCTGATAATTAAATTTTCATAACTGTCATGCTCTTTATTCACTCTGTGATCATATTAAACCGGGCCTTGACCCGTTTATGTTTCTTTATTTTGCATGAATCTTATATTCGGCTAGGTGCTCCACCGCAAGGACGCCCGTATTGACTTTTCAATCCCCGTGTCCTGGAGCTGTAACACTTTGCGAATGTTATGGGATATTTGATTTATACTCTTCTATCATTTTGTACTCTAGTTATGATTGGTTACACATTCGGGTGTGTTGCCCCAAGTTTTATACTTGTATTATAAGGTGATATTGTACTATGATACTCGGTGTAACCTAATTGTGTAGGTTTGTTAACCGATAACTTATTCAGTTATTTTGATGTAATTGGTTGCTGATTTATTATCTATCCTTACATTGATCCACCTCTTTTTTAATTGGATTGTTTAAATGTTTTTCATTAACTTACAAAATAAATTTTTGACAATCCGTTTTCTAAAATAATTGGTGGTTATCTCATATACTTATTGCAATATGTTGATGCTAAGAATGGACCATCTACGATTCCTATAATTATTGGAGTATCGGGTTGGCCACCTCTTATTTTAATAAGAGGGGTGTCATAGATGGTATCAGAGCATTAGGTTCTAGAGTCTTTAGGATCTATGCTGACTTGTCACGTTCTATCGTAGCGTTCTTTGATATAGAGCCTAAATGTTAGGACTATTTTGTTTGCTTATAATTGCAATCTTCTACAATATAAATTGTTCTTAATAGTATTCTAATTCAGTTGTTTCTTCATCTTAGATGCCGCCTAAGAGAGGTCACCCGGCGAGAAGAAATAGAGTTGTAGAAGAAGATGTAGGTCCTCCACCGCCACAGTAAGGAACAATAAATGTCGTTAAAGTAGCCAATATTGTGGCCTAGGCGGTCAATGCGGCGATGACTATCGTGGTTCATCAATTTCCCCAAGCCCAACAGCCAAGGGTTCAGGAGGTGCAAGCCCCCGCGGGACCTTCTCCAAGGGAAAGAGTCATAGAATCTTTCTTAAAGGGTCATCCCCCATAATTTCAGGGTGGTTCTAACGTGATAGTAGCTAACCATTGGAAAAAGGATATACAGCGCCATCTTCGCATGGTGGATTGTAGTGAGGAACGAAAGCGAATCCTTGTTACTTTTAAACTAGTTGGAGCAGCCTTACACTGGTGGGAGTCGATGACCACTCCAAAACAAAGAGATACTATGACTATAATCGACTTTTTGGGTTTTGTTTGACCGAAAGTATATTCCTCCCGTAGTTCAGAGGGAAATGAGGAGGAAACTTTAAGATGTAGTT
This sequence comes from Sambucus nigra, assembly GCA_949130495.1. Classification (NCBI taxonomy): domain Eukaryota; kingdom Viridiplantae; phylum Streptophyta; class Magnoliopsida; order Dipsacales; family Adoxaceae; genus Sambucus; species Sambucus nigra. The sequence continues at coordinate 183,504,247 of OX422224.1, read as the reverse complement.
CAAGATGAACGTTCGGTGGCAGAGTATGAGGAGGAATTCACTCGTTTGGCTAGCTTTGTGCTGGATGAGGTAACTCCAGAGGAGAGGAGAATATCAATGTTCATTGGAGGCTTACATTGGAGAATACGACAGCACTTGCTGGGAAATCCAGCTTTACAAACATTTGGGGATGTAATGAATGCCGCATTACTTCATTATCAGGATCATCAGTTGCATGTACAAGGAAGTAAGAAAGTTGCAGTCATGAGATAATCAGTCAAGCTGGGAGGCAATGGTGCAGGAGGAGGAGCACTACCCTCGTCCCAATCATTGGGAGGTAAGCAAAAGGAAAGGGATACCCAATAAGGGGATTTGTCCAAAAGACAGCGTTTTGGGGGATTTAATTTCGGAGGCAGTAATTTCAGGCACGATCAAAGTGCCCAGTAATAGCAACAGGCTGGTCGAGGTAACAATGGGGGTCAAGGCCATCCGGGCCAAAGCTTTGGGCAGTTCAGAAATAACAAGGGTCATAATCAGGAAAATATGATGGGTTGTTATTTTCAATGTGGGGAGCCAGGTCATTATAGGAAGTCGTGTTTGCAGTTAATTAGGGGACATTTTCCTAGAATACCATAGCATCAGCAGGCACAACTACCGCCACCAGTGACTAATCCAATCGTCCCTCCATACCAGGGACAACTACGGTATGGGCGTGTATACCACATACAGGATGTTATGCTTCCTCCAGCCCCGCCGGCGCCGCCAGCTATCGAGGGTAAGTTTCCCATTCATGGGAATATGGGTCATGTATTGTTTGATACGGGTGTGACACACTCGTTTATTTCTAGAAGTTTTTCTCAATCGACGGAGTTAATTAAATCTACGAAAGTACTTTCACAAGTGTCAAATCTTCTATGGGTGATGGTTCGCTCATTTTCTTTGTTTGTAAATGAGTAGAAATAAATCTTGGTAACTTGTGTTTTGAGGCCAATTTTCTCGTCCTTGATATGGTCGAGTATGATGTAATCCTGGGTATGGATTGGCTAGTGAAGTATCATGCAATGGTAAATTGTTATGGGAAGAGTATAGTCTTTGCCATTCCGGGGCACGAGATGCTTTTAGTGGCTATGCCTCGTCCAGAGGGAGGTTCTAGCACTTATTTGTATTGTATTGCGGAGGAGACTCCTCAAGATATAGTCATTTCCTTAGTTTCAATTCCGGTTGTTAGAGACTTCGAAGATGTTTTTCGGGAGATAGTGGGTTTACCCCCAAGTAGGGAGATTAAATTTATGATTGATTTAGCACCGGGAATGCGGCCAATTGCTAGGGCTTCATACCGTATGTCTCCTGTGGAGATGAGGGAGTTAAGAGATCAGATCCAGAAGTTGTTAGAATAGGGTTTTATTAGGCGTAGTATATCGCCGTGGGGAGCTCCTATATTGTTTGTGAAGAAAAGAGATGGTTCTCTCCAGTTGTGTGTTGATTACCGGGAGTTGAATAAAGTTACCATCAGGAATAAATACCCACTACCTCGGATCGATGACTTGTTTAATCAACTTAGGGGAGAATCGTACTTCTCTAAAATAGATTTGAGGACTGGATATCACCAGCTACGGATACGAGAACAAGACGTGTCCAAAACTGCATTTTTAACAAGATCTGGGTCCTATGAATTTTTGGTTATGCCTTTCAGGCTAACCAATGCTCCTACAGCATTTATGGACCTTATGAATAGAGTGTTTTGAGACTTCCTGGACCAGTTTTCTATGGTGTTCATTGATGACATCCTAGTGTATTCTCAAACTAAAGCCGACTATGCTAAGCATTTACGGTTGGTCCTGTAGACGTTGAGGGATCATCAATTGTATGCCAAGTTTGAGAAGTGTGGTTTTTGGCTATAGGAAGTGCAGTTTCTGGGTCACATTGTGATAGCTCAGGGTATTTCAGTAGATCTGAGTAAAGTAGTAATGGTGAGGGAATGGGGTTAGCCTACGACACCTACAGAGATTCGCAGTTTTCTGTGATTGGCTGGCTATTATTGCAGATTTATTAAGGTTTTTTTCTAAGATTGCTAGCCCTTTGATAAATTTAACTCGAAAGGGAGTAAGGTTTATTTGGGATGATTCTTATCTACTAGCTTTTGATGAGCTGAAAGATAGGCTGACTTCTTCTCTAGTACTTACATTACCGAGACCGGGGTTGGAATATTTGGTCTTTACGGACACATCTCTGCAAGGGTTGGGAGGTGTGTTACAGCAAGAGCAGCAGGCTATTGCTTATGATTCTCTCAAGCCAAAGCCCCATGAGAAGAATTATCCAGTTCATGATTTGGAACTTGCTGCAGTGGTTTTTACCTTGAAGATTTGGAGACATTACCTCCTGGGGGAGAAGTTTAGTCTTTTCATGGACCACAAATCGTTGCAAAATTTGTTTTCGCATAAATATTTGAATATTAGACAGCGTCGGTGGTTGGAGTTTGTGAAAGACTACCAATTTGATATTCACTATCACATGGGTAAGGCTAATATAGTGGCGGATGCATTGAGTCAAAACCCCGAGGGGGAGTTAGCACTGGTATGGAAGGCTAAATGGAAAGAACTCAGCCAAGAGGACGCTGTGATAAGGGCTTTTATGTCGGTGTTGACCATTACACCTACGATAGTAGCAAGGGTCGTTGAATCTTAAGGAAGTGACAAAGGTTGTCAGGATCGTATACACCAATTGTTAATCGAGGGAGCAAAATCCTACTCTATAAGTTCTGAGGATGGATTATGTTTCCACGAGAGACTTGTTGTCCCGGATGAAGGCGACTTGAGATGAGCCGTAATGACAGCTTCCCATGGGTCCAAGTTTGCAGTACATCCTGGTGAAGACAAAATGTACCAAGATATGCGCCGTCAATATTGGTGGGCAGGTATGAAATGGGACATTTCTAAATTTGTTTCCCAATGTACTACTTGTCAACTGGTGAAGGTAGATCATCAGCGACCGAAGGGATTGTTACAACCCTTGGAAATATCGGTGTGGAAGTGCGAAAGTATCTCGATAGATTTCATCACGAGATTGCCAACATCATAAAGTGGTCACGATTCCATTTGGGTGATTGTCGATCGTTTAACCAAGTTGACACATTTCTTACCGGTATGTACAGACTATAACACTGCTCGTTATGCCCAGCTATTTATTGCGGAGACTGTTAGACTCCACGGGGTGCCCATTAATATATTCTTCGATCGAGACAAAATTTTTGTTTCCCATTTTTGGCAAAGTTTCCAAGAAGCTATGGGAACCGAATTGAAGTTGAGTACCTCTTATCAACCTCAAACAGATGGGCAGATGGAAAGAGTCAACCAAATGTTATAGAACATGCTCAGAAAGTGTGTACTTGATTTCAAAGGAGGTTGGGAACAATACCTTCCCTTGGTCGAATTTGCTTATAATAATTCGTACCAATTAACTATCGGGATGGAACCCTATGAAGCATTATATGGTCGACCGTGTAGATCACCTACTTGCTGGTTGGAAGTAGGGGATGAAAAAATTCTTGGACCTGAAATGATCCAACATACTTATTCAAAGATTGAACTTATTAGAAATCGCATTCGAATTGCTCAAAATCGTCAGAAGAGTTATGCTGATGCGAATAGAAGGCGTGTGGATTTGGAGGTTAGAGATCAAGTTTTGGTACGAGTTTCGCCGATGAAAGGTATAAAGCGATTTTGGAAGAAAGGAAAACTTGGGCCGCGCTACGTAGGTCCTTTTCCCATTATTGCCAAGGTAGGCCCAGTAGCGTATCAACTTGCCTTACCGGAACACTTACAACAGATTCATGATGTGTTTCATGTTTCATCCATGAAAAAGTATAAGAGGTGTGAAGGAGCTCATTGGCACAATCCTTTAGATGATATCGAATTGCAGCCCGATATATCATATGAGGAACAACCAGTTGCGATTTTATATCACGGGGAGCGTAGGCTAAGATCTAGAGTGGTGCCCTTGGTTCGGGTCCAATGGGGGCATCACAATGCCGAGGAGTCAACGTGGGAGCATGAGGACGATATGCGAGAAAAGTATCCACATCTCTTTTTGCAAGGTACGCGTAAATTTTGAGGGAAAAATTTCCTTATAAGGCGGGAGTATGTAATAACCCTTACTTTTGAGAAATTTATTTTATATTAATTTACCATGTGAGGTAATTATATGAAATATTGGATAATGGAGTAAATATTATTTTTAACAGATTTAAAAGATGACATTTACTAAATTTTTCATAATTACTGTTATGTGAATGTAAATAGCATTATGTTACGATTTATGGTGTCATTGTGCTTTAACCGGCATTTATGGTATAAATGAAGTTGGAACTTGAAATGATTTATATTATTCCGAATGCCAATTTGGAGGGCGCGGTTAGTCCCGAAATAGTCGAGTTAGTCAAAATAAGTGTCATCTTGTATTTTTGGGTTTCAGGAACTTTTGAGTTATGACTTAATTATGTAGTTACGAGTCATTTTAATGGTGTATTAACATTTAAATATAGGAATTAATGCTAAGGGCACGATTATGTTTTCTAAACACTCTTATTTCCTAAGTGTATACTTCCTAAACCTAGAGAGAAAGAGAGAAGAAGAGAATTGTGGAGAAAAATAAGAGAAAGAAGGAGAATGGAAGAAATTGGGTTTGATCTTGCATCTACCGTAAGGGAATCCGAGATTTCAGCTTAAGGCAAGTTTCTAACTTGCAAGTATGTAATCTAGTGTTAATAAATTGCATTTTAGATGTGTTCTTGAGAATTTTCCATTTATGGGTTGTGATAAAATTGGTGTTTAGACCCTCCACTATGATATTGAAATTGATTTAAGTTGGTCTTAATGAGTATTGTTAGCTTAGTAATGTTTTGGGATTCACATGAGCTTATTTGGTTGAGATTTGAGGAATGAAGTATGAAATTTGGGTAAATTAGGGTTCGTAAGCCGTAGCCCCCAACTTGGCAAATTCACGAGGGCGAATCGATTCTCCCCCTGGAGAATCGATTCGCTAAGAGGGGAGGCTACAGGTCTGGGAAGTTGAATCGATTCGGGTAAGGCCGAATCGATTCGGTGAGAGACAGAGTGTTGGTTCCCTCTATCGAATCGATTCTCTTTTGGGCGAATCAATTCGCTACATGGGAAGAATCGATTTGGCACAAGGGCGAATCGATTTGAAATCCTGCTATTTTGGGGGATTTTTCCAACTTAGTTTTTAGCTTTTCCTTTTAGGCCTAGGACCGAGGAACCTTCTCTCATGAAGTAAAATAGTGTTCTAGAGTCTTATATTAGATATGTATCTACCCTAGATTATAAAGGGGATAATTGGGTTCATTATGTGGACTTCCAAATAGATTTTAAGGTAATTCCTTCCTCTAGTAAGTTAGTTTGAGATTAGAAGAAGTAGGTTTATAAATTTGGAAGTTTAGAGATTTGGGTAAGGTAGTTTTTACTAGTGATTCATAGGGATGTCATTAACTCTCTCAAAATTTATTTTGGGGATAATTGAAAGTTTAGATTTACAATTATAACCCTAAACGATTATGGCTCTGGATAAAGAACAAATGTGTGTTTAAAATGGGAATAACATGGGAATGATAATTACCTATTACACACCTCTCTAAATGCTATCATAGGGGAAGTTACGCGCGTGAGGTGAAGTCCCCTGGCTACTGAATGCAGGGTGAATATAGTCCTCAACCATAGGACCGGTTATTATTTATTATGTGATTATTGTTCGAAGTGAGGTAATTTCGGGTGTGGTTATGACTCATTATCGAAGGTATATGGCCGCTTCCCTTCGTAACGCAATGTAGGATGCCCAGGTTGTCTTGATGATAGGCCATGGAAGATGATAACTATTTAGGGGCGCATCCAGTGGGGAAACCCAAAAGGATGGTCTTAGAATCGTTATATGTTGTGAAATATAACTATTCGTAATAAAGTGGGACTTTGTTAATGATAAATCTCTTTATGAAATAAATTGCCTTGAATACGTTTCCTAATGAGAAAAAGGAATGGTAAAATGAAATTGGGTAAGAAGGGAATTGATTCTCAGTAAGTAATATTTTATACGTATTCTCCTGCATAGTTGAATTGTGATCATTATCATTTTATTTTCATCAGATTATGCTTTTAGATTGAGAAGTTAGATTCCTTATCATTATTTATGGTGAACGAAATAAGCTTATTCCTGATAATTAAATATTCATAACTGTCATGCTATTTATTCACTCGGTGATCATATTAAACAGGTCCCTAACCCATTTATATTTCTTTATTTTGCGTGAATCTTATATTCGGCCAGGTGCTCCACTGCAAGGACGCCCGTATTTACTTTCAATCCCAGTGTCCTGGAGCTGTAACACTTTGCGGATGTTATGGGATATTTGATTTATACTCTTCTATCATTTTGTACTCTAGTTATGATTGGTTACACATTCGGGTGTGTTGTCCAAGCTTTGTACTTGTATTATAATGTGATATTGTACTATGATACTCGGTGTAACCTAATTGTGTAGGTCTGTTAACCGACAGCTTATTCGGTTATTTTGATGTAATTGGTTGCTAATTTATTATCTATCCTTACGTTTATCCACCTCCTTTTTAATTGGATTGTTTAAATGTTTTTCATTAACTTACAAAATAAATTTTTGACAATCCGTTTTCTAAAATAATTGGTGGTTATCTCATATACTTAGTGCAATATGTTGATGCTAAGAATGGACCATCTATGATTCCTATAATTATTGGAGTATCGGGCAGGTCACCTCTTATTTTAATAAGCGGGGTGTCACATCCTTCTCGCGTACTTGGTATTCTTGACCCTAAGTGCTACCCCCATTGTCCTTTAGGCTTCCCTAGCCCTATGGGACTCGTTATTGGCCTCGATGACCGGGATCAAATCCCCTGTCAATAGGTAGAAATGTGCTTTATTTAAAACGTTAAGATGGGTCCCGTACTAGGTATACCCTTCCTTCGTGCTTCACTAGCACCATTAAATCTCATTTCGTTCTTAGGTTAAACTCTATAACCTTATTGGCTCCTGCATCTTAGAAGAATTAATGTAAGCTGGTAAACAAAAGATATTGATGACCTCAACACTTGTCATCCTAGTCGGATTTCCCATTCATTATTGTGTATTCTCACACAGTTCATTATCCATTTGCGGGTTCCTTTATCATTCTTCGTATCCCCTTCGTCGATTACTAAGTTCGCTTATACAATTTATTGTCTCTCTCATGATCAGTTACAATCTTACCCATTTCATAAACTCTGAAATTTCACTCGCATCCTTATCTGAATAGTGGATGGACAGTCTTATGGTCACATCGTTCCCAAAATTTCTCATTTGACTCCATATTTTCTCCTTCATACGTGGTGACTGACTCTCTTAGCACTACAACACCGCCCCACTGGGCCAAAAATTTTAATCAAAATTTTGTCCTAGGTGCCACCGCACACAATCCTACGCAATTGTCTTTGGGTTATTTCCTCCCATCGATTTATCGCGCCACTCTACTACTCAATCCTTATAGATAGCCCTTCCAAAAGGCTCTTTCCACACTCTCCCCACCCTTTGCTGACTATGCTGGGTGAGACTGAAATTGTACCATCATTATCTACAACAGTGCTCTGGGAGACTATGTCCCCCGGGTGATTATTCTATCCCCACTGGCCTGAACAACAATCAAGTTGATCCCTATCACCATCACCATTTCAATAATACCCCATGTCTTCTGTTGAGCCTCTCCTCCCACAATTCTCCTATGGCCCTCGTTGGTCTCCCTAAAGAATGTTCGGTATACGAAGCCCAACCGAACTCGTGTATGAATCACATCACTATACTTAATAGCAGGAGAATGTAAGTCGCATACATAGACGAATACAACAATCCTATCATAAGGATCTACATCAAAGAATGCTAAGCTGAAACGTTATAAGCCGCACAGAACCTAAGGACACTATAACCTGATGCTCTGATACCATCTGTGACACCCCGCCTAATTAAACCCCGGGTGATCAGTCCTAAATTAAATTAGAACACGTTTCTCAGTTGGTTCATTCTTAACATCACTGTCGAAAATTTTTAATTACTAACCACCTAAGTAAAATTAGACCGGTGCCAAGTTTTATCTTTCATTAATTCAATGAAATACACATGAGTAAATAAAACATTAACAATCACAATCTAACTGAATCCCACCATCACATATAAATAAGAAAACTGGCCGAATAAATCATCGGCAAAAATCCAACACAAATATAAAGACAGATGATAATGGATCTCAAGTATCTGAAATAAATACTAAATAAAACCGTGAGTAACATGCTCGAATATCTGATAGAAAATCCCTACACTAGGAATAGAAGGAATATAGGCGCCTATCCAAATCCTGCAACATCCACATATGCTGCAGCAACGAATCCCTGGAATGAATCAAGCCTAGAGTCTCTATGGATGGACACCTAAAAGGTTTTGAAAATATTTTATAGCAAGGGTTAGAACCCAAAATATTTTGAAAACATTTAGAAAATGATTAACTTGCAGTAATAAAATATACATGAATGCGCTTCATATTTCAGTTAGTGTCGCACTCCCTTGAGGGCAGACTCACCCCTCAACCAATGTGCACACCTAACGCCTTCTTTATATCCCACCTAGTCCTCTACCCCGAAACTAGATACTTGATATAACTCTTGTCAATCGCCCTACTCAATCCCGAGTATTTTAAACGCGTGATTTATAAGTTATTTACCACCTTAACTTAGTTAATCATATCTCCTTGAAATCCATATAACATTCACTACTTATATAAAGAATACAATTTTCTCCATGTATTTGAATTACCCATATATAATTATTTACCCCATTATACATGTAAAGTTATCTTACAACGATCACACGTATGTTGAATGTGAATATACCCCATATATAATTACTTACAATTCACTAAATGTATTTAATAACCCCTATATAACTATCTATTCCATTATATACGTAGAACCATATTACAATATTCACACATATGTTCAATATAAATATAACCCATCCTCCCGAGTAACAACTCATCGGATGTATTCTCTAAAGTGCTATCTCACTAGATGTAATCGCATAACCTAGTTACCCCAAGTTAGAATCGCTCACTAACTTGGCCAAATATAAACATAATGGAGGCCGTCATATTCCTTCCTTAAAAGTGAGAAAAGCCCCTCACCCATATAACGGACGCTATGACCTCGGGATATACTCTCCCTACTCCTCAAGTCGGGGGATTCACCCACATCGCGCAACCTCCCTTGATAGCACTAGAGTATATAAATTAAATAAATATCTAGTCACTGATATTTAATAACACACACAATATATATATACACACTATCACAACACCGTATATATATATAATAATTAGTTGTCGGCATTACCGTGCACAAAAATCCGTAGCAGTAGCCTATATTTTCCCCGAGTCTATGGTTCGACTCTAATTTAATTAATTTACACATTAATTAATTCATTCTTTTCCCGAGTCTATGGTCCGACTCTAAATTAATTAATTTATCCCTTAATTAATTTATTACCTTGGTGTCACTCAACCAATATACCCGGACTCGCTCACTTGGTCCGTATTTTAATATTTTTCGAGTCAATATTCTCACTCCAAATTAATCTACTCCTCTCACTAATCAAATTAACACCTTGGTATCACTCAACCAATATACTTGGACTCGGTCACGTGGCTTGAAATTAAATATCACCCAAGTCAAATCCCCGACTCCAAATTAATTAGTTTTCCTCTATAATTAATTTAAATGAGTAGTGTTTCCCTACTACTATACCCGAACTTATTCACCCAGTCCGTTATTTTTTTTCTTAGAATTTATTTCCCAAAATTCATTCGCAATGTGTCGTACTTGATTCCCCCACCACTCCCTTATAATTGTTAAGAATTAACTCCCATAATTAATTTTTTTTTCTTAATTATGATTGGGGAATTTGCAACTAAAATTTTTACCCATATAAATCCCTAAGCCAAACTCTCGAAAAACCTGAAGGGTCGATCGATCGACCCCCAACCGTCGATCGATCGATCGAACAGGTGGTCGTCTTCTCCACCTTGTTGTTTCCTCCATTAACGAAATTTTCAAATTTCTAACTTCTCACTTGGTCTAACCCAAGAACAATCAACAACGTGACTATATAAGAACATGTTCAGGGTCTCTCATAGAACCTCAAACATAAATTTAGTTTCACAAATTTCTACCTTTCTCATTTGGGAAAAATTTCGGGTTTTTACTCGTTAGGTTCCAATTTCATATACTTATCCCAAATTCGTCCACAATTGCTTTTGGATTTTTCACATGTAAATCAAATATCCTCACAGAACCATGCCACACCATTAATTCCCACATTAATTCTCATTTAAGTGTTCCTTTCATAAAAAAAACCTCGTTTTGTATCCAATGTACCCAAAATGAATTTCTGATTTCACATCACAAAAATATGAATTGATTAACATCAATTAGTATTACAACAAGTTAACCACTTGCCTTTGGGTTCGTTGAGTCTGATCCGTTGGTGTAGTGACAGGCTTGATGATGCACACCCAACTTTGTTCCTTGATTTGTCTCCAAAAGATTCCCAATATATTCACCAATTGCTCCCTATAGTTTCCTTTCCATCTCTTTGGTTTGGATGTGTGTTTTTCTGCCGTTCCACACTCTTAGGTTTAGGTTTAACACACTAATCTCGTTTTTGACCTATGGGCTCAATTAAAATGGCCCAACTACTACCCCCGTGTGGGCCCGATCATGACCAAAAATGCCCCGTGACCCATTTACCACCCCCGGGTACACTTTTTCGACTATCTCAACCCATCCGAACTCAACCGTGCACTCAGAATCTACATCCTAATTAATTTATAAAAATTCTTATCTCACACCCAAATTAGTCTATACCGACTCCCCGCTGAGATCAATAAATGCCACATCACTAATACATGTTATGACGTAATTAAATTATTACTATTCACTCAGTAATTAAGTTTCCCTAAATATCAACCATTACTCACCGATTAATATTTAAATAAATATTACCATAATTAATTCAATTAAATTATGACACACAAGTAATTTAAAATTTCCCGAATTAATTAAATATTACATGCACAGAAATACGGAGTGTTACAATAACAAAGTTAGTCGGCATAACTAAGAAACACATAACAAATGAAGAACATAATTACAACCTATGCTATACCCTGCTTGGGGGAACCTTGGCCAAGTATAAGACACTCCCTTAGGAAGAGGAGTGTGTTGCCAGTTCTTAACAACTATGCCGTAATCCCAATAGTCCTTATTCGAATATGGTAAATTCACTACTAAATCCATATTGTCTTTCCTAGACTTTAGATAATATGTGCTCTCTCCAACAGTACCCCATTTATAACAAAACATTAACTTAGGGACCCCAATATGAGTCCCATAAATTTCATTCAACCTATGGACACCATTTACAACCCTCCAAGTGTTGGGTGCCACTCTAGTAGGGACCACATCAAAGTATTGACAAAATTAAAGGAAAAGAGGGTTTGGTGGAAAAGTGATACCACACTCAGCAATGAACAGGGTCGGGTTCCAGTGACCCTCAGGAAGAGAATATACATCTATGGGACCTTGTGCTATTTCTAAATGAGTAATGATACACTTACCCCAAATTTACCCCAAAATTACCGAATTTGTGCTTTATTGGTTTATACACTGGCGGGACCCACACCAGAGTACAAACCAATAAAGCCGAAATTCGGTAATTTAGGGGTAATTTTCCAGTTAGTGTACCATTTTCCTTTTTAAATCTACCCAGGCCGAAAATTTTCTTCTTTCCCTAAATTCCTCTAACGAAACCACATCCAAAACGTAAACCATGGTGGAAATAGAGAAAAGGATGATAAAACAGAGAAAGAGGGAAGAAGGCTTATAGGGATCTAAGGGAGACTGCAAAAGCTGAAGAAAAATGGAGGCAAACGAACAAGCTACGAACGATCGTGCAAAGAAAGCTTGAAGATGGAGGAAATACTAAGTGCAGAAGGTTTGAGGTAAAAATAAAGGAGGTAAAAATTATACCTATTTATAGGTTTCCGAATAAATGGGAACAAAATGATTTACTGAACAAACTGTTGGACTACCGTCAGCTGCACGCCTCCCAAAGCTTCAAAAGATCATTGTACCCTTTTACAGTTCAAAGAAGTTTGAATTATTTACAAAAAATCCATTATCAATAGTACCAATGAAATTTTTTTCAGGTGTGGGAAGTCGGTTGCCAACTAACAACTCAAGCAGTGCACCGAGCAACATTCGGAAAAAAATATTCCATACTTCCGATCAATCATCAATCATGGAGCATTGGGGGCTTTTGTTGTATGTAAAAATTACTCTCCTATGTGGACCAATAACAAATGTACACTTGTCCTCCTACATTGCCGACTATCCACCTTGATTGACATCAGAGATACTTAGTCGGCTGGAAGGTCGACCAATTCCAGAATGCCAACTATCAGGAATATTAAAAGTTACTCGGATGGGATGCTTACCAGCACAAATGTCTGGAAATATAAAGATTCTCCATCTCTACGGTTTTACACCATTATGAATATAGAATACTCCCCTAGCTCAAGGGAAGAATCACTCATATGAACACCATACTGACTTATTGTAACCCTGCAAAATAATACCAACAGCGTAAGTAGGCTATTTTACATCTGAATCAGTCTAAAATTCTCATCTCTTGTGTGTCTGTGATTTGGTTAAAATACTATATTTTATCTGTGATTATAAAACTGGATTAAGTCCATTTTAAGACATCAACACACACACACACACGTACACACACACACACATGTATATATATATACATATACTAGTGGAATGCCCATGCCTGAAGGCACAAAGAAAATTTTCAACGTACGTAATCGCAAAACGGTAAAAATTTCCAAAGTACATAATTACAAAATCTCAAAAATATCGTTCCCCAACAAAACAAAATGTAATTTTATAAAAATGGGTCATTATCTCCTTTGTTTATATGACTATCCACATTGGTCAACAAATAACAAATAGTCCAACAGCATACAAATAATCTAATGACACTAAGTCAAATAGTCTAATAGTGAAACAACCACCATGAGTCCGGAGCTTGTTAGCCAAAATCGTGTCAATAACACTATGCCCACTTAGAAACACGGATGAAAGTGAAAATGATCCACAACCCTTTCAATACATCATAAATATAGTCCACAAATTGCCAACTTGGAAACACAAATGAAAATGAAGTACCCGAGTGAATGATTCTAATAGAAAAATGAATGACAATCGACACATCCCACTTTACAACAACATTATTTTGTCAAGGAAAAAAAGACGGAATATATTAGACTTTTGAAATATAAAGAATAATCCACGTTATTATTATTTAACCATAAAGGGAAACAATTCATAAAGATTATTTATTTTAACACTTTCACTTTCCAACTAATTTACCAGATAGTTAACTGCCATGTTATTAGTAGTACAATTATAAGGGACCAAGACTAAAACAACTAATACTAAAGTTGTTCTGCTTTTTTTTTATTGGATATCTCTTACCAAACCTTCCAAAAAATAGGGAGAAGTATATATTGGAACTACCAAGCATTCATAATTTCAGTTCAACAATAATTAAACATAGTTATTACAAATAAAATTTACTTTGGGGATTATTTGAAAAACAAACACCAAAAAACTAAAAAAAATTGGATAACCTTCAAAATCACAATGCACACGTCTAAATAATAATAATAATAATAATAATAATAATAATAGTAATGCGAATATACTAAAGAAATTAAATACAATATGTAGCATACACAACAATTCTATTATGAGAATTTACTAAAGAATTTACCAAGATTTCATTAGGGATAACAGAAACATACAACCCAAAAGACAACTATGTATAAAAAAACCACTTAGGAATTTTCCTTTTTCATTATTAATAGAAAATTCTTAAAATGGTAAAATTACTAATACCAAAAGAAAGTGCACATTACTATGTCAAAGTACAGCAAGCACAATATACACAACAATTCTACGATGGTGTAACCCTCAAACATACTAAGATAAATACACGGTTATCCTATATTCAAGAAAGATTTTCCGCCAAACATATACCCCAAAAAGGTAACCTTAACTTCTCAAACCAAGCTTATTCAACGCCATTTATCTATTACCCTGGCACATCTCTGGACGGACAAAATCAGCATCCATTGGAACATAAATGTCAACAGTAGGTCTTAGTTGGGCACAAACTTCAACATCTCCATGTATTCAACACATTATGAGCTAAAAGCCAATAACTATTTATGATATGAAAACTAACTTGAAAGATATACCTGGGATTTAGAAAGAAAACATTTGAGAGATATACCAAGAATTTTGACAAACAAATCTTAGATACAATACCAAAACAAAGAGAAGTAGCAATTATATAGAAAATTTAACACCCCAATTACTACCTGATCAGATGATTAGCTGCCAAACAAATATGTATCCCCCAAAAAACCTCATACTCAGTATACCATTATGATGTTTCTACTTTAGTTATGTATCCCCCAAAAAACTTACTGCAACAAACAGCGAATGAATAACACATTAAAAAGCATTTAGTTAATCAAAAAGTAAATAAAATTCATGATTTTCATAAGCAATGTGTCCAAAATTGTACCTTACTATTCCGTTATACATGTTGTTTGGGCATGGTGTAAAGGGGGAATCTATCATCTCCACCTTTAGTGAGTATGAACGAACAATGCTCTGTAGAGAGATATCAGTGGCCACTGCCTAGAACCGACAACCTAAACCACAAAATACAGAAAATTAAGATAAAAAAACAGAAAATGCAGAAACAAATTATAGATCAAAATCCAAAATAACATTAAGATAAAATAAATCATTATATAGAACAATAAATATGGAACAAAAAAATTAAGGAAAAAGCTTAATTTACAGAAGCAATGGAAGGCACATCAGAGTGATCAGGGGAGCCATGTGACACATCCATACCAAAGATCATAAGTACACACTCTTCGTAACAATACTTAAATTTATTCTTAGTCTATTAACAATGATGCCTATATCAACATCATAAGTTATGTGGGGGAATTGATTCCCAACATTAAATTAACGGCCTGACCAATTAATTAAATCAAAACTTAAATTATATTAAAATCGATTGTCAATTAGACAAGGAATGATTTTCTATATCAAGATCAATAACATATTGCAAACGGTCCACTTTCCTTCCGCTCCAGTTTAACAATTGACTAATTGTTGTCAATATTGATTTAGGCATACAAAAGTTCCATGGTACTTCCAAAATTTATGCTATATTTTTTTAATATGCCTTCAAATACACTAAAAATAAAGTATTTCGGTGGCATTATCATAGTTTTCACATCCATTTACTTAACAATTTCAAAACTATGTGTGAAAAATGAGAGGCATAAGGAGAGGCACATACCATATAGGTACCTCCCCATTTGTAGCTCTAAAATACTCAAATTTGTCCAATCATATATAGAAATACAAAATCGTTGGTTGGGGTAACCTGTCATGTAATTTGAGTGTTAGAAAGGGGGAAATAACAATATGGATCTGTTAGGAAGGGGGAACAATCATTATAAAGTATAAGACGTGTACACATAATATAGATCATAAATAGGGTACAATACATATATAAAGATTTAGATACACAACCATGTGATTAGATTGAATATTGAAAATACTAAAATAAAATAGACTATCCACCTTAACTCTCAATGGGCAATTGGAGTCGCATCGAGCTGTTGCAGTTCTTCAAAACGCATCCCCTGAAGCTCCTCACCCCTCATCTTCTTTTACTTATACGGAGTATGTCACTCTATATACACTACGATGGGAATAAAAGTTAGAGTGAAGTTGTCATTCATTTTCAACTATAAATTATTAGTCTCAATAGTAAATGCTTAGTCTCAATAGTATATTTCTACTGCTTACTCGAGCATCAGGCAAGAAGAAGCCATATCAAACAGCCCACATTCCTATAAAATCATTAGAATTCTTCTCAACATTCTCCGTATTTCAGTTGCACTGGTAAGACTCAGGTTCTCAGATATTGTTGCCCAGAGTGATGTGTATGAGGCCTTAGGTTAATGAAGATGTCTACATTTTCATTGTATTCAGATGATCGCTATAAATCTGAGCTGGGCGTAAGATCTATTATTTATTCAATCTTACGTGATGAAGCAGCTAAGTAAGAGGATCGGTTGACAGCTACAATTACAGCACCAAGGACAACAAAAAATTTCTAGTTGAATTAATCTTATCATCATCTTTAAAACAAAATTTTCCAACTGAATGATCTTGAATCCAAATAGAAAAAAAAATGTTAATGGAAATTATGTAGGCAACTTCAAGGCCAACTGGTGTGGAAATTTTGTAGGAAACTTGAAGTCTAAATTAAGGCTTTTAGAAGAACACCTGCAAAAGGTAGAACAAAACATGAACAAAAACTAAATTGAGATTATTACAAAACTGATTACAGAATCTAAAACATATATGTTTGAAAAGTAATGGTCAAAACAAAGTATGGTATGTGTGGAAAGAAAGTAGGGAATGGGAATGTAAATTAACTCCCAAATAGACATGCTACAGATATTAGCTCAAAATAACTTAAAAACTACTATGAAGAAACTAAGCAAATGAGAAATATGGAAAGCAATCAGTTTCCAAATTGTACTACTAAGTATAATAGTCAACTACTATTAATCTTTAACTTTAAAGGAAACTGGTCGTGCGATACGCATCCATCTAAACTATAATCATAGTTAGAAAATCATAGTGAAAATGACCCTCGATTCTGCTTTGATTGGAAGTAGGTCTAATAAGTTTATTTGGACTAAATATACTCTACATACCTATTAAACCTGCTACAATGCTAAAAAATGAAGAAGAATGCTTAACAAATGATGAAAAACTGAACCAACCAGACATTTAACAAATGAATTGCTATAGTCTCACATCATTTAACAAACCACATGCTTAGTATACCTATTATATCTGCTATACCTTCTATACGAATTGAACTGCTATACTTGCTAGAATGAAGCCCCTAATATGTTTTCTAGAACTCCATTTGTTATAGGTATTGAACTAAACTACAAACATATAACAGAACTTCTATAAGAATGGGATTGTTATGGGTATGGGTGTAGGATTGGTATGGGTGATAAAAATGAATAAAGTAGAGATAAATCTGAAGCCTAATGTTAGTTTCATTTGGTCTAAAGTCACAGGACAACATTAGTGATAAATATATAGACAAAGTAAAAATAAGCTCAACGAATTAACGTATTGAACACCTTATTAGCACATAAATGCATATACATACCTTATTAGCACATAAATGCATAAATTCAATGCATAGAGAGATACCGAGGGTGATAAAAGGCGTCTTAGTGCACATTTGGCGCCAATAAAGGCAGGTGTTAGTGGAGAGAACTAAAGTAGTTCACCTAAATCACATAAAATGACAGTCAAACAGTTGGTGGTGGAGGTTAACCCTTTAACTTAACAAATAGTTGCAATTAGTAAAAGACAATTCTAAATATGACAGTGTATTAACTATCAACATAAAAGACAATTATCAATATGACATTGTATTACCTGTCAACATAAATGATTGTCAAACAATCGGGGGGGGGGGGGGGTCAAACAGTTGCAAATATAACATTGTATTACCTGTCAACATAGAAGACAATTCTCAATAGGGATGCATTTCATGGTCCGATGAGAAAATAAGATTTTAGAAAATTCTCAAGAAAAGAAAATTAAGAATGCATATGATGGTGAGAACGCAGAAAGCTACTCCGATGGTGAGAAGTATCTCAGCAAGCTACTCTGGTTTCGACTCTAGTTAGGTGAGAAGTATCAATTTAAATTAAGAATGCAATAAGAAAAGTAAATGGGCATTGTAGACCTTTACAATTTTATCGATGGTCTAGCGGAAATGAGTGCATTAGTTTATGATCATGTTAGCTGATGAAACTGATGACATCGAATCACTGATGTCACCAAATACCCAAACTACTGATATATGAGGTTGAGGATCCTACAATCACACGTCAAGATATTGAAAATTAATGATAATTCTCAGGGTATATATGCATTTATTGTATTTAAAGTTGGGAGAAAAATAACTAAAAGATTCATTCTATTTAAGAGAACTAATATGATTATCATGACCATCAAGAGCATGGTTAATAGTAGAGGTGTTTATTATAACAGTAGAGGTACAAATTATTTATATACATAGAGGTGTTTAGTATCCCAATCTTCTGAAGTTCCAATAAACATATGATATGTCACAACTTCTGATATACGTTTGCCTGGAAAATTTGATATTCAACACTCCTTCAATTCTTTAACTTTCAGAATTCAAAACACTCTAATGTATCTAGTTGCATGAATAGAGTCAAATTAATACACTTCAATTATAGTTCTCAAATAATAGGTTAAAAGGGACAATACCTGGGAAAACTAGGTAAAGAATCTTTAGTGAGGCAATATCTCCTCAGCAGCGAGAAAAATCTGACTTGTGCATTGGCCTAACAGTCCACATTTGCCTCTTTGAACTTGTGGCATGCTATCATATTGGTTCCATATGCAATTTTCATGAACATGTATTAGTATGGGAACAACTAAATTGAAACAAAAATATATCATCCTTTCTCAAATGGATTTTAATAACACATGAGTAAAAGGTATTTTATACAAAACATATTCCCTGGTGATATATACCATCACTACAAAAAAACTTGCTCATATTTTTTAGTCACAAAAAACAAAATTCAACCAAAAAAATAAAAATGAAGCGAAGAAACCAAATGAGAAGAATTAAAAGCCGAATGATTGGAAAATAACTTAAGACCATCCCATTTATTAAAAATAGCGGTAGATCTAATGTATATCCCACAATCAACCACTACAAACGTTGAAAATCTCACTTGCACCATCATATTAACGCCAACATCTAGGGATCAAAAGCAAATATAAATGGGCTAAACTAAAATACATTATCATATAAAATTAATCAACAATAAAAAAATGTAAATGTTAAATGTAAAACCCAAGAAAAGTGGTTAGAAACCAAAGTAAGATACCCATATAGAGATATTAACAAATACCTAGTAGGCATATAAATAACTTTTTGAACACATCATTGTGGATAACCTAAAATAATCAAAGAACAACATTTATTTTTAAGCACAAAAATATTCCAAGAATACCAAAATCCAACCATGAATATTACACCATAAACTAATTCCAAATCTATACAATAATCCAATTGTAATAAAGTAATAACAAATATGTACAATAAACTAATTTGAAACTAAAATCAGAAACTAGGATCAAACACTAAACCTAAAATTGAAACCTAAACCATTTGAAACATAAACCTAAAAAATTGAAGCCTAAACCATTTGATTCAGTAAAGAAACCTTGGTGGTAGTTCACAATTTCAAAATTTTACAAACTTGTGATGTAAATGACAACGGGGTTACGTGAGATCGCACATACTTCTAGAAATATGGAATAGAAGAAGATCACACCTAAAAATAGTTTACAATTTAAACACCAAAATACAACCATTTATTTACTCAATAAACTAATTTGAAACTTAAAGCTGTACAATAAACTAATTACAAACCTATTCAATAAACAAATTTCAATAAAGTAATTACAAATTTGTACAATAAACTAAACCTAAACCATTTGAGACGTAAACCTAAAATTGAAACCTAAACCATTTCAAACATAAACCTAAAATCGAAGCCTAAACCATTTTAAATCTTACTATTGGCACAGGCGATACACGTGATATAGATTGAGATGAGAGAGAGAGGGAAGAATAAGTTCAGAAATGAATTAGAGATAAAGATGCATAGCACATGGCTCGAGGGGGACTGGGATCGTAAGGGGAAAAGTACCCTTTTTGGTTGTTTTACAAAACTAACCCTTATATTTGAATTAAAGTAAAATCTTAAGTGTAAAATGAGGGGGAAAATAAATTTTAGTGGGATAAAAGTATAATTACAATTAGAGTATAAAATGAGGTGTGGAAAGATACATAATATTATTGTGTAAATAATGATCTCACCCTCCATATAATGCCTTGTTGGCCAAATCAGGACCCCAAGTTAAGTTATCATCTTATGGAATAGTAAAAACCTTTTGCTCCTTATATATATATATATATATATATATATATATATATATATTATGGGACTCCGTTTTTATAAGCCCATGAGAGTAGACGAACAAGTCCCAACAAATCAAACACTTGGTCTGGCCCATATCATGACTTAATTTCCACATGAGACTTTTAGTAGTATGAGAACACTCTTGGATATGGTCAAATCAGGTACTAAGAACCTCAGGCGAGATAATCAAGTATCTTATGGAAAATCTGCACATTACTTTGAGTTCCTTAAAGAACTCAAACTCTGTAACAACATACCTATAAATTGTACACCCTGACCCAGGGCAAAGGGACGAGAAACATGTAACTTTGATAGATACTTAATAAGAACAAGTAACCTCTTCATAGACGTGGATAAGTTGTCGAACCACGTATATCGTTGTTGTGTGTGATTTCGTTTACTTTCTTCCATTTATGATTGTTTTCATAGATTCTTTAATTTTGAATTTTTTTCACTCACAATTGATGTCGTTTGTGCGAATCGACTTGTATTCCTACGAAAGCATTCATTACCAGAAAGCCTACAATGTCTCCCCATAGCAGCAACATTCCACAAGCCGGTGATGTTCAGGAAGACCTAGTTCCTCTTAGGGTCAGGTCTTAAATTCGCCAACATATAAACCCAAGGTTTTGCCAGGAAAGGCAACCTTATGAGGAGAGACATAGGACACCAAGGTCCACTCAAATTTCTAGGTTGGTCGATTCCTATGAAGCCGGACTTCGAGAACAAGAAGAGGCAATGAACCACCAATAAGAAAATGCTCGCCTTAAGAGGAAACCTCAAATAATGGAGAGAGATCTCCTCAAAAACATAAGGCGGCATCGAGATAAAACTCTTAGCCCTTAGGGGGGAGACTCCCCTAGTCGAGGAAGGAGCACTAGGCATGACTAGGAGAGAACTGAATGCGACAGATCATAGAGACCATGATTAGAGTGTGGCCAGAAGGAGAGGCGCTATAGGAATAATGATCGACCAAGTGAGGATTTAAGGATCCTGGTTCGTAGGGAAATGGACCAACACCCGGTACACTAAAGAGCCAGATCAACCAGAAATCTTGCCAGAAGAGCTCTCAACTCTTATATGAAGACCCATTTTTCAAGGGAGATCGAACATGAGGATCCCCCCAAGAAATTTTCCATCCCCAGGTTCACGATCTATGACAGGAAAACATACCCTATAGACCATGTTAGGCAATATCGGCAAGTAATGACCTTATGGAGCCACAATGACACACTCATGTGCACGATCTTCCTTTTTAGACTACATGATGTAGCACAAATGTGGTTTGAAAGGCTTCCCCATAGGTCAATCAGGAATTTTGGAGCACTGGCAGAGGCCTTCACAGCACGATTCATAACGAGCAGCTCCCATATAAAGCGAATGGATGCACTACTCGCTACGAAGAAAAAACCACAGGAGAACTTCAGGGATTACGCCAAGAGATACTGGGAAATTTTTAATGAGATCGAGGATTGCTCGAAGCATGTTGTCATAGTATCCTTCAAAATCAGCTTTCCCACCACTCTCTGCTGCACCAATCCCTCACCAAGAAGGAAGCCATAAGCATCGATGATTTTATGGCTCGTATCAAGAAGTACGCCAAGTTTAAGGACATTTTTATCCATTATATGTTTGTATGTCGTACGCTGTTACACCATTGAAGAAATTCAAGATTGCATCTACATCAATGGATCCAAATATCAAAAGTATCTTCACTTGGAATTTTTGTTTCTGCATAACCGGACCGGTCCGCTCCTTTTAAAAATAAACAGATTCGCCTACGGACCGATCCGCCTCTATACCGGATCGATCTGCTGTGCATCAGAACCAGTATACCTCGGACGCAGGCAAACCGAAGAAGCCGCTTTCAAAAAAGAATCGATCCGAGGTCAGACCGATCCACCTCCAAAACGGACCGATCCGCTTCTGATAAAATCGAACAGATCATTTTGAGATTTTTTCGGATCAGAGTTTCTTTTATAAACCAACTTCGGGGATTTGTTTTAAGTGACATTTGGAGATGAATTTAAGAGACCTAATTACTCTAGTATTCACCTTTTTGAGTCCCAAGACTCATGTTTTGATTCACTCAACTTCTCATACCTTTGTGAATCCACTTTGTAACCCAAGAACGCAACCTTATGTTTATTCAACCCTTGTGGAGAAGACCGTCCTTCTTCTTCATTGCTGCGCTCCTGGAAAGGGAAAGTTCCAGCCGTCGACTACAGAACCGACACCCGCGGGTATTTCTGTGTCACTGTATTTTTACTGTAATTCGTGTAACCGTTCCTTACTATATTATAGTAAAAATAAAAGGTTTTGCCCCTTTGGGGGATTTTTCCTCACATGTGTGTGTTTGAATGTTCTTGCATGTTTTACATCTTCTTCAATCACACCTAAATGCATGTTTAGGGTTTAATTGGGTAAAATTGAGCTTAATTAAATAATATCTCTATTTGAATGCACACGCACTCTTTTCACCAAGGTTGAAGACATGGTCCATCCAAGTGGGGGAGACAATGCTCAAGCAAAAGAGAATAATGGGACGAAGAAGAATGACACTCAAAAGACGGGAAGCAAGAATGGGGGAAAGAATGACACCAAGAGTGGAAATAAGAACGACCCCTCCAAGGCGTTCTAGGTTGTTAATACAGTCTTCAAGGAACCCATCTACAAAATTCTTAGCAAGATTGAGGATGAGCCTTTTATCAAGTGGCCCAAGAATATGGGCAGAGATCCAACTAAAAGGAACAATGCGCTAAGATGTGCGTTCCACAAGGAGGGCGGTCACTGAATCGAGAATTACAAAGCTCTGAAGTCACATCCAGAAAATCTAGTTCAGGCAGGGCACCTCAGTGAGTATGTTGAAAAGAAAACAGAGAAGGTTGCAACCAACGGTAACCAAAATCTAGATAGTGTCCTCAATAATGATAAAGGGCATGAGTTTGCAGTAATTCATGGGGCGTCAAACCTCAAATAGATTCAGGAGAATATCATTCAAATGGAATTCAAGAATATGACTGTAGTGATGGAAGATTTTTAGACTGATCCTACCAAAACCCAGGCAGGAAAGTGTTGGCGACCAGAAAACATTGATTACACCAAGCACATCATGTTCATCGAAAAAGACTTGGTCGGGATGAGGACCCCACATCACGACGCATTGGTGATCGCATGCATGAGTTCTAACTAGGATGTTTGACAAGTTACATGTGGACCAAGGAAGTTCGTCCGAAGTATTGTATCTAGAACTGTTCCATAAATTGAAATTGAATGTCGTCGACCTCAAAGAAGCCACTATTCCACTGGTCGGCTTCGCAAGAAGAATCACCATGACGTTAGGAGAGATAATCTTACCAGTCAGGGCAGGAAACATCTCGAAGTTAATCGAGTTTCTAGTAGTGGATAACGAATTCCCATATCATGCTATTTTAGGCGGAGGTTGGCTCCACGCCATGAAGGATGTTTCATCCACTTATCATCAAAAGCTGAAGTCCATCACAGATCTTGTAGTGGTCGAGATTTGTGGTGATCAGGCTGCCACCCGGAAGTGCTTTATTACAGCCATCCGATTATAAAAGAGAAGAAGAAGGAGCCCAAGAATACCCAGGATAAATCCCTAGAGGGGGTTATTCTCTTCAAATGGAAATTATGGTATAGTCGACCAAGGGTAGAATAGACCAGGGTCCACCCCACCGATAGGGTTGCAGAAATCCTGGAAGAAGTTATAACCAATAATAGCTGGACGGAAAGGATATTTCTTATTATATCTTCTCTCTACGATCCAAAAAAAAGGAGTTGATTTCACTCCTCAAAAGAAACATAGATGTTTTTGCATGGAGCCTTACGAGTTACTAGTGATTGACCCGAGCGTGGCATGCCATCGCTTGCATATCGATCCCACTTTTAAGCCCATAACTTAAAAGGCTCATCGAACGTCCCCCGAGAAGGCTAAGGAAGTGGAGAAATAGGTAAGAAAGCTATTGGATGCAAGATCCCTCAAGGAAGTTCAGTTCCATGTATGCTTATCCAACCCAGTGGTGGTACCCAAGAGCAATGCAAGTGGGAGGGGGTGCATCGATTTTACCAACTTCAACCCGAGCATGTCCTAAAGATAGCTTCCCTCTCCCGAATATAGATCGGTTAGTTAATGCCACGGTGACACATGAGAGGATGAGCTTCCTTGACGCTTACTCAGGATATCCTCAGATCCCACTATACGGGCCCGATCAGGATAAGACCTCCTTTATAACCTCAATTGGGTTGTATTGCTACAAGGTCATGCCGTTTGCCCTCAAGAACACATAGGCAACTTATCAAAGATTTGTAATAAAAAAATTTAGCAAACAAATGGGAGAAACGATGGAAGTGTACATCAACGACATACTTGTTAAAAGTGAGAACAAGGATGATCACCTCTTAGACCTAACAGTAACCTTCGAAATCCTCTGGAAGTATCGAATAAAGCTTAATGCAAGTAAGTGTTCTTTCGGTGTCTAGTCAGGAAAATTCTTAGGTTACCTAGTAAGTAAAAGGGGAGTCGAGAACAACCTAGATCAAATTGATGATATCACCAAAATCCAGTCTCCTCAAACATTGAGAGGTGTTCATAAGCTTACTGGGATGCTCACAACACTCAATCGCTTTATCTCCAAGTCTTCAGAATGTTGTCGACCATTCTTCAAACTCTTAATGAAAGGCAAAGGCCTCATATGGGATGATGATTGTTCGAAATCCCTATGAGAGATTAATTCTTACCTTAGCAAGCCTCCACTATTGGTAATTCCAAATGATGGGGAATAATTATATCTTTACTTGGCAGTATCAGACCATGTTGTGAGCTCTGCATTAGTATATGAAATGGATGGAGAATAGCACCTGGTTTACTATGTCATTAAGACGCTCCTAGATGCTGAACAATGGTACTTGCCTTTAAAAAATCTTACCTATGCCCTAGTGATCATTTCAAGAAAGTTCAAGCACTACTTTGAAGCTCATTACATAATAGTGATCACCTCTTACCCACTCAAAGTCGTTCTACGAAAGGCTGACATCTCTAGGCGCCTTTCAAAGTAGTTGGTCGAGTTTGGTAGATTTGACATCCACTTTCAGCCCAGAACAGCAATCAAGGGGAGATCCTAATTGATTGTATTGTTGAGTTCATGGGAGATCGGCTAGAAGATCAACTAAACGAAGATTATTTGGTCATATATGAAGCACCGACCAAATATGGACACTGTATGTTGATGGAGCCTCAAATTTCAAGGGGGTAGGAGTGGGTATTGTTCTCATAACCCTAGAACACACTATAATTGAGCAGGGAATTAGATTCGGATTTGAAGCCTCCAACAACAAAGATGAGTATAAAGAACTAATCGTCAGTTTGCGCAAAGCCAAACTACTAGGGGAAAAATACCTCCATGTATTCGGTGATTCCAAACTGGTCTCCAAGCAGTTAAGTGGAGATTTCAATGCCAAAGATGATTGAATGGCAGCATACCTTAATGTAGTAAGAGAAATCACGGGAGACTTTGACAAGGTAGAAATACAACAGTTACCGTTATGATAGAACAATCACGTTGATGCTTTAGCAGCACTAAGCTCGACGATTGACTCTGACCTAAGAAGGATAATCCAGATAGAGTTCCATGCACAGCCCAACATCGATCATACATTCATAGCCAAGAAATTCCTCCTCATAGATAAAGCCCCAAGTTAGATGGTCCCCATCATCAATTACCTACAGAGTGACATACTGCTAGACGACAAGAGATTGGCCCATCAAATAAGGGTCAAGACTGCTCATTTCTACCTCAACCCTGAAGGGAAACTTGATAAGAAATCATTCATAGGACCCTACCTTCAGTGATTTCACCCACAAGATCTCGACCATGTACTTAGTGAACTCCACGAAGGCATATGTGGGAGTCACACAGGTGAAAGATCGCTGCCTTTCGAGCGATTAAGAAAGGATATTAGTGGTCTCGCATGCAGAAAGACGCTAGCACATGTGTTCGCAAATGTGAAAAGTGCCAGAAGCACTCATCTATGGTTCACCAGCCCACCAGTGACCTGAAATCACTTATTAGTCCATGGTCTTTTGCTCAATGGGGATTAGACATCATGGGACCACTACCTACTACATCTACAAATCACAAGTATTTGATGGTCGCCAAAAACTAATTCACCAAATGGGTAGAGGAAGAACCATTGGGAAACATTCGAGACTCTGATATGATAATGTTCATATGGAGGATCATCATAACTCGCTTTGGGATACCAAGGACCATCATCACTGATAATGGTACATAATTTTAAAGTGGTTTCTTTCAAGCTTTTTGCGATGAGCACGACATCAAGGACCACTTCAGTTTTGTGGTGCATCCCCAAAGCAATGGGAAAGCGGAAGCTTCCAACAAAACCATGATCGATGGAATAAACAAATGATTGGAAAAAGCTAAGGGCGCTTGGGTGGATGAACTCCCTCGTGCTCTATGGGTCAATCGCACAATGCCCAAAAGACCAAATGGGCAAACACCATTTTCCCTCGCTTATATCATGGAGGTTGTTACCCCTCTAAAAGAAGGTCTCCCCACTATGAGAACCACTCTGGTTGACCAAGGCCTCAATGATGAAGCACTACGCACTGAACTTCACCTAACAGATGAGCGACGAGAGCTAGCCTTGATCAAGTTGTCCTCCTACCAATAGCAACTAGCCAAGTAGTATAACAAAAGAGTCAATCCGGGGAAGTTTTTGATAAGAGACTATGTCCTGTAAAAAGTCCTCGGCAGTGCTGGAACACCATCAAACGGCAAACTGGGACCAAACTGGGAAGGACCTTTTAGAATAATCAGAGATGATCTTCAATAAGCATATCATTTGGAAACGCTAGAGGGCAGGGAGATACCAAGAGCATGAAACACAACCAATCTCAAGAAGTTCTACTTTTAAATCTTATTTTTTATCGTTTAAGTTAGCAGAATTTTTATTTTTTATTGCTTGATAAGACAGTTTGCAATAAATAAAGGGCAGATTGGCCGATCTATTCTCAAATTTTACATTGGTTACTTAACTTATCATGATCATGTCTCTCCAATTTGCACCTTTTCCAATGAAAACTCCTTTGTGCATATTTGAATGCATAACGAACAGGGTTATCAAGTTAACCACAAACACTTCAAATTACCCTCAGGCCCTTGTTGCAAACATAAAAAGCCTTATGAGTTGCCCTGGCAATAACAAAATCCCTAAAGTGGAACCTTAGGCGATAAAGCCAACTCTGGTTAGTCTTCTTTTGGTTGAAAAAATCCTGCTCGGGGGAATTGCCCACTAGCCAGGTGCATTCTCTCCATCGTCTCACTTAGGCTTAAGGTAGTGTGACGACACGACCTAAAAAGGTAAAGTGAATGGAATGATATTGATTAGGCATATTGGACTGGGATAATGTTTAAACACATAAAAGGCGAAATGCCAATACTTAAATATAACCATCAATGTCTCTCAAATGTCATTTAGTCAGATATAAAGCTCAAAATCATAAAGTCAGAGGCAAATAAATTCTTGATCGGCTAAATATGAAACTAGCCAAATGTTTAGTCAGCACAAGCTCAAAACATAAAATCGATTAAAAGGTAGTAAGAAATAATTTTTCATTAAACAAAAAGTTATGTTTATAACCAAAACTCAAATAGACAAGGAATTTACGATGACCCAGAATGGTGAGCAAGGTAATTTGTTACACGCGCTCTCCGACCATCATCTGGGTGTGGCACAATCTCTTCTCCAACATCCTCTAAGTTATGTTCTAGAAGCTGATTAGGAATAGCGTTAATTAGGATCCACCGATCATCACTAGAGAAGGGATTATGTCGGTAGGTTGGTTAATCAATCTGATATTTCTACCACAAGGGGGAGTCCTTAGGCATCCTTAACTATCTAAGGGCGCTAAGATACCCCCGAGAAAAGGTAAGGTCTTCTGCCTCCTTTAGCTTTACTGGGGCATCAGTCCAGCCTTGGTCATAACCATCTGCCTAGACCTGTTTAGGACCCCTTTTGAATAGATGCCTTAACCTTATCACATCCCTCTGAAGCCTGATAGCAATTACATACGCTTGTTGGACATCTCCTTTCAGCTCAATAACTTCCCTTTATAAAGCTTGGGACTCAGCTAGAGAAACCCCTCTGACCATTGATAAAGTTCCTTGCAATTCCAAGGAGGACCCCGATGGGAGTATCCCTTTCAGACGAGCAATCTCCCTTTTCAAGACATCATTCTCCTTCTGGGTCAGCTCGCTCACTTGGTTTACCTCACTAGCATCTATAAGTTTGGCCTTTATGTCATTTACCTCCTCTTGGACTGAAGCCCCAACTTATTCCATTTCCCGAAGGTTATCTTTTAGCTTAGCGACCAACTCAGACTGGTCCTTGTACTGGTTATTTCTTGCTCTGAAAGATTTGCTGATCTTTACAAAGGCCTTGCGAACCTTCAAATCCATATCCATCCCACGAATTTGTCCTAATAGAGAATTCACAGGAATATATTCATCTATATTGATGGGCTACAAACAATAAAGCAAACAATGGATTCGATAAAACATCAGTATCAGCACAAATTAAGTTGTAAAAAACTTATCTTCATTCAAATCATAGTGGGGGAAAATGCCAAAGTACAAGTTTGGAAATCACAAAATACAACATGGAAAAAATAAAATAGTAAAATCCCTAAACAAACAACAAAATCTTACACCTGCTCAGAAGAAACTGGCCCTTTCCCTTTGTCAACACTTGTGGTAGTCTGATCACCACCAACCACGATCACACTAGAGCCACCCGCGACTTGGACAGTAGAAGGATCTTCAATAATAGGACCAGTTGGTTCTATCCTATCTTGGACTGAAGGCTGGTCGATCAAATTTTCCCCAACTTCCATTAGGTTTGGACCTGGCTCGTGCTGGGAAAATAGAGGGGAGTCAGCTAAAATTTTGGCTATGACCAAAGCTTAGTCCAAACCTTTCTTCACTATAAAAAAAAATTCTCTATTGGGACTGGTATATTAGGGACGATTTGAGTAGCCATCCCTAAAACTAATTATTTGGACGGTAAAAACACCCGTTATATATATATGTTTATTATTAGGGATGGTTATACTCACCCGTCATAAATACCACCTAAAAAAAGATTATAAGGAACGGTTTTTTACCCGTCCCTTAAAAATTGGTGCTTTAAAATTTTAAGGGACGATTTCTTTTTATTTTTGCCACTTCAATTGGACAGTTCCCTCCCATCCCCAAATTAATTCCCCCATAAAATCATGATTACTCATTTTCTCTCTTTCTCTCTCTCTCTCTTCTTCCATACCCTCACTGCCTCCTCTCTCTGGCTCCATAACCACAAGCTCTCTCCCTCTCCAACGATTGGCGATGACCTAAAACCCTCACCAAACCCAAAACCCTCATCAATGGATTTTTTCTACATCTCTCTAGGTTTGGCGGCAGTTAACATGGTATTCAATTCTAAGGTATCATATGACTTTCACTCTAGATATTAGTTTTTGTTTTATCTAAATATTAGTTTTAGTTTTATTTTGAAGAATGTTTGGGTAGTTAAAACTTCCTTTTTATTTGCATTGTGATTTCCTTAATATAGGTATCGTTTCATGGGTAAAACATTTACATGGTTTGAAATTTTTCTATTTGTTTGGCTGTAGGGTGATGATAATGATTTGGAATAGCAATACCCGTTCTTTTGACGACTTCATCGATAGTGGAAAGTAATTACGTCTTAATTTATATTTTGTACAATTTTTTTATATGTCAACCATTTTGTTTACTGACTTGTGTTGTGAAATTACTTTTTGTTTTTCTAGGGCTCAATTGCAAAAGGTTATTTCACAGGGTTACGATGACAGTTCTTAGTCGCTTCAGAGTAATATTTCAAATTTAATTTTCTTATTTTGATCTTACTTCAAAAAATGTGTATATGTATATTGCATATAATGAAGTATCTACTACAATTTAATTGCTATGGTAGTCCACCAAATTATCAGCTTAACTTAACATACGACACATCTCACTCTTCATGTAAGTTGAGTTGGTTATCAAATATCACTATTATACTTTTTGAAGATAAAACTTATTGAATTGAGTTTAGTTTAATAAGAGGGACAACATGATTATAACGTGAAGCACATGGCGTACTTAGAATATACGAATATTTTTCATTGGTGCATTTATTGTATTAAAGATTTACCATCTAACTTAAATGATGTTTTCTTATGAATCCTCTGTTAGAGAAGATAAATCCCATGTTGACAAATTAGAGTCTTGTAACTTGGTATGTAGAGACTCCAAATATATTCTACCTTTTTCTACATAGTGAAGAAGCTCTCAAATGCATTTACGAGCATTTAGACGCGTTAGATTATGAAGTCGAAGCAATTGGCCGTGTTGTGAAGTTGAACACGACCCCATTTGAAGTTTAAACAATTGGCCATGTTTTTCATAAGAATTTGGTGAGATTGTTTGGATATTGTGTAGGTACTATGATTCCATTGATAACTGTATATATAATTGTATCACAAATCTATAATCCCGATGTATACTAGAAAATTAATACTGCATCGAATAATACAATTTGTGATTGGGTTGTTTAGGATTCATCTTTTAATTAATACAAATTACAAAGATTCATTTATACACAGGCTTGGGTTGTGACAATGGGAACTTAGAGCAGTGTATTCATAGTGATGTGGGACCTTCCATCCCTCTTTTGTGAGATATTCATTGAACAATGTACTTGGAACAACAAAAGGATAATAATTTGATCAAATGATTTCACTTCTATCAATTTAGTTTCCATGCTTTGGACTCTTTATATCTGTCTTTACTGAAGCTTAATGGAGCTCAGAGGTTGACATATCTACATGAAAGGCTCGAACCCAAGGAATTTCAACGTGATATAAAATGATGAAGGCTTAGGAGTTTGTAGTAGCCATTGGACGAAGCTCCTGGAATTCCTAAAAAAATTGACCCAACTATCAGTTTCTTACCGAAATTCATGGATATCTTACTAAAATAAATGATCCGTAGTGAAAATTCACATTATACTACCAAAATTTCAAATATCTTTCCTAAGTTTTAAGGCATGGTAGTCTAATGCTCTCTTAATTATGTGATTATTTTTCTTCTATATCAAGAGTAAGTGGCCGTTTACTATTAGAATCATATAGAATGCCACATTATTATTTTTCATCTCTTAGCACACTACACCTATTCACATATCTACGTTATAATGATTCTAAATATCACCGTTATGTTTGTCATCTCCTATCACACTTCACTTATTCACATATTATGAATAGAGTCCATCTTTCTACCCAAATTGTTTGGATTTTTGAAATCGAAAAGCAATCGAGTGATGTTTAAGCTTCAAAGATCGTATATGGACTTCAGATTAGCACACTTCACCTATTCGAGTTCTATGTGGATGAATGAATTGATAGAAATCTTAACGATAAGTGTAATGCAACTCTACATTTTCAAGAGCCCTCTCCCAATGGAACTCAAACCTCTAGACTCAAAACTTAGCGTCTGGAACAAATCCTTTGCACTTGTCATGGCCTCATTAACATCTCTCTCCTCGCCCTCTCTTAAACAACTAGCAAGACAAATCCTTTGCTAAATCCTCTCTCTGTTCGATTGCCCAACTGGTGGGTTCTGCCCTGAAGTTAGGTTCATTAATAACGGATATCACTCGTCCAATCATGACAAGAGTCTACATTGAGTTAAACATAACTAAAGACAGAGTAGAGAGTGTTTGGATAGGTTGTGGGGAAAGTGGTTACTGGAAGAAAATTATATATGAAGACATCCCTCGGTATTATAAGTTTTGCTGCAATAATGGGCATGACAAAACTGACTATTTATTTAAATTTCTTAATAAAAGGACTATATATCCTAATAAAATGATTACATATCCAATAAAAAGACTACAGATCCTATAAAATAACATTTTAGTATGTTAAAATCTACTTTGGTAGAAGAAATAATGGTCATACCAAAGCAGAACACAGCTTAAAATGCAATAAAAATGGACACTCTATCAGTTCCTAGAAATTCAATGCACAATGGCTTAATTGAAAGAGTGGAAGGCCTAGACAAAGATCCAGATACTCCTATAGTGGTAAAGGGTAGAATATGGGTGGAAAATAAACTCAAATTTCTCCCTTAGCTAATGCAAACCATCGTAATAAGGCCTCTCAACACAAACATAAAAATAGGATAGTGGCTAAGTTAAAAAAACTTTAAGGAGGAGAAGTATCTAATGAAGAAGTTCTGATTATTGAATTTATTGATGATCTAACAAACAAGAGAGATACATTCTTCTTATGTAGATGATAGAGGCAATAACTGTCCAGGAATGAGGATAGAGGCAATGAGGAAGTGAATTTCAAATTTAGTTCATTTTATCTATTGGGGTGGTTATAATGTGTATTGGTAATTTTTTATTTTTCTCTAGTTCATTTTGTGTATTGTACTTCATTGATATATGTATTAGATCCTTTTAGATTTGAATATTTTTGTTGTTTATAATTTTCCATTATATTATGACGTGTGTTGACAATTTTCATATTTGTGAAAATTCATGTCACTTCATTTTATATTTGTCAAGATTCAAGTCGCTTATTTGCACTTATTTTTTTAACAGATCCATTATGAGTACCTTAGGGAGGAAGGGCACAACAGTACGAAGTATAGCCTCAAGAAATTGTACAACTGGGGGGGGGGGGGGCAAGGACGGAGAATGGTTCCACCTCTACAAACGAGGAGGAACATGAATTATTTCCAATGTCGCGTGCAGGTAAATTATTGTATTTAATAAAGGAGGAACATGAATCACTCGTGTTTTCGTATATTATCGAATTTAATACGGTATTAAATTTATTATTCGTGTTAGTCTTGTCGTGTTTTAATGTGTCCTATTGTCTTCTGAGTTATAGTGAATTATGTATATTAAAAGGTATCTGTATTGTTTTGAGGATAGGAACAATATTGGATATACAATATTGGCTATACAGTGGCAAATTCAATTATACAATGTTGGATGCTTGGATAATACTTGGGACTTGTAATTCTTAGGAACTGATATACCTGCATTACAGTGGCAAATTCAGTTCTTAGGAACTGTTATAGCAGCTAAGCTATTAGTTAAAGCATTTTATGAACTTGAATTATAGGAAATACTATAGAAGTTATATCATTTTATGAACTTGAATTTGCAACTAAGCTATAACAGTTATATCAGCTAAGCTATAACAGTTATAGGAAGTGTTATAGCATTTTATGAACTTGAATTGTGTAGTACATATGTAGAAAATTTAGTTATAGCAGCACCTTAGCATTTGAATTGTGTAGTTCAAGGTCTTTTTATACAAACTGTATGATAATTATATATCTGCTACATTTTTAGTAACTGATATCAGTTTTTTATAACTGATAATTTAGTTCTTAGGAACTGTTATAGCAGGTAAGTTCTTAAGAACTGCTATCTATTGTTCTTAGGAATTCAGTTATACCAGCACCTTTGTTTTTAAGCATGAATTTAGTTCTTAGGAACTTTAAGTAGGCATGAATTCAGTATTAGACATGAATTCATTTCTTAGGCATGAACTGATACACATTCTATGGCTTCTGATAATTCAATTATCAGGAACTGTTATAGCAGGTCATTTCTTAGGAACTACTATACACTATTTTTAGGAACTGTTATCATTTTTCAATATATAAGTTTAATTTAGTTTCATTCTCTTGCAGCAAGTGGTGGATCAGAATTCTCAAAATCGAACAAACCTTTGTTTTCATCCTAAGAAAGGAAAAAAATCATTCCCACTAGTAATAGAAGAGGTTAATCATGTCATTTGAATTTGTTTTGCATTTTTATGTGTTTAGTTTGAATCAAAATAGTTCTTAATGTACTTATTTTTACCAATACATTAAATGAAGACAAAAGGTTTGCAAACCAATAACTTGGGGTTTGGAGATATACACGAAAGAGGAATGAGTCTTATAGTGATACTAATGGATCGACCGATAAAGAGGTATATACATTTCAACTATTTTTCTCACCGTCTAACATGGAATAGTAATAAGCAGTTCCATTTGCATACGAGCCATTTTATATATCATGTGCATTTCATACTTTATTTGAATTTTGTTCTTTATTTGTAGGAAAGTGTAAAGATATTATTGGAAGTGTTACCGGAGAAACAATAAAATGACGTCGAAGCGCGAAATAAGATATTTGATGAGTTGATAGGGTCCGATGGGCATGATCGTGTCTTATTCATGAGAGTATATCTTCGACGGCACGTAAATCGTCTCAACATTACAAGAAAGAGAGAGTTGAATTACGCAAAGAGGCCAAGGAATGTGAAATTCACCATCAAGAAGAGCTTGATCATGTTCGGGATGAGGTTTGTGCCGAGACAGATGACAAAATCAACAAGACTAAAGAATTTTTTCTCAATTTGATGCAGCAAGCTGGATTTCCCGTACCAAATGATGCACTTGCTTAGGTATTTTCTTAACAATTACAATTATTTTACTAATAATTTGAGATTAAGCTAGGCCGTGTGGGCCAGTGAATATTTATGATGATAAAATTAATTTTTGTGCTCATTTGGGCTTTTGTTGTTGTTGTTGAGTTGTGTTTTAATGTTAAAATGGGTTCACTTTCATGAATAAACAAAGGAAACTCTACCGATTTTTTTAAAAAATAACAAGTGATTTAAAAATAGTTAAGATGATAACATACGGATTACCATAGTTGAATATTCTACTAATTTATGTTTATTTTCTCTTTCATAGATCCGGACATGATTTGGAATAGGTGTTGGCCATCTCTATTTTTTGGGATTCATATGTCTTCGAATTGGTTATTTGATATTTTTGGGGACGATTATAGTCTGAAATATATAGATTATGTTTTAAGTTGGTTGTTTTACTTTTTGGAGATGTTATGTTGGAAACCTTGAATATGAATGAATGAATTTTCGGAGCTTCATTCATCTTTTGTTTTCGATATTTATTTATCATAACTTGTACATTTGTTGATAATCAAAATAATAGAAATTTTGGTGGCAATTATGGCGGAAACGTTTTAAGGGACAATTATTAGTGTCCCTAATAATATTATTAGGGACGGCCAAGCCCCAATCCCAAATAATATGAAGGCTTTAGAGACAGCTAAATCCGTCCCTAAAAGGTAGTTGCGCAATAAAAAAAATTGTGGCAATTTTGGTGCCAACTTTTAAGGGACGACCATCCTCGTCCCAAATAATATTATTAGGGACGTCAAAATCCGTCCCTAATACATTTGGGACGCCCATCAAATGTGACCATTCCTTGGCGTCCCTAAAAGTCTTTAGGGACAGATATATAGTCTTTAGGGATAGATTTGACCCGTCCCTAAAAGTGAGTTTTTTTGTAGTGCTTGAATCCCAAGCGTCTTACATAAGTAATCTTGTGCTCAGCATCATCATACGCTGCCTCCCAGCCTTCGTTATATACACCTTCTCGAGCAGCAACGACTTATCCCTCCAACTTGTCCACTTTAGCAAACAGCTTTTTGTTGGCCTCTGCCACCTTCAACTCATCAACGACCACTTGGGCATAGGCTTCCCGAAACTCAGTGAGCTCTTTTTCAAACTCCCCTTTTAGAGCGTCCAGGGTCTTCTTCTTTTACGAATCAAAGTTGACCTTAGTATTGTCCAGGGCCTCTTTAGAGCTCTTCAAGGACTCTTCCATCTCAATGTACGGTCTGGTCAGCCCTACCACAAAGCAGCATCGTAAAATCATAAATAAACTGCAAAGAGGATTAGAAAATACAAGTCAAATTACCAAAGGATCAAGGAAAGGGATTAAAGACCTCAAGAGGAAAGTGAAAGAGCAATGCAAGCCCTCGAGCTGACTTCAGGGATAACTGGTCGGCACCCATTTTTTGAGATCGCTCACAATCAGCAGCGAGCACAACCCCCTCTAGGAGTGTAGAGGAAAGAAGGGGAGAGTCATCAACACTCCTGCCCTTAGCAGTAGATAAAGGCATAACATGAGCCCTCAATTCATGTGCCCTATTCTCCTCTTCCCTCTCTCTCTCTTCCTCTATCTTTTTTTGTTCTCTCTCTTTCTTTTTCTCTTTCGCTTCCCTCTACTTCTTCTTTGCATCACTCTCCCCAGCTCCTAATTTGGAGCCACTTGTATTATGGGAATCCCCATCCTTTCTCCTTAATGATTTCATAAGATCAGATAATAGATTGTCATCATCATCATAATTAATCAAACACCTCCGTCTTGGTGATACTATTATCTCTCTCTTCTTCTTCTTCGTTGATTTCTTCTTCACTAACTTCCCCTTCACCCTATCCCTCCTCTTCACTCTCTTCCTCCTCTTCTTCTTCTAACAGAATGGGTTCAAAAGGGACACCAACCTCCTCCTATAAAACCTCCAACTCAGTAATAGAGTTAACAGGACTGGCAGTGAAGCCGGAGGTAGTATTCTTGTACTCAAGGAGATAAGCAGCCGAACGGGGATGCTTGTTGTCAGTAAGATAATCCTTAATCTGCCAAGCTTTTAGAAGTTCAGAAGAACTAAACTCACTGGAGTCAGGTTCTTGATTCTTTGCCTTAGCTACCAAAATAATCAGAACCAAAAAGCATAAACATATCAGAAAAACCAAGAAGAACAAACGGTGAGCACACAATGGAAAATGGATACATTGTTAGCAACCTATATATTCCTCCCTAAAGGTTAGGATCCTATGATGCCTATACCTTACGCCCTCTGATTGGGGAGGATATTGCCAAGTTCTAGCGATGAAGCCTTCGTTCTAGTAATCTTTATGAGATCGGTCATCACTCCTTGCCTATAAGTAGAGGAGTCCACCTTTTATATGAGAAAAGACATAACAAAAATAAATTATTGCAAGCCCTAAGTTGGTCTCATACAACTCATTTATCCAATGTACGCCATTTACAATTTTCCAAACATTTGGAGTACACTGGGTAGGAATAATGTCAAAGTACTTGAAGAAATGTAAAAATAAGCGATTTGGGGGAAATGTCAAACCCCTTTGAGAGACCAACAAGGTATGAATCTAATGGCCATCCTCTATAGTACGAATGTTCTGAGGAATAGGAACACACTGATATCTACCTAATCAGGAATATTATAGCATTTTCTGAATTTAGAAAGAGATTTGTTATCAAGCATCACCATTTTCTAAACAAAACCCTAGTTACAGCTATAGAAACATTTCAGAAGAGAAGAACCAACGAAGAGTTAGAGCTAAAACTTACTAGCATGGATGAAGCCGTGAGAAATCACTGAAGAAAGGAATCTATGATTTTGAAAAAGAAGATGAAGAGAAGGATCTTAGAGATGAAGTACCAACAGATATGACCAAAGACACTGAACTGACGGTTAAGCTGCACTTGAATGGTTTTTTAAGTGTCTCAAATCATAAGTCGCGCTTCCCCAAGAATATCCGAACTCTTCAAAATTCTTCTCAAAGAGAAGCACGTCCTCACCCGCTCTCACAAATAACGAAAATGTCATTTTACTATTCCATGCCTTAGGTCTATTAGCTCGATTAAAATCTATTTGCCCAAAATTAGTGGCCCAAAGATTTTAGGGGAAATTGTAGAAGCTCATTTTTATAAGCCTATGAGAGCAGCTGAACAAGTCCCAAAAAATCAAACACTTGGCCCGGCCCAATCATGAGTTAATTTCCACACGAGACTTTCAGTAGTATGAGAACACTCGTGGATATGGTCAAATTAGGTACTAAGAATCTCGGATGAGATAATCAAGCATCTTATGGCAAATCCGCACATTACTTTGAGTTCCTTAAAGAACCCAAACTCTGTAACAACATACCTATAAATTGTACACCCTGACCCGGGGCAAAGGGACGAGAAAATTATAACTTTGAGACACACTTAATAAGAACAAGTAACCTCTCTGTGGACATAGGCAAGTTGTTGAATCACGTACATCATTGTTGTGTGTGATTCCATTTACTTTCTACCATTTGTGATTATTTTCGTTGATTCTTTTATTGTGAATTTTTCTACACTCACACACACACACACACACACACACATATATATATATATATATATATATATATATATATATATATATATATATATATATATATATATATATATAATAAGGACTAGAATAGTTGGCACTATTCCATAAGTTGACAACTTAATTAGAGGCTAGGACTAAATGGGGCAAAATTGAATCCAATGGTTGTGGTGGTTTCCCCCATTTTTTCATTTTAATTTCTACTTTAATTCAAATAAAAGGGTATTATTGTAAAAAAACCTCATCAGTCAGAAACTGTCATACCTACTCGCTCAAACTCACCCTTACCTTCAGGCTTCACCCACACGATCTTCATGCTCCTTCTTGGTAACCGCTTCTCCATGTTCGTCTTTATCCTTCAGCCCCTTACACACGCACACGCGTGTGTACGATTTGGTATGATTCTTAGGTATGTTGATCTGAAAGTATGGTATGTGTACCATGAGGTCTTGATTCACATATGTTTTTTACGATTTGGGGTTTTGAATCCGTGTGTCTAGATTATTGAGGTTATGATTAGGGTTTTTACGATTTGGGGTTGAAGATAAAGATTTGGTTTCCTGGGTAGCCTTTTCGTTCCGGGGGCTAAATCATACACACGCACAAACAGATCTGGGGGCTAATTTTTTCACATTTATGATGTTTTGTTTGCAGATCTAATGTTTCTAGGTAATAGAAAATTGATTTTTGATTTTGAAGTGTGAACATGAGCCACAACCAAAGGTACGTGTTTTTTACATTCAGATCTAAGGCTGTATGAGTTGTAGTCAAGATTTCTACAATACAATAACTCAAATGTGGGTTTTATGAGTTGTAATCAAGCTCAATCTAGGTTTGTTGACATTACTTTTTAGTTTTACATTTTTGTTTCTATTTTATTAGTTTTTGGTATGTTTTGATATTTTTTTGGGTTGTGGCTTTGGAAAATCTTAAGTTTGGGGTATTATTTGTTAGATATTTTAAAAATAATAGTTAGGTTATGCTGAATTTTATTGTTCGAGAGCTCATTTTGGATTATGATCTCTTAAATTAAATGCTGGAATTTTATTATTTCGTGGCTCATTTTGGATATGTACGTCAGTTATTGTGTTCTGATTAGTCCCACTATAGTTAGGTTATGATATTTCTCTACTTGAGTTTTATTTTTTTTCATTTGATTTGTACGTTAGTTTAGTTTAAAAAAATTGTCCAATGTTGTTTGGATGTTTCAATTACATGGTCTTGGAGTTGACATTAGTGTTTTTAAATAAGGTATTTGGGGTTTCAATTACATGGGTATAGGATATTGTGTTCTGTTTTTAAATAAGGTAATATTGGGTATAGGATGCGGCTCTTAGTTGATTCTTATAAATAGCTATATTTAAGATCTATTGTGCTCTCAACATGTGATTGGGGGAAGTCATTATTGGGATGTCATCACATTTGACACTATTTTATCTTCCATATGTTGGAGATTCTTTGTGGGGACTTTTTCCTACCTGTTGTTGCTAATGGATTGCAGGTTTAAGAGAAAAAACTAAAATCAACTTAATATTCGTTAATTAATGGAGTTTGATTACCGTTATCTTTATTTGTGTAATCAATTTTTATACTTTCTTTATCATTCAAGTTCCTTTTCATTCTCAATTGAAGCATATCATCTATACAATTTTAATGATGTTCACTGATGGTCTTTTGCATGTATGCAGAATTCAAGTTTCACAGGTTGAATTATCGTTTATGAAATTCTAACATAATTTATTTTATTGGTTGTTGTGTATATCTCACTTTTGGATACACCACACCATGGTTCAAATTTTGGTGCAAATAAGGTAGTCCCCCTCTATGGCATTCAAACTTATTGTTTCAATTGGGGTAAAATTACCCTCTAGAATTAATAGCCCACTTCTTCAATTCTCAGGTACCTCACAT
The DNA here is from genome assembly GCA_949130495.1 of Sambucus nigra. NCBI lineage: Eukaryota > Viridiplantae > Streptophyta > Magnoliopsida > Dipsacales > Adoxaceae > Sambucus > Sambucus nigra. The sequence goes on along the minus strand of OX422224.1, from coordinate 183,463,851 downwards.
ACATATCTCTATCTCTATCACAGTAGGTTTATCCGTGTTTAATTACCTTGAATGTTATTTTAGTCATTTTCTTTGCAGATCCAATGATTTGTAACTTTTGATTTCAATTGGCTACATATTGTTCTAATTTGTTTCACCCTTTGGTTATACCTCTCATATATCTCTTTATTGTTTATGTTAATTTGCAGCTTCAAGCTTAACTGTTAAAGGTCACGGGATATGCAAAATGAGAGGTAGTAATTTTAAATATAATGTTCATTCCTTCTTTTGTGTATTTTAAAAATGAATTCAATTTGTCACATATGAAATGCCTATATTAATGGGATTTTAGAGTTAAATTGTTTAAAGACACTCTTTTGATCTTTAGAGTCTAATATCTTTAGGTATTATTTGTTTGGGTTCATTAATTGTTTATTTATTTTCATTGACACGTATTTACATTTAAACTATGGATTAATTACAAGCCCTCACATTGAAATTACAAAATCACCGAGGTTGTGACACTACATATATTTATAAAGTTCAGAGGGTCCAATTGATTCGATGTGAAAGCGTCTTCGGATGAAAAAAAACACGGTAAGGTTGGTTATTATTATGTTTGTTTATGTCTCACTTATAGCATCTATGTCTTACTATCATAGTTGTAACCGATATTATTCAAATTGTACATACAACATATACACTAGTTATCTCATATTTCGTATTTGTGGTATGTCAGGTTTATAGATTTCAATGTTTTCATTCTCTTATATTAGGGTTATAAATTCAATATATAAACTTTGTCGTATTAAATATTTTATTCCCTTTTCTTTGTAAAGGGACATGAAATAGTTTCTATGGATTCGTAAATTTGGTTAGGATCACTACTCAAAATGGGGTAATCTATTATGTTCTTTGATGCGTGTATGGGATATTTTATATAAAATTGCAAGGCTATTGTGTTTTATTTGGGGATTTTTTTTTAAGGTTTTATTTACATATATCCATACCGGTGGGATTCTCCTGATTATACTTTGTCTTCTTTCATTAAAGGCCCTAATATTTGGTGCTATATCGACCATTCTTGGGGATGATAGAGAAACAGTAAACTGTGGTTAATGCCACAGGTGCCAACAACAGCGACGCCAATGTGAAATTTATTTCTGTGGTAAAAGAAACCTCCAAGGGCTCTTTGTTTTTGTCCTCCACGCACCACAGTTAATTCCGCAATCATAGTTAATTTGACTTCAAGAATGAGTACGTTGTAATCACAGTATATACAAATGTATTTGTGACGCTTCTAACTGCATAAGCACCTTTATTATGAAGATATGAAGCCTGTCTTGCATTGGTCGGTTATTAGGAAAGAAATGGTAAGAAATATTTGTTGCATTCTTTTGTTCTATAGGAAAGAAATGGTAAGAAATATGAGGTATGCAAGAAATGTATTGTTATATATGTTTCGAAGAATGCATGCTTTGGAAGTGTTAATGCATCTTATATGTTTGGGAACACGTGTGTTTACTGTTAATGCATCTTAGTTAATGTAACCTGATTTACGGTTTCGTGGGTTTGTTAAGCCCAGGGCTAACCAAGTTTGTGTTGGATTAAGGAATGGCGATGAATGTTGACCCGATGTCGGCTATGGCGATTTTATGTGTTAGTAAGGTTTATGTGTTAATGTTTTCAATATTTTTCTGAATTTTTAAATCTATATTTTTGTCAAATTTTCTTCTTACTATTGAAAAAATAAAGGTAGTTAAATATTAAACTGAAGTGAGATACATATGTGTATACATATGAAGCAAGTTCAAATTTTCATTCGGCCAACATTTTATACATTTCACCCCATCAGCACCGTTGGAACCCATCTTAACTTGGTACTGTGAATTGTTTCCTTTCGGAGTTTCATTCGCACGGAGGGTATTGTTGCTTAGACCGCTCATTTTCCCCATTTTCCATTATCCCATTCTAAGGCAGCAGTGGTACAATCTCCTCATCTCCCTTCCTAGCTGAAGTGAAACGCGTCAAAAATACTTCTCTTTCGATCCTTGCTCATCTGAACTGAAATGCTCATGTCGGACTGGTATGGATCGGATGCCTCCGGACTAGTATGGATCTGATATTTACCTTTTGTTTGGTAATTTACACACACAACACCAATACACGTACACATTGACACACACACACATACATATTGATAAACTCCACTAAGATTTATATGGATCTGAGTTTTTTATTTTATTTATTTTGATAACTTGCTTAAGTAGGCTTATATACACACATACATCAATACATATACATATTGATACACACACAACACACACATATTGACCTGATGGTGCTGCTATATTCAGATTGATTCAATATAGTAACTGATGGTGGAAATCAGTTTAAAGTATTCTCAATATAGCTATTATATATTGTTGTAGTAACTGAATATAGATTCAATATAGCAGCTGTTATATATTGTAGTAATTGTTAAATATATAACAGTTACTATATATTGTTTAAAACAGAAAAAGCAATAACATAATTTTGATTTTCACACCATACATGTTGGTCTTACATTGCTGTTTGTTTAAAGTATTTTTGTTTATAGCAGTACCTTCTCTTTACTGCTATGATGGTCTTACATTGCACATTACAAAAAATTAAGATTGCAATCCTTACTATTAATCTTTAGATCATTAAATATATATGTTCTGTTTTTCTCTTTTATCTGTTGTGTTTTATTTTTTTAAGTTTGCAGATTTTCTATGTAATGACGTTATAACCTTTGTTTGATATCATATCCTCTACCATATGCATGTTTACAGTTTTATTGTATAGTGCAAGTAATTTTCTATATAATGACATTAACCCGCATCCATACCCCGTGCCTCCGCCACATGCATGTTTATAGTTTGATCATATAGTTTTATTTTATTTATCTCTGTGTGACTTCTTGAGTATTGATAGATGAAATGTAGAGTTTAAGAACCGAGCCCATTGGTCTCTCATTAGGGCAGTGAAAATCATGTCCCCGAGCCCCAACCCAACTGCCAAAAACTGAACCCATTGGTGTCTCATTATGCTTTGTGGTTATACAAATTTTTTGTGGTAGTACATATGAATAAATGGGACTTATACTTTATGGCTATACAGATTTCTTGCGGTTACACATATTTATGTTCATGAACATTGTGCTTATAAAGATTGTTTGAGAGTTAATTTCCATGCTTTAAAATTGAGGTGGACTATATATTATTCTATGGACAGTATTCATTATGTATTGTATAATATGTTTTGCACATGTAGCAGTCTTAATATATTTTTTGTATTTTGTTCTGTACAGGTAGCAGTGTTTGGCTTAAACAGGTAGGAGTCTTTTGAAAAAATATTTTGATGCCTTCAATTTGTTTGTTTCATGTTTATCAGATAGCGGGTTGCAACTACAAATGCCATAGGTCAACAAAGGTCGCTGGCCATAGATTTTACCATCCCAGCTATGGCAAACTTGGAGGTTGAAAATCAACTTGCGAATTGGACCTGCTTGGGTTTCTTGGGCATGCCAGATAGGATGATAAAGCATAAGGTGTCTTGAAAACCAAGAAGCAACCCTATTTTATGCATTTCTCTATATATCTATCTTTGAGTTGGTTTAATTTTTTACAGTTAATAACTATTTCTCAGGAATCAAATATGAAGTGAATAGGAGAGGTTTGCTTTGAATGGAATTATAGTTATAGGAGCGTCAGTGCTGCCCCTGACCCTCACCCTGCTGAAGGTTACTTTAACTGCCTCTTAACATAATTTCATTATATCTTTAAATTATCTCTGAAATTTCATTATCACTTAATGTGGAAAGGCAACACACACAAAAAAGAAGACAGATGGAAAAACTTAGAAGGCAATGCATTTTATGCAACTTCCCAGTAGATATAGTGTGAGAGTTGGATATGTTGTGATTTTCACTTTCTTGCCCTGATTTTTTTTTCATATAGAATTTTTTCTATTGGCCTCATTAGATATGGTGTGAGAGTTGACAGTTTTCCCCACAACAATCTTGGGGTCCTTCATGTCAATTTTGGATTAATTAATAATCCTTTGTACGTTTTCTCATTCTTTTTCGTTACATGAATCATAATGTGAATGTCAATTGGGAGCATTTCAATAGAAAAATTGATGAAGAAATTCTTCTTCAAACAGGGCATAGACAAAGGGTGGAAAACGGCTCTTGAACTAAATGGGGGGAGTGCATCTCTTTATCATCATTTCATTTATAATGAGAGTAGAGTCAGGTGTTTTGTTCATAACACGGGTGTAGTAACATGAAATACTAGATCCCTAAATTGACTACTATGGATAAAAGGATATAGTATCATTAAATCTACAAATTTAATAATAATCTCTATTTTTTATATTTTATTATAGAGAGCAATTAATTGGATAAGGAAACTTATATTTCTATTGCGATGATTTTCAGTGGGCATCATATGTTGGTATTACTCATTCACTCTTTTCGTAATTAGGGATTCAATACTTTTATAATGAGTGGGTTACTTTGTACGTGATGGGTTCTCACTTCTTCCATCAGATGCTTCTCAATTTTAGAAAATTATATTGATCAATGCAAGACCTGTGAGTGTTTTACATCTTTCTCCATTGGATGCCTTATATCAGATCTACAGAATGTTGAAACATTGACAACCACTTGCTTTATATCACATCTACATATTAATATATACATTCATCATTAATTATATTATACATTTTGTTTCTACCGTGTAAATTAGCACACATGCTGATACACATTGTTTGAAGATATGAACTATTTTTCTAAAGTTTTATACATTATCTAATGATGTCAACAGTTTATAAACAAAGTTTTAAACAATATTTGGTTTAAAATACCTTACATAAATTTACACATTCATTTGTGGTATTGAAGAACTGTTCTATATTCATGTTTCTTTTTAATTTATAATATTCGTGTCGACTATTCATGTTACAGGTCTTGGACCAAATGGTTGTGGGATTCAAGGTTATATAAGATATGTATTGAAAGGTACTGAAATTAATTTTTATTTAGTTTGCTGAAGACTCTGTAGTATTCGCTTTTTTTAATTTTTCATTTTTAAAGGATTGTACACCAATGCATGTTTTAAGGATTGCCACCTCAACTTATGGAATTGATGTGGAAACCGTTTTCATGTTGATGACAAACATTTTTCTTAGTCAACAATCCTGCTTTGTTTTTCCATTGTAATGAACGACTATGAGTTTTATCAAATTATCTCATTTGAGATTATATGATTAGTTTAGGATGCAGTTTTGTTTTTAAATTTCTTAGTTTAGGATTTAGTTTTCTTTAAAACTAGGATTTCCTTTGTAAATCATGTTTGATTTCATTTCAACTCTATACCACACGAGTGTTGGGTCTCACCGGATCAAGAAAGTAAGCGAGGGACCTTATTGGTTTGCATGCTTAAGAAATGTAATTTTTCAAATCCATTCTTAGGAGTTTCACTCCAGTGTTTAAGGCAAATGTTTTTGCATCTATTCTTTTCGATCTACTATTGATGCTTGGATATCAATTTTAAACTTGCACATATATTGTAGAAACTTTGGATATATGATGATCTGCCCACCAGGTATATGAATCATTAATAGTATAATTAGTTTAGTTTCGAATTTTCATTATAATCATTTAACATTAACTGTGCACAGTGGCCTATAAATGGGACAAGGAAAGAATATTTGGGTTTAGTTTGTTAGAAGTGCATTTCACCATCTATATTCGTGCATTTCTTCCATTTTTGAAATTACTAAAATCAAATTTTGGTTTAGTTAGCTGGAAAAATATTTCACTTGCCATCTTATAGGTTGGAAGTGATCATACCATAAGTTTGAAAGTATCTAACCTAGATGTCGCATGTCCCAAGTTACTACTATACAAGTTTAGATACTATATAAGTATCAAACCTGACTGAGTTTATCTACGTTTATGATTTAGGAAGAGACATTGGGGAAGGGTTCCAATTTGCGATTTGGATAAATGCTACAACAGCTACCTATGATCGCTTATATCTTCTGGATTTTGATAGTTTTAGTTATTGATGCTAGCTTTAAAGATACTAACATAATGGTTGCTTTTGTGTACATGATAATGTTAAAGTTTAATTGTTCACATGAGCATGTTAAAGATGCAAATATATCTCCTGTTTATTTTAGTAATTTATTTTTCTTTTGAAGTATGTATCATACCTTATGTCTATCTCATACCATATAGCTCAACTAGGTTTACTCATTGTAAATTGTATACTGAGAAGGTTAGTAATTTTGTACATACTCAAAACTTTGAACTTCTTTACTTTCCAAAAATGATTTAAAATGGGGTAATCATATTAATTTCAGGTACCTGTTGGCTTCAATCTAAGCTTTTATATGACCAATTTAAATCTATATTGAATCCATTATTATATTTGTTATTATGATTTATTATATATGTATTGGTATAATATTTCAACTCTAATTTATTTTTTGTAATCATATGCATAAGAAGTTCTCACACCCTAAAAATCGGACAACTTTTACACCAAACATTTGTATGACCTATCTTATTCTTTAACACAATCTCTCCAACTCTCTCATTGGGGGCATTTTGCAGGTTGTGATCTACAAGGCCATAGGTGGAGTTCATGAATTAGCTGTAGAAACATAATTTTTTTTCCATTGTATGTGTCTCTATCACTCATTATATTCCCCATTTTTTTCTTAAACTTCACTGATTCAATTTCAATCATTAATTTAAATGAGCATATATTTTGCTCAATGTCTTGGAATACAACAGGTTGGTATGTCGAGTTGTAAAAAATGTCAATAAGATCTATCATGAGGGATTTGGGATTCATCGAAATGGTGGCATGAGATTGATGGCAGCGGGTCATTTGCTGGTCATAGCACTGGTGATAGCTGCAATCACAGGCAAAGAGGTGTGCATCTCAGTCTAAGAATTGAATTATTTGCCTCCGAACTGACCTCCATATTACTTCAAATTTAAGAAGTAAAATAAAATAAAATAAAGTTTTTAAAAACAAACATAGGTTGGTCACAGGTGGGTGAAGCTGGACAGTGATGGATCTCACAAAAAAGGATTATTGGATGGAGATGAAAAAATTAGCTCGAGAAAACGGGATTCTTCAAATGTCGCAGGTTTGTGGAGAACTTCACTGTTGATGATATTATTTTTAATGGGTGATATTAGTTTTCTTTGATTGACTACTTCAATACAACTCTTAATGGGTGATATTATTTTAGTGATACCTATAGGTGGATGATATAGAGTCTGTTGTTTGAGTTGAGATGACTACGTTTGAAGGGGCGACACTGATTTTTACCCCCAAAATTTTATATTTAGCATGTGTGCTCTATAACAATATTTTATTTTCTGCACATTCTATACTTATTTTCTGAATTTACATTACGTGTTCTAGATGCTGTAATGGGTCAAATCATACAGATACTTACTCTATTATGTTTATCAATTGAAGTTGGCTGGAATTGCTGTTGTTGAAGTCATCGGAGGCGGCCCTAAAATTCCTTTTCATCCCGTGAGACAGGTAAGTACGAATATTTATTAAATTTATGACATTGTTAATGAATGAATTTGGTTGGACGGTGAAAAGAAAAAAAGATATCTTGACCATAATGAATTAGTGTGTCAATGTGTGAGATTATTAAATGTTCTATAGGGGATGTTCAAGCATTATATGCATACTTCGCATTATATACAATTAACATATTGTTGTACAGGGGATGTCAATGTGTGGGATTATTGATTTTTATATGAAATGAACCAACTTTATCATGTGTTCACTCGCGAAATGGAGGTATCTACTCAACCTTTTATTTTGGGTTAAGTTATACTTTTCAGTTATTTAAATCATAATTATGTACTTCAATAACAGTTACGGGGCAGTGGTGGTGGACTTGCGTTTGCAAGGACGGACACAAAGTTGAATGTTGCAGGGTGGATCTATAAACAAATGGGTTGCGTCAGGTTGAAGACAGAACGCACGGAATGTGGGGAAATCATCGACATAATGGAAAATAATAAATGTTTTTTATTAGATTAAAAATTCATTGACGTTGTAGAATTATTTTATCATCATTTTGTTGGTAAATTTAATAATCATGAATTTTTTGTTGGATTATATAATGTCCAAGATGGACTATTTGTATTGCTGATTAGTTTTGGTTTCTTAAATAGGTGGGTAGTCCTATAAATAGATGAGATTCTGCCCAAATTTTTTAAATCGTGTACACATTTGTGTTTTATAATAAATTCTATGATTTGAAGTTTTAGTCTATGCAGTATTTTGGATTTGTTGTCATTAAAAGGCTACGTTGACATGTTTATTTTTATATTACACTTTGTTTTAATGGGGAATTAAATTTTTGTCCTTTGCAGCTACGTATGTTCGAAATTTTTTACCATTTTACGATTACGTACTTTGGAAATTTTCACCGTGCCTTCAGGCACGGGCATTTCGCTAGTATATATAATAAGGGGTAGAATTTTGTTACTATTCAATAAGATGATAAGCTAACTAGAGGTTAGGATTAAACCAACAATGCAAGAATCCAATGGTTGAAATTAAAATACCCCTCTTACCATTTTTGCCCCTTAAATATTTGAATTCCCCCTCTTTTAACACACTCTAATTTATTTCCCCTATTTTTAAAATTCAAAAATAAGGGTAAAAGGGTATTATACCCATTTTGATGTCACTTTTGAACTCTTACCATCCCTACCTCCTTAAATTCTCTTATCCCAATGACTTCTCTTTCTCTCTCTCTCTCTCTCTCTCTCACCAAACTACATGAAAAGCACCATCTTTATCAAAGCTTTCATACACAATGGTTAAATCTGTTGTACATCAATTTCATACAGAAATGGCTTCTCCTGTACTAGCTAAATCCCGAGCCCTCCAATACTTCTAATTACCTCAACTCAAATGGAAAAAAAATCGCAGTGGCCTGTCCGACGTCTAATTGTCAGTGAGATCTATGATAATATACCACAACGTTGATGAATCTGTAGAAAACATAGAACCTGAGACCTAGAATGACTTTACACAAAGCTCAATCACCAAAACATGGATTTTTGAGTTTTTCAGTTTTGTTCTTGCGTTAAGAGGTTGAGGAAGAGTTTTTTTGTTTGTTTTTACTGGGGCAAAGCTTAGTTGGAGACCAACAACGCTTTTCTATTTATTTTATTTTTTTTTGTTTTGTGGTTGTTTGTGTGGGATCTGATGTTTGTTTGTGGTGTTTTTGCAGAATTTATTCCTTGGTTTTTGGTTGGGATTGATTACTCCGGAGGTGTATAAAAGATATGAAGCTCCTGCTAAGGTTTAAATCTTTCTATTTTTTGTTTCATTTCATTTATTTAGTGGTTTATTCAGGCCGAATTATTTTTTCTTATTGGCATCCTTGCTTCTTAACAAATGGCAGAGTGAGCATCCTAACTTCAATGGGCTTACAAAATTCTAGCATTAGAAAGTAAACATTCTCATAGTACAAAGCAAGGTTCAAAATTGACAGGGGGGGATTTTGATAGTAGGGGCTTTGGGGGTTTTTGGCACATAGAAATGTGGTGTTATGAAGCCATGTCGCAGTAATGTAGTTGCGACCAGAAAACCCATTGCCGATCAAGTTAGAAACTAACAACGGCATTGGCGCCTTTTGGGAACCACGTCACCCCTGTACATGAGGCAGCAATCCATGTACTTTGCGTTGTTGCTGATCTCTGTAACTGACAGTTGTTCATGGTATGCTTTCTCAGTTGAGATGATAGGCGCATAAGACGAAAGCATGAAGTGGATTATGGAATAAGGGACCAAATTAGTCTAAAACTCAGCCACATCAACAATCAAATCTCCATCCAACCTTAGAGAAGTGGTCAGTGATGAAATAACCTAACATAAATACCCAGAAAGTTAGGACACTAATTCCTTTTGATTAAAAAAGAAAACGCCATTGAAATATAAGGGTAAAGTGAAAAAATAATTGAATAAATGGTCTTTTTCAAGATACTCCCAAGTTATTCATGCCAGAAAAATCCATTTTTCTGCAAGAACCCCTCTAAGAAATTTTTAATGCTAAAAAAAATCCTTTGTACAGGAGATTTTGTTGCAACAACTCCCTATTTATTACCTGAAATCTCATTTTATATCTCTAAAAACTCCTCTTTGAAACAATATTCATAGTTCATAGAGTTTGTATTTACTGATTATGTTTGAATGTCTTATTTTTTTGGTTTCTTTTAGTGATGTCTGTGGGTTGGTCATATCCAAGAATGAAGAAAAAACAGGGGAATGAGTCTACAGGTTGGTCATATTAGTCAATGTTTTTCCTTTTCTCACATTTTTAAGTGCGTAAAGCATCTTTACCCAAACTGCTACTCATATCTCCTGCTTTGTTCAAACAGATCTCCATCTAATATTTTCTTTTTTTCTTTTTTGCAACTCAAATCTGTTTGATTTTGCTTAATAGTGATTTGTTGGTTCTTATTTATTGTTTATGTTCTATTTTGCAGGCCAATTAGAGGGTGCATAACCCTGATTCAGGTTTTGGGCATTTGTTTGACCTCTCTTAACTTTGATTTTTTTTAAATGACAAATTGATTTCTTGGTACGATTTTTCATAAGACTGATTCGGGTTTGGGGGGTTTACATAACACTAATTTCTTGGTGCTTATTTGTTCATGTTCTATTTTTTCCAGTCAGTTTGAGGGTGCATAACACCAATTCAGGTTTTGGTAATTCGTTCTTCAAATTACCAAGTTTGCTGAATTTACAATTCATAAAGTTAATGTTTGTGAATTGTCAACTGATGTAGGCACCTGTAGGTGCATCTGCTGCTGCAACAGACACCTAGCGGTCCATTTGCTACTGCAATAATAACACAACCGGATGTCAAAATTGATGATATCCCCGTTCTTGAGTCATTCTGCCTTTTGTGAATTGTCTTTTGTCTATTGTGGGCAGAGGTATGAGTTATTTTGAAGGTCCAAGTTATTTTGAAAAGGTAAATCTAGAAGAGTCTATTAATTTTATCAATAATGGACATAAATAGCATGATACATGCCTATGCTCTGGATTCATTTTTTAGTTGAAATCGGATTGATCTCATAGTTTGACCTATATATATGCAGTAGCCTTATAATTTTATTCAATTCAGAATCAATTTAGTATTCTGTTTATTTTTACATGATGTATGTTATGTATAATGTGTGTGTGCATGTAATGTCTAGCGTAATTGAGATATACCTATAGTACTCCCTGGTGATGTCATTGTTCAATGTTGCAAAAAACATTGTTGCAAGTTTCTTAAAGGTATATTACATGTTTGTCACTTCCTTTTATTTGCCTGTTTGTGGTTCTTTATTGTTGAATAGAATGATCTTGGATTTTTACAATTGCTTTTATCCACAAGACACATATTTTTTATTGTTAGTTTAATTATTTCATCTAATGTTACTGGTTCTTTGGGAAAATGTAGGACAAGACTGGAAATTCATGTAGGTAATTGTGATAAGAAAAGTGAGGTATGATTTTTTGAAGCCCATAGCTTCCGTGTATGCACATAGTGAATTTTAATTGGTTATTTTCATTATTAAAGGACCCATCTATTGTTACTAGGCATAACTGTAAACTTTTTTTTTTTGAACAGCAACAAGGCAAGGCCAGAATTACACAGAAATAAAATGAAGTAACTCCTTGGAGGGGCAAACAATATGTGGGGTCCTTTATTAATGAAGTAACTACTTAGAGGGGCAAACAGACTATCCCTCATTAAGGAAATCAAAATGATGGGAGCAAATCCAATGAGCTGCCGAGTTTCATCTTCTTGGGGACCACTTGAAAGACCTCAATGATGGGCCTCCTTGAGCACTCTCTCGAAGCTATCCATATCCCTAAATATCTGGCCAACAAAGCAATGGGACACAAGGATTGATTGATAATAGATAGATTTCATCTCTTCCATATGTTCCACATTATAAATGCTACCTTGCAAAGAATAGTCGCAATACCTAATCAAATCAAAGTTGAGAATTGGTCTTCCTCCATCCATTCATGCCAAGCTCTACACTCCAACCAAATATCTTTTACCCCCTTGCATCTGAGAAAAATATATTCGAAGTTTTCAACCTCACCGGAGCAAAAATTACACAAAGGTGACTGGGAACATTTTTTACTGAAAAGGGTAGCTTTACAAGCTAAAGCATTGTTGGCAACTTTCTAGTTATTATATACATGTCTATTTGTAGTAAACTTCAATTTTGTGAATGTACATGCCTCTTTGTAGTTATTATATAAATTGTTGATGTGTTACTTTTCAAAGACCCATGATGAATATGATATAACTTGCGTGGTTGGATGTTGAAGTTTAATGATGATTTTGTTAAAGTAAATCTTTGTGTTGAATAAAATTTGTTGTCCGCTCAAATGGTAAAATGTCGGTACCTAACATACTTTAATGTGCACATGACTCACTACTTTAATAGAAAGTGAATTTTATTTTATTTTTTCGAGAATGGAGTCCCTAAAATTTAAATATTTTTTTATGCACAATATTTCGTGTCTTTAATGTGAAGGAAAATTAGATTTTGCATGAAGAAGTGATAGACAAATTCACCGAGTTTAAAAGAAAGAAATGTTTTTATGAAATCTTATCTTCCTCGGGCACAATACAAAATTCTAATTTTTTACGAGCCACAAGACATGTTATTTGTGTTCCCTGACATAAAAACACCTCAAATAAAATCAACAGTTTATGACAAAACACAATCTTTTTTCACATACCACGAACATGATTCAAATAATAGTGGCATGACACGATATGAAATAATATAATTTTTTATCTATCTCGAACACGATCAAAGAATAGTGGCACATCACAATTTTTTAACGAAACACGAACACGATCCGAGTAAAAGTGATACGACACCACACAACATTAAATAATATTTTTTTATCTCGAACATGACCTAAGTGAAAGTGGTACAGCACTTAATATTTTCTAGTAAAAAATGAATTTGATCAAAATAAAAAACAACCCGAAACGGCATGAACTATTATTTTTTCCTATCTCGAACACGATCAAGTAAAAGCGGCAAGACACAAAATGTTTTTTTTTAAAAAGAACCCGACTAAAATAAAAACGGCATAGTGTGACACAACATAATTTTTTTTTCACCAATCAAGAACACTACCAAAGTAAAAGAGCCGCAACACAAAATATCTTTATAACCAAAAACGAACTCGATCAAAATGAACATTATCGTGTGGTCTAATGTAGTTGATATGTCTCCGTGCCTTTAGTTAAATCGATGTTGTTTATACGAGGTTCAGGATGAACTATTAGTGTTGTTAGAGCATTTTTTTTCTTTAACGGGGTGGATACCCCTATACACAAAGGAAGTAATGCCTAAAGTTTCTAAATTATTTACTGTAATTATTGGGGAACGAAATCTTTGTTATTTTGCAATTATGTACTTTGAAAATTTTTGCCATTTTTCGATTACGTACTTTGGATATTTTCGTCGTGCCTTCTAGCACGGGCATTCCGCTAGTGTGTGTGTGTATATATATATATATATGTGTGTGTGTGTGTGTGTGTGTGTGTGTGTGTGTGTGTATATGTATTGTGGGTACCCCTTTTGTCGAACAGGCCCATAAAAGTAGTCGGCCAATCCCAAATAGAAAATAAAAGGCACCCAACCCAACTTGTTTGTCTTAAATGACAGTTAGGATAAAAGGATAGAACCAAGTCTATCCCCAAAAATCTAGGATGAGATATTCAAGGGATACTCGGTTAACGTGTTGGTTACCAACACTCTCTCTCTCTCTCTCTCTTATCTTAGTATATATTGCACCCCTGACCCGGGGCATGTGAAAAACATTCTCGAGAGTTACTTGATACAAGAGTAGACCATTCCGTGGACGTAGGTAATTTGTCGAACCACGTATATTCTTGTGTTGTGTGATTTTGATTGCGATTATTGTTGTTCTTATTATCTTCATGTTTGTTTTTCTTCATTACTTATTTGTGTTGAGATTTTTGTCACCACAATTGGCGCCGTCTGTGGGAAACGATTATTTTTCCTAGAAAAACTTTCACTAACAAGAACGAGTGATGTCCCATCATAGCAGTAATATCCCTCGAGTAGGAGACATTCATCAACAGCCAAACCGTCCAAGGGTAAGGTCTGAAATTCGCCATTCAAACCTAAGACTTCGCAAGGAGAGGTAGGTCTCCGAAGAAAGCCAGGGGACACCCACGTCCACGCAGATCTCTAGGGTGATAGACACCTATGAAGCCAAACTCCATGAGCAGGAGTAGGCTACTTACCAATAGCAAGACAAAAATTCTCACCTCAAGAGGCACCTGGAAAGGATGGAGAGATAACTCCATTGAAGCACGAAGCGATAACACAACTGGACTCCTAGCTCCCCAGCGACCAAGTCTCGCAGCCGAGGAAGGAGCCCTAGGTGTGGGTCAGAAAGAACATAAAGGCACTAGTCAGACGATGACCATTTAGAACGAGTGCAACCAGCTCGTCGTTATAGGAGTCCTGGTTGGTAGAACGATGACATATGAAGTTTGGTCGGAGGGAGATGGACCAGCACCCAGCTCATCGCGGTGACAAATCAATGAGAGAGCTAGTCAGACGAGCCCTGAAAACCCAAATTAAGTACCCTTTTTCAAGGGCAATAGAAGAACAAGAGGCTCCGAAGAAGTTTGTGATTCCCAGGTTCAAAATTTTTAATAGGAAGACTGATCCCATTAACCATGTCAGGTAATATCGATAAGTTATGACTCTATGGAGCCACAATGATGCGCTCATGTGTTGAATCTTTCCTTCGAGCTTGCACGATGTGGCCCAAAAGTGTTTCGAAAAGCTACGTCATAGGTCCATCATAAATTTCAAATCCTTAGCTGAGCAGTTTACAGCTCGCTTCATAACAAGAAGCTCCCACCCGAAAACGATGGATGCACTGCTTACTCTGAAGAAAAAGCCACAAGAAAACCTCATAGAGTACGTGAAGAGGTATTGGTAACTATTCAATGAAGTTGAGGATTCTTCGGAACCGGTCGTTATAGCATCATTTAAAATTGGTTTGCCAAACTCCTACCTCTTGCACCAATCCTTAACTAAGAAGGAGGTTGCATCCATCGACGACTTGATGGATCATATTGAAAAATATGCCAAATTCAAGGATGTGACCCATCTTAATGCAGGGGAGAATGGTCGCGTGAAGGCTAGAAAAGGAGCCGAGAAAAATGAACCATAAAAGAAAGGGAACAAGAATGGGGGAAAAAATGGCTCCAAGAATGGAAACAAAAACGATGCCTCAAAGGCATTTCAGGCTGTAAACACAGTATTTAAGGAGTCGATATACAAGATTCTTACAAAAATCAAAGAGTTTTCATTTATTAAATGGCCGAGGAAGATGGAAGGAGACCCCTCCAAATGGAATAATGCACTAAGGTGCGCGTTCCACAAGGAGCGCGGTCACAAGACTGAGCATTGTAAAGCCCTCAAGTCTCACCTCGAGGAGCTGGACCAAGTTGGGCATCTTAATGAGTTTTTGGAAAAGAGGATAGATAAGGCAGCAGTGAACGGCGAACAAAGGCCCGATAATGTCCTCGAGGAGGATATCGGCCACGAGTTCGCGGTGATACATGGGGCATCAACTCTAAAGTAAATTCAAGGAAACGCAACTTGGATGGAAGTTAAGAAGCTTACTACAATCATGTAGGCCTTTTAGATTGATGCAGCCAAGAGTCAGGAAGGGAAACGTCGACGATCGGAAGACGTCGATTATAATAATCATATTGTGTTCACAGATGAATATTTTGTAGGGGTGAGAAACCCTCATCATGATGAATTGGTCATTACATTCAGGATAGTCAATTGGGACGTCAACAGGTTGCTCATCGTCCAAGGAAGTTCGTCCAAAGTAATGTACCTAGAATTGTTCAGAAAGATGAAACTGAGCGTAGTCGACCTTAAGAAAGATAATGTTCTGTTGGTCGGCTTAGAGAGAAAGATCACAGTCCCTTTGGGAAAGATCGTCCTACCAGTCAGGGTAGGAAGCATCTAAAACATGATTGAGATTCTTATTATTGATATTAAATCACTGTACCAAGCCATCCTCGGCAGGGGATGGATCCACGCAATGAAGGTCGTTCCATCGACATATCATCATAAATTAAAGTGTGTAACTAATCAAGGAGTGGTTGAGATCCATGGGGACCAGGCTGCGGTAAGGAAGTGTTTTATTACGACTATACGCCCCAAACAGGAGAAAAAAATGGAAGAAACAAAAAGTAAGGAGGAAGCCCAAGAGGGATTGGTGCCCACAAAATAGCAGCTAAGGTATGTTCGACTAGGAGGAGACCAGGCTCCTTCCCTCTGAGAGGGTCATTGAAGACCTAAAAGAAGTCACAGCTAGGAGTAGCTCGACTGAAAAGAAGTTTCTAATTGGTACCTCCTTGACCGATCACAAGAAGAAATAACTAATCACCCTTCTCTAGAGAAACTTGGATGTTTTTGCGTTGGAGCCCTACGAGCTGCCTGGGATCGATCCCAGCATCTCTTATCATCTATTGCATCTAGACCCAGCTTTTAAGACAATCACACAGAAGGCCCGTCGAACGGACCTAGAGAAAGCTAAGGTAGTAGAGAAAGAGGCCGGGAAGCTACTGGATGCAGGTTCCCTACTGGAGATTCAGTTCCCTAAATGATTATCCAACCCAGTAGTAGTTCTAAAGAGCAATCGAAAGTGGAAAGTTTGTATCGACTTCACCAACTTCAATAGGGCCTGTCCCAAAGACAGCTTCCCCTTCCAAAGATTAATCAACTGGTCATTACTACAATAGCACATGAGGGGATGAACTCTTTAGATGCGTACTCTGGATACCACAAAATCCCCCTTCACATGCCAGATCAAGATAAGACCTCCTTCATCACCCCTATTGGTTTGTATTGTTATAAAGTTATACCTTTTGACCTTAAGAATGTAGGAGCGACCTATCAACGACTAGTTATGAAAATGTTCAAAGATCAAATGGGGATACTATTGAGGTTTACATCGATGACATGCTCGTCAAGAGCAAGCTCAAGGACGATCACCTCTTCGACCTGGAAGGACTTTTAAAATTCTCAGGAAATACAGAATGAAACTCAATGCAAGTAAGTGTTCTTTTGGTGTCCAGTTAGGAAAATTCTTTGGATACTTGGTCAGTAAGAGAGGAATAGAGGCAAATCCCGACCAGATTGACCCATCAACAAAATTCAGCCCCGTCAAATGGTAAAAGACGTACAGAA